>VXBJ01005257.1:14641-189225 GCA_013400055.1 Nycticryphes semicollaris
CAGTGCTGTAAAGGACAAAAAAAAAAAAAAAGGCCTCAGTAAATATCATTAGCTTCTAAGGAACAAAAACATTTTCCAGTATGCCATAGCAAAGATACTGAACTGCTTTAAAATGTAACAGAATAGGGTTTCAATTTGTAATGTGGTGTATTAGGGGTGCAAGAGAAGTTCACTATAATCACTGTAGTTCTTCAGCTGCCTTCAATTGATTTGGGATTAAGAGTTTTGGAGGGTTTTTTTAATGTCTGGAAGTGCATTGCCAACTATTTATGATACATTTATTTTTTATATATATACATATATGACCCGTTGATTTCCCTAACTGTGAATTCGTACCCTACCTCCATTGCAAATAATACGTTAAAGTATTTTGATGGAGTAAGATTACTTCTCATCTTCAGGAGAAACTAGAGCAAGCTCCACAGAGATTTTAATCACAGGAACAGTATCCATATAAATTGCAAAAATCACACCTTTGAGTTTTTCTGTATTTTTTACTTTCCAAAAGCATAGGTTGAATGTCTTACTCATCTCTAAAAAAACCTACACTATTTACACTTCTGAGTCTCAGAAATATCAGAAGCCACAATGCTTATAAACTTGCACAAAGATTAGTAAGTAGAAAAGTGAACACTGCAGTGCAGAAAAGCTGCTGCTACACTTGTATTAGTGAACTTGTTGTAATAGTACTGTATTGCAGCCATGACTTTGGTTTGGATTCCCTCAGCTTTTACTAGGCACACTAAGTTGATTAATTTTAGCTATTCATAGCTCCAGTTAAACTCCATTAAAATTCTGTAACAGAATAACAAAGTTAAAAGTTTACTTCCATTACTTTTCCTCCTCTGGACAGCACGACCCTTGATAGAAAAACATGAAGGAATTTATATCTGGCAAATTGAGTTATAAGAAATGGCATTATCATATCATCTGTTACAATTTTAGACTTCTTTTATGAGTTTTCATTTCCTAGCAAAACTCTTAATGTTCTATTACCAAATTCTGAAATTCTTCCAGTGCTTAACTTTTCTTTTGGCTCACAAATTGTTTCTTTAAAAATAGTTGAAGATCCTAAGTTTCTTTTATGCTGTTATCACAAATATTTTATGAAATCCTCTGCTTTAGTTCCTGATCTTCTGCAGAAAAGTTTCTGGATCCCATTTACAAAAAAAAAAAAAAAAACACCACCACACCACCACACACCTAGGCTCTTATATTTCCCCATGTACTAGTAAATTAATTATAGAATCATAGGATCATAGAAACATCTGGGCCGGAAAGGACCTTCAAAGGTCATGTAGTCCGACCCCCCCGCAGTCAGCAGGGACACCCCCAACTAGATCAGGCTGCCCAGGGCCTCATCGAGCCTCCCCTTGAATGTCTCCAGGGAAGGGGCCTCAACCACCTCCCTGGGCAACCTGTTCCAGTGCTCCACTACCCTGATTGTAAAGAACTTATTCCTAAGAGATTTTGTTGATTTCCTAAGAGTTTGTATCCCATCACATACTGGACAGACATTACCATATACATGCTTTAATTAGCTCAATATTAATTTACCAGCATTCGTTTCTTTAGGGTATATGATATTCTTTCCATCAGCGTGCTTATGTATTTTATATAAACCTTCAACAATTATACAAGAATTAGCCAGAGGCCTTTAATTTAGTGGTTTATTGGCATTGGCTCTCAATAATACCAAGGTGGGGATGATGCAGAAATATGATGAATGGTTTTGATGAAGCATAATTTTCTTAATGTTGTAAAGACACTGTTAGTTCAAGACATAAGGAAGATTTATTTTAATTTGTATTTGTATTTCTCTTTTATAAATTCATATTTTTACCTTTTTTTTAAATGAAGTCTCGTAAATGTAAAAATCATGGATTGCAAGCTATTTAGGGACACTTTCCATCCTTCCGATGATAGGACTAGAGAGGGTAGGATATGGAGGGTTTCTGTAAAAAGACCACAAAAAGTCTAAAAGAGGCTGCATATCATTCTGTTCCTTTAAAAATGGCAAAAATGGATGCATGTAAAAATTCAATTCTGAGATATAAAAACTGAATAATCAGAGCCTGCTGAGTGCAAAAATAAATCACTCAATAAGGTTAAAAGAACACTGAATTCTGGGAAACTGATAGAATACAAGTTACAGCACAGATAATCATTAGGCAATGAGAAAGATCTGGCAAGATGTCTGTAACAAAATTAATGCTGATAACTCTGCATCATCAGTTTAGAAGTACAAGTGGGATTCAGGATAAAAAAAGAACCATGTCCTGTTAAGTACTGACAGAATATAATACCATATGTTGAAAAGGACACTATTAATAGGCCAGTCTTTTCTGTGAGATGGAGAAATACAGTTTAGCTTACATAAGCTGCAGGATTCAGAGGTTAAAACTTTGCACACTATGAAAGCATGAGAAGAATCAGTCTTAATTATTTGTAAGGAATGAAAGCTTAAATTAAAACACGATTCCTTAAAACTGATCAACAAATAAAAACTCCATGACTTGGTCCCAATTATTGTTTCTGATTACCTGTCATCTTTCCACCAACTGAGGTGCATTCTCACCCTTTCACACAGCCTCATTCGTTCTGTGGGGTTTGTTTTCTCGGATCACTCAGCCACTTGGGACAGTTTTCCCTCTGTGTCTTGACAAGTCTCCTCTATCTGCTTTCCTGCTATTCAGACATAAACTGCCTCTCTGGAAAAATAATTACCCGCTACATTTGGATTGCTTGAGGGTTTTTTTTCCGTCTTTGCAATTGTACGACTTTATGCTTGTGTCAATTAACTGAATGAAAAAGGTATTTATATTATTTACTAATCACTTACAAACTTGCATACAGTGCAGGAGCAATTTCACTTCTTGATTTAAAACCCTAGAACAGCTCCCTTAAAACCAAATCAAAACAGACATGCCACATTAATGCAGAATATTATTTGACTAGCAAAAATGCAGACATCAGTAAAAGGATACCTGCATAACATAAAATCCCATTAAAAAATCAGTAAGTTATTAGCTCCAAAATTTGTAACCTGCAGACCACTGTCAATCCGTTGTCAAACCATATTTAGAGCTGTTCCTTCCATTTCTTGCCCTTTAACTTCCCAATACGCAATTCATGTCTTAAGAACTCCCTCCTAGCCTCCCTTTTTAAATTAGTTCTTTCTAATTACGCCATAGGCTGGTTCTAATACCCACTACACGCAAACTATATTTCTTCCCACAGAAACTAGGAATTATTTGAAGGACGAGAAAGAGAAAAGCAGCTCTCCTGCTGATGGTCCATGGTTCTCATCCTGGAGAAGCCATTATTGTTCAACAGTTTAGATCCAACTGAACTGTCCACTCTGTTAAGTTAACCCTATCCACGAGGAATTTCTAGGGAATTCTGCTGCAAAACATAATTATTTTCATGCTTTGTTTTTCAAATTGCCAATAAAATTTCAGTCACATCTTCAAATTGTTTTCATAGCTAATCACTGAAAATACCCAACCAATTATTTTCATGTATCCTTCATTATCATGTACCCAGAGGAAAAAATAAAAATACAGGAAACCAGACAAAAATATGTATCTTTGAACTTTAAGAAAAAACAGAAAGAAAAGGATAACAGAAGGCAGAATACAGTTATCTGGTAATTTCATTAGGACAGAAAACAACTTGTTTTATACACTTCTCCAAAGTAATTGTTCAGAGTAACAGTTGTAACCAGGCTCCCATTTGCAAATGACATGAGGTGACAATAGACACACATATATGGAAAATATGTTTCTTTGTAAAATCAACAAAGAAAATATTTGTCTCCCTCTAACAAAGAAATCCCGATGTATTTTACTTAATTCAGAAGACTGAAAGCAATCCTGAGGAGACTCAAAGTATGTAATCATGGAAGAAAAAGGCTATTACAGTGTTCAAACTACCCTTTTTCCCTCTATAGAAACAACTACACTTGTTTCTACCCTAACTGATGTCATTTTAATTTCAAAAACTCTCATCAGTGAAGTTTTCAAAACCTTCCTCAAACTTCTAACACAGTGCTTAGGATTTTCTTACTGTTACAAGATACTTTCCTAATGTCTAATCTAAATCTCCCGTGCTGATTTTAGTCTTTATTTGTTATGCCCACAGAAGTTTGGTATTGTCTAGATTGAACAATCATTGTTCTTTACAACTTTTCTCGTGGATTACATTTTCTTTAGACATCAGATGATTCTTATAGCTCACCTGTAGTGAATTCTTTTCAGCTTTCTACTCTGGATTGCCACCAATTGAGCCTCATCCTTTCAATTATCTAATAACCGAAATCAAATGTATGCTCTGTCAACCCCACCTTTGTACAGGAGCCCCATAATGGCCAGCATTTCCCTCAAAGGTTAGATTAGATAAAGAAAATGCACTCCTATGTGTACCACAATCTGTGTTATTATTGTAGATTGACACAAAGGACAAGCTACAAGAACTCAGGTCTTGATCATATTAAACGTGGTATAGAAGTGACAATTACTGAAGTGGGCCAATCAGTGAGAGACTCCAATATATGAGCTTTTTCACAAATAATAAAACATTTTATGGGTTTTTTTTTTTAAATCAACTGATAGAGGTACTTTTATATAGAGATATTTAATTTTACTAATGTTTACCAGGTAGGCTAATTTAAGATTATGAATCAATGTCAGACATAGAAAAGGAAGATATAGAAATATATAGCAAAAGAGAGAAAAAAAAATCTGCAGTGCTTTATGGCATCGTTTTAATGTATACATGTTTACATGTATTACCTACATGAAACTTTGGGAGACGTCTATGTGTATTCTCCAACCAAAGGTGTTGCAGGTTGCATGCGCTATATGCATGGGACTGCATGTACACTGCAGCTCACGCAGCTATATGTTGCTAATTACACCTAGCTGACTCGCATACTGTGGTAACAAGGAATCTAACATAAACATTTTGCAGGATTAAGTAGGCCTTATCACGCCCCATACTGAGAGAATCAATTGAAAGGTTGGTTGAGCTTGTCAACAGGAGTCATCTCTTTGCAGTTCTGACCTACCCATGAAAGGATGAATAACTCTAGGGACTAGGTATCGGTGTTGGGAGGTGTATCTTCACACACCAGAAGGACTCATTGAAATATACTAATCAGTTCTCCCCAAGAGTTAAACTAGCAACAGATAAAATTAATTTTTCGCTCTGGCAATAAAGGCAGAGCATGTGGAAGCACAGGTATTTTGGAGATTCCATCACATTTCCTTCAGTCCAACCAAATAATGAAATACTGGCATTGCTGTTGATCTCAAATATGCTTATGTTTCTTATTTTAAAAGAAATATTTGCAGTTTACCCAGCCTCCAGAACCGCAGCAAATTGTCAGTATTTTTGTAGTTACGTTTCCCAGTCGCCACAGTAAGCCCACTGGACTGGAAATAGGCACTTTATTTACATGAGTTGCAGTTTTTTATGCTCCAGTGTTTCCCTGCATTTTAAATATAGTGGACAATTCTACATGTATCTGAGATTTACAACTACAAAACTTTTTTAGCTTAAAACTTCTTTAGTCACACAACAATAGAAGTTGAAGCAGGCCCCTTACATGTTTTCTACATATTATATATAATTCTCTTGCCTTCAGGACACTAAATTACTCATCAAGTCTCCCTATCATTGGTTTAATAAGAAGTTGGAAAAGTTCTGTATTTGTGGAATGGGTGCACAAATGTGTTTAATGGAAGACTTTCTGAAGGAGGTAGCACCCTTACTGAACTCTAGAAAGATATAGATAGATAGATAGATAGATAGATAGATAGATAGATAGATATGTGCATGCATACATATCTATTCACATCTATAGATATGTGTATATATATAGCTATATATGCACACACAAACATATCCCATAATGAAAAAAAGACCAGCAATTCACAAGTAGCACATTATTATGCGTATCCCACAGTAAAGGTCTTTGTTACAAGGTTAAAAAGTTTTCTATTTATGTGACTTATCTTTTTTTGACTAGCTGATAATTCTGCTGTGTCATTTTACATTAAGCAGAGTTACATGAGAGCTGGAAAAAAAATGAAAAAAAAACCCCTATAGAATTACATATACACCATGAATATGTGGGTGTTATGTTTCTATGAATAATCAAGGAATAATTCCCAAATGAGGTATTTCTTGGTACTCAATCCAGGGTTGGGGGTTTTTTTCCCCTCTTCCTCCGCAGCTGGAAGAAAACTGAAACCATCATCTTGTTTAAAATGCAGGAAATATAAGTACCTATTTTATTTTCTTATTCCCATTTTCTCAATACCTATAGGTTATTTATTGCACATTTTTTGTCATTCTCATTAACTCCACCTCTATACTGTGACAGTAAGAATTCTGCTTACAGTCCCCATGATGCCCTCTATTGTACCTTGGTATACCTCACTTGGCCTTTCAATTTAATCTTGTACTAATGTTTCCTTTCCAACCCTTCTCATTTTAAATGAGATTGGGAAAAGTTGTTTCTGAAACAGCGATTTAGCTCATTTTCTGGGCCTAGAGGAATATAGTTAACTGATTTATTGCCCTCTGGATGTTGTAATTGTTGCAAAACATGATGTATTCCCAGAACAGTGATATCAGTATGTCATTTGGAAAATATGCCTCCCAGCATTTTACTGAAATTAATGAAGCATCATTAAATAGTTGCAGTTCTTAAGCATGTTGTACATTCCAGCATACAAAGAGTTATTGACAAACTTCAGGATGTCCAGAGGTAATATCTGTCAAATCAAAGCTAAATACAGAGGATAAAAAATGGTTACTTCAAGCATGCAAGTAATTTGGGAATCACCATATAGCTATCACAAATTATCATGAAGCTTTCCCCTGCAAAAAATTACATACAGAATTAAGGTTACTGCTTTCAAAAGACTTCCTTCAAAACAAAAAAGCAAAAAACCTCTACAAAACAAAAGTAAAAACCTAATCCACTCTAATAGCTGTTTATAAGGTTATTTCAGAATACATATAGCCAAGTAGAAACCGGTTGTTCTTAGTATAACTTGTAATTTGCCAAATAAAATTAAAAGATAGGATGACACTTTCAAGATCGGGTAGGAAGCATTTTCAGTAGCCTCTAAAATTCAAATTTAGATGATTACATAAAACATCTGGTTTAAAAGATATTAAGTAGCTCCCATTTAAACAGTTTTGATAATTAAGGCACAAGAAATATATTTTCAAAAGCTGGTAAAATTAAATGAGTTAAAAACTACATTCAGATTTGGGAATCTAATTTTTACCATGTGTTAAATATTATTCTTGTAATGTAATGTTAGATGAGGACTCAATTCATACTTCAGTCAAAGTTCATCAGCTGTCCAAAGTGCCACGTACTGTTCTGAAATGTGGCTTGACTACCTATGATCAAGTCAGCAGATTCTTCAAGGAAAATTAGGAATGGGGAGATTCATGGAACTGTGAACTCATTCATGCCCTCTGACAGTGATAAGGGGGACCAAGGCTACAAGCTCACCTTTAGAAATGAAAACTAACTTCCTAATCATGAAAATGAAATCCTGGACATGTAATTTTGACATAGCCATCTAAACTAAGTGCCTCTTCTAAGCAGTTAAAATATACACATTATGGGATAGGGTTTTGGAGAAGAGCTTGGTTATCTCATGTAACACTAATTATTTTTCCTTATAACATGAAAAACTTTCTTTCAACAGTCCATTCTTGGTACTGGTTGCTGAGGCTCTGGATTCTATCAGTAATCCCAAAGATAATTACTATTTATGATCTTCATTTTCTGAATCAGTTTATTTAAGCAGTGCATAAATGCTCAAGTTTTCATGCCAAGAGACCAATATTCTATTATATATCATATTTTTGTTTACAAGGTACTGACTAGTCCCCATCTGGCTGATATTCTAAGAAATATTGGAAGCATTAATAGTCTGTCTTTACTTATGCTAGACAAATGGCTGGGAATTTATTGATTGAGACTTT
The DNA here is from genome assembly GCA_013400055.1 of Nycticryphes semicollaris. Lineage (NCBI taxonomy): Eukaryota > Metazoa > Chordata > Aves > Charadriiformes > Rostratulidae > Nycticryphes > Nycticryphes semicollaris. The sequence continues at coordinate 22,658 of VXBJ01005257.1, forward strand.
TATTATTTCATAGGAAGATCTGTCAATCAAAGTACTAGCAGGTATTCTATTATGGTTACTAAGTACTTCATTAACATTTCATATTACTTACTGCTCTTAAACTACAAAAGCAGCAAACAAACACCTTAAATGGCTCTAGACAGTAGAAGATGGACATGTGATATGCGAGAAGTAGTAGTAATGAGTAAGTGTTGCAGGCAAGTAAATATTGGNCTACTTTCCTGCGTATATTTCTCACAATCCCTCTTTATTAAAGAGGGGGAAAAATTAAACCATAAAACCCCCTTTTCAATCAGCCTACAGATTAACTAGTTGAACAGACACCATCCACCTGAAACAGTCAACATTTTGTGGATTCTCTATTGATCAGATTGCTAATACCACGTGAAGGGAAAGTTTAAAGACAAGAATTCATTATTTTACATGATAAATAAAAAACATAAATATCTGCTTAAACCAAATGTTCTCCTTTGCTACATGCTATCAAAAGCAGAAGGCAGAACACTTTTTTGCATGTAGACTGACGATATTCCCTTCAAAATGCAAATAAAAGTCACCTCAGCAATATTCTCTAGTCAGTTGAGAATCAAGATGCCACCTATATGATAAAATATCAACATTTATTTTAATGGATAATAATAACTACCACCACCTTATAACTTCTAATTATTCAGAATCCAAAACATAAGCTTCCAAGCTATACAAAACCATTGCCAAAATAGCAATAAAAAGTTAGAACTATGTCTTTTGATCTAAAGCAATATTTGCATAAATCATAATAAAAACTATTACTTTACTCTGATAAAGTGTGTCATGAGAACAGAAGAAAAACTCCAAAAAATGAAACCCCACGTAATGTCATCTCACTTCCTTCCTTGTAAGATGTACACCCTGATTATAATGGTAGGTATGAGTCCAAAATACCACTTGGAAATTAGGTGGGTATTAAAGAGGTTCTCAGAAGAATTCAGAAATATAAAGCTTCAGGATCTTTGTTTCATAAAATTCTACAAATTCTACAAAATAAAGTTCTATAAAATTATTGCCCAGAGAAAGCCTTTCACTATACAAATGGAACTTAATACCAAAAATCTATGGAGGGGAAAGTAAATCATTCGACAAATAATAAAACCCTTTCGTAAGCATGGTGGGGTTTTTAATTACCTCAGACAAGAAGAGTACTATTGTTCAGCTAAGGACTTTATTTATTTCATTTAGAAGGCACTCATATACCAGGGTGATGGGCGGCAGCCTACAGTAAATAGATTAGGGTAGATTTAATGCTTGCCTTCCCAGTTAAAAGTAAGACTTTGTGAAACGGAAAGGGCCCTGGTCTTATATTTTCCTACTCGCAATTAGTTATTCAGTGGCTAGCTGACAGCAAAAGGAAGTAAACATCCATCACCTTCAATGGGGAGACAGAGAAAGAAAAAAAATCTTCATAATATTCTGACAAAAACAGCAGGGAGAAGGCAGTGTAATTTTGAAATGCAGGAATGATACACAAATCCTTGATTTTATCACATTGAGTATCAGCATAGAGAGCCATTCACATCTGGTATAAAGAGGAACTACACACTTTTTAATTTACTCTTGAGGCTTATAGTTTCAACACCTTCTACACCATTTTGCAAGCTCAAATGACAACACTGAACTCTGACCAGGAGAAACCTATTTACCTAGTGAAAATGTAGTTGACTGGGAGCATATAAGTCCTCTTAATTTAACTGTAGAATTCTGATAAGGAAGAACAACAAATGTCCAGCACCTCAGCACAATGGTAATGATTTCTTGCGTTCAATTAATAGCAATGAAACATGCTTGATTTCAGCAGCTGTTGAAGCAGTGGGGTTGCTCCAGTCAGAATAAAGAAAGATTTCCACCTCCCCAGATAAACGCTTTCAAATCAAACAGTGCGTACCAACAGTCGGCAGTACTCTGCTCTTATGTTAACAGTGATTAATCACATTGCTGATTGGTTCTCAACTATCTTCACTTCTATCCCCGCCGTGGACAAGATCACTGAGCTGCTCATTAAAAGAGCTGCACAGGAGCTGCAGGAGGGAAGGATGGCGATCCCTGAAGAATTATTATAACCAGTATGAGGCCTTTTCAGCACTTTATGTAAGCTTAACTGAGGTCAGGTGTCAGCGATTCCCCACACCTCTCCTGAGGCCAATATCACTTTGCACCCCGCTACCGACAATACTGCCCAAATAGCACAATTCAGTTTTATTGGTGGAACATTTGTAGGAACTACAGCATGGGGAAAAAAGATAGTTGGCTCTATATTCTTAATAAGTGGTCTGCAAGTACTGGAATACGTGAATACAGAAAAATGGATAGGATATGGGCAGATAGTTTCACAGTCATACTAACTGGATTTGTCAGAGGCACATCATTACTTAACCCCTATGCCACCCCTCTTCCATTTATTTTAGCCTTCCACAAGTCAGTATCCAATCTAAATTACTCATCCAGTCCACCTCTACAGACGAAAGAGAAAGATCCTTAGATGAATAATTCAAACATCACAAATTAGTTGCCCCAGACAGCATGATTCACTCCCTTGAGACGCTTGTTTTTCTATACAGACCATAGATAGACATGGGGTGACTAGTTTTGACCTAGCACCTCACTTTTAGATGGCTAACTTTTGTGAGAAAAAACAAATTTCTCTGAAAACAAATTAGATTCTTTCAAGCTGTTGACCAATCTGTCTATTGCTGTTTCTTGGTCTGCAGGCTTTGGTCAGATTGTCAGAAGTATTTGCGGTATGACTGGACATTAGACCAACCTGATCGCATTTGTCCAGTGTAGCATTGGCCTTAAAGAGACCTTCAAAGATCATTGGTGTCTGTTCTCAGCTGCATTTGTATAAAGCATTGAAAGTGCCCTGTATTGACTGAATTAATTTACTTTTCATCGTTCTTTCAAATCACCTTCTTCCCGTTTCTGCTCTTTAATCTGACACATATATTGGTAGCTCTTAAAATCAGACCTAGCAGAGCTCATCTACTGCTGTAAGAAACCTGGCTTCTGAAAACTCAAAAAAAAAAAGCTAATCTATGTAAAAAATGCTGTGGAGGTCACCTCATTAAAGTTTTGCTGTAAGTTACTGAACAGTAACAAAGCAGACAGTTTTAAAGGCATCTGTTACTTAGCCACACATCCTTGTGGATTTTGGTCTCTGTAACTCCTGACAGCTGCTTAAGTCATTACCATATCCTCATCAATGTAATCAGTACCCTAAGGCTGCCCTACCTCTCAAATTCACAATCTGCAATGCTGCTCACTTCAGTGCTTTGGGGCATATTAGCAACTCAAGCTTTTTCTGCTTTGATGTGCATGTTCTGTACCACTGACCCCAAAATATGCAGGTCTAATGAATTGGCTTTAATAGTTTTCTTACCCACTTAAATGTTTTTGTTTTAATTGGCTATACTACCATGTGTCCTGAACTACACTGAAAAGTTCACAGCATAGATGCTAATGGTGCCTTTCTAATTACTGCATAATGAACAAAGGTCTGTCAGAGCAATTTCAGAGGTTAGACTTCACAATTGGGAACCCCATTTTAATAAAAATCAACTTAAAAATTTCACATGCTTAATAGAAATAATCTACACCACTAAAGAGTATTTTTAAAATATCTGGGTTTTTTTAAATACATTTCTGTAAATTCTTCTAGTTACACAAAATAACTATTTTCTTCATTTCCTTTTAATCTACCTGCCAAGAGCCACAACCTCAGCTTTATCACATTGTCCCTGAAGTGTACTTAACTTTCACAGATCACTGCTCTGGGCCTGAACTTGATCTCTCTTTTCATTTAGGGACCACTGATAACTGAGGGGCAGGGCCATGCCATCTACCGGCAGGTTTTTACATCCAAGTTTGTATGGAGCAGAATCCAATGATTTGTCTAAGAAAGCTCCAATGTTTTTTCAGAGTAAATTCTACCTTTTTTTTCCCATTATTTCCAATCACATATGTATCAGTAAAGATATTATTTCTAATGGAGACAGAAAGTGTAGCAGCTGGTCCTATCTCATCCTGTCTGCCACCTGCTTTGTGCATCAATGGCATTAGCTAAAATGCATTTGCATCACTACTCGCCTGAAGATGCATGATCATGATAACATGGTGAAAGTTTAAGATTAGGGTAGATTAAAAGGATGTAAGTCCCCCCCCACAACATCAAAAAAAAAAAAAAAAAAAAAAGGATTAGGCATAAGTAAGGTCCAAACTCAGCAATCTCCACTAAAACACCAGCTTTCTGTTCCCTTCATTCTCCTCATGTTACATTAGGTTTGACAGCTGGGGAGTTTAGCAGAATATTCATACACCTATGTTGCACACATTAACTATAATTAAAACAACACCTTATGTGTTAGGATAGTCAGTATGGTAGCATATGTAAATGTTCAGCCACAAGAATATGTAAATTTCAACAAGAAAAAATGTTGGGGCATTTCACTACCATTTCCACTTAAATAAACATTTAGATACAATTTCACAGCAATGCAGTGTGATATCACACTTTTATTCCTAAAAATGTAGCTACAACAACATTTAATTTGCTGCCATATTTCCACCTGGCCAAAAACTTGGGGGTTTTGGGGTTTTTTTGTTTTTAAATGTTAATTTAAAAATTCATCTTAGAAACTAAAAAGTTATGTTAGTTGCAGAATGTGCATTAGCAGGAAAACCGGGTAACATAGCTTTTAATAAATTTAACAACATGGTACAAAGATCATACTAAATGTTTCTGGACGGCCAGAAATCCCCATTATATTCAGATTAGTTAAAACTTGCATGTAGCTCGGGGTTCACCTACGTGAGTATTTTGGTTTGAATCAGGAGCCATTTTTAGAAATGAACATACAGCTTACATTCACTGACTGAGCCTTGGTTAACAGCGTGGAGAAGTTGGGAACTGCACAGACTGGCTTTCTGGTGAATTCAGCTGAAGGGTAAGACTATCTCCTGAATTCCAGGGCATCCAGCACAGGACTAAACAAGAGCTGGACCTAGCAAAATTCTAAAAAATCATAGGGTATAGATGTCAAGACCTCAGCTTCACTTGCTTCACTTGTATTGTGTCACCCGACTTGATAATATTAGAAATAGTTGGGGAAAAGGCAAAACAGAAAATTTGAATTGTTTGATTTTAGGGAAAAAAAACCAAACACACACGCACAAAAAAAACCAACCCAAAAGCAACCAAACAAACAAAAAAATGAACCCAAATGAGATAATTGGGTTTGTTTAGTCTTGAGATAAGAAGGCTTAGGGGAAACTTTATCACCCCAATTTCAAGGATTGCTGCTAAGAACAAGGAAACTCCCTTTCTATAAGGAGACACATGAAAGACCAAGGCTAATGGGTAAAAGTTGCTGTTGGGAAGATTATGATGGGACGTCGCAAAAGGAAAAATTTTCACAATGAGAACAATCAACCATTGGAATAATCTCCCCAGGGAAGCAGTGGTTTCCCCATCACTGGACATTTTTAAGATTCAGCTGGACAAGGTGCTTGGACATCTTGTCTAGACTCTGGTTTTGCCAAGAAAGGTCACATCAGATGATCCTTGAGATCCCTTCCAAACTGTTATTCTCTGTTTCTATGTTTTCCAATTACTTCTTCTCAGGGAAGGAATATTGACAGAAAATCTCATAACATTTTTCTACATTGCCCTTTAAGAAGACTAGCCATGTGTGTCTTTTGTCTGCTCATCACACTTATCCTTGCAAGAGGAAAAAAAAAAACCATCAGTGAGGTAAGTCCTTAGACTGTGAATTCCAAGTTCTTTCTGCCCATGTTGTTCTATAGCAAAAAGAGTCAAAGGGTACCAATATGGAAAACATTGGTCATAGCCCTACCCAAAACCTAAAGAGAAGAAACAGTCCTTCATGTTCCCACTCTGTAACTGATATCCAAAGGTCAGGAAGAGCACAATATACATTTCTTGACTTCTCCTTGCTTTCCTCTTTACTCAAATACCACCACTTTCTCTATCTGGACATCACCTGACAAAGGGTGTCTGCAAAGTTTGAGATGTAAAGGGATACAATGAGTCGAGGGAGTTAAATTATTTTCACAGTTCTTAATTTCTGAGGGAAGGAAAAGATGTCCTAACATCCAGGCATAAGATAACCCTGTATTTTTTATACTTTTCCTCCTAAAAATACAAAATTATTCTTACTTCACTACTACACTACCTGCCACCAATTACTATAGAAAATATAATAGAGCCTCATATTTCTATAACAATTATTTCCCATTCCTCTTTTATGCACTTTATATAATTCCATTAAAATGCATGTCTGTGGAGATGAGATAGATTACGAATGATCATTATGATTCTATTTTGATTATTATTTTCATTCTTGTCATAGTCAATATTGCTTTCATTCATGAACTTTACTATTTAGGCATAAAGAATACTAATTGGTAATTAAGTAGTGAATTGCTATAGTGAATTCTGAATAGACAGTTATTTCACTATCTGTAAAACTAATACAAAAAAATAAACAGCTACCAAACTGATGCAGGTTTGAAAATAGAACGTGTGCAACATGGGAAATAAATATTTTGGTCAGTGAAATTGTATAACACACATATCAAACATTTCATTGACTAAATTCTATAGTTAAGATGATCACGGATGATCACTTTTTTCATAGAGGTAAGTCACAGTTCTAGTGGGTAAACTGTTTGATTGTTTAGTGGAATACAGCAAGTGAGTATCACCAAGATACAACCAAGGAAAGGACACTGTCAGATAAGCCTATATAGTTTCTACCACACAAGGCTGACGCAGGAGTGGGGGGTGTAAGTGAAATTCCCAACAGTCTTCAGATAATATTCCACGTACTGGATGTGTTTGTGACTAATGAAGTTTGTATTCCTACCTGCTGATCTCTGAGATAAAACAAAAAAGAATCACAGATGAAAGTGAGAAGGAACATATGACTTCACATCCAACTTCCTAATATATGCATTAATACAAATACACACACACAAAAACCACCAAAACCACAAAAAAGATAATAATATACTAATTCAGAATGTGTTTAGAATTATTTCAATTTTGTGAGACTGGACCAAAGATAATTGCACCTTAACATGACAAAAACCCTTTAAATAATGGCTTTAGAACAAAGGAAGTGTTCACTCTCACACTTGGTACATATTTACATTTAATTTTCATGCTTAAAGGACTTGCATTCCAATCTCCAAACTAAACTTTTAATGCAAGCTGTGGGTAAAGAACATCATCTTCATTAAGCATCAACCAGCAATCAAACAAATAAGAACATTTCAAAGTAGAATTCCCACCCTGCAGGGTTCCAGTGAAGGAAATAATAAAGTGAAATATGAAAAATAAAACTGTTCTTCAAGAAGAACAGATCTAATTAAAAGGAAGACCTAACAACTTCATGGATTAATTGGGAACCAACTGAGATAATTAGACCTCTGGGAGTAAAGACTACACCCATCATAAACTGCTTTTTTCACAACTACAGGTTAAGTGCTTAAAGCTTTAATTGGGGGCAGCACTAAGAGGAAAGTGGAACTTGCACAGAAGAATTAAGATTTGGTGAAGCAATATCCTGAAGTACTTTGGCATCGTTAAAAACCACATTATTATTTTTCCCCAAGTGCGTGGGATTCTTCAAGCCAAGTTGACAACCGTGGTTACAATTTGTACCAATCAAAAAATGCTCACGCTATTATACTTTGACCTATAAACCACATGTAGCTGCACTGTACATTAGTAGTTCAAATACAGTTTCACCCTCTGTGATTACAGTCTAAATGAGCTGTTATTTTAACACATACATACACCATGATAGTTCCTGCAGTAAAACCATGCCTTTCAAGAGAAATCTACCCTGAGAATACTACACTAAATAAAATAAAATAAAATAAAATAAGGAGGGGGAAAAAAAGAAACAAGAAAACAAGAATCTACAGACAGACCTGGTAAACTGCTGCAAAGATTAACTGCTTCTCAGAATTGCTCCAAGGACTAATTTTACTTAAACCGTTTGAAACAGAAACAATTTAATACCATAATACAAGCATCATGGAAACTTTGGCATCCAGCTGATGAATTGGAAAGCTTTACCAATAGAACACAAAAGGTGATCACAGTGTCTGCCTTAATCCCCCTTTAGAGGTAGGAAAACACCTATAGAAGAAAGACATTTCATATTTTCTAAAAGCACCACATACTCTTCCTAAATTCAAGGAAATTCAAGATAAAGGCAAGCTCTTTTCAATTAGTAATTTTATTGGCATGCAAAATAACGTATTTCAACACTAATTCACCATCTTTATTTTTGAGATTATATACAAGAAGGTTGAGTTCTGTAAATGTTTTAAAATACCATGGAATATAAATGGGATTGGATTTACCGTGGTATAATTTCAGTATAAAATGGCTTATGTGGTCCAGAGGAATCAAGAGAGCTATGGGTGTAATTAATCACCCCTAAAAATCTAATCTAGAAAAGTCTGAAGAATGTTTTTGAGATGTGTATTTCAGCAGGTTTTAAACATGTTAAAAGGTATGTTTCTGAACTTGCATGGTACGGNTTGTAATTGCTTCACATTTACTTCATCTTGTCCCTATCTTTGTCAAGCTGTCAAGCTCCAGGTGTCACGCTCTACCTGCACAATTAATTTGTAGTTATCCATTTAGGCATGATGAGTTTCTTGAAGACTAAGTAAGAACTACCCTACAAGCCTGATACGACCTAATAGGTATCTTTGGGACTTCTTTCACCCACTGCTCTTTGTATGAGGCGCTGCTTGGATGTGCCTTAGTTCTTGTCAGTTTTACCCTACGTCTCAGGATCCTCCCTTTTCTGCATTTCAGTCTCTATCCAGTAGCATGAAACTAGGATGAAGATGAAGCAGGGGTAGAAGAAAATGTTCCAACTGGCAGATTTCTTGGTTCCCCAAGTTGTCTGATGAGTCCTCTGGTCTCTGACTGTGTTTACATTTAGCTCTTTGGATTGATACACTTTGCCACTTTTTTTGTTTGTGACTTTTTCTAGCTCCAAAAGTCTCTAGCTTCAGCTTATTAGAACTGTAGGATGGAGTGACACATTAATTGACATAACTACAGATGTCAGTTTTAGTTAATGAAATTGTGTGATAAATTTGGTATAACACCATGACTTAGTAAGATAACAATAAACACATCATTAATAAGTGACATCTAATTTGTAACTTGGTGTGAGAAATAAACATTCAATAATAAAGTAGATCCATTGGCAATCTTATCGAACACCATATAATCTTGATCTCTTGAAACAGAGAAAAACCTAAAAAAAACATTTTTAAACTATTTATAAGTACATCACACTTGAAGCCAAGATTGTCACTTGATTCTAACTATTTCTATATGCCTTCTGGATTCAGGCACTAATGAACCAATAGCTATCAGCATGACTTTTGCTGAAATACTGTTACATTAATGAGTTTGGATCAGCTGCTCAAACAGTTTGGCTGAAAAAGATGTCTGCTTAGGAAATATATTAAGGGAGGCAAACATAAATGTTAAGTTTTAGCCCCTTAAATTTAGTTGATTGCAAACACGATGCCCAAAACCTTTTTCAACATTCAGCTTGATTTGACTCTGCACTGAATAAGTTAGACTATATATAAAACTGCCTTGTTTATCTTTCATGCAAAAACACTGGGACAAGTTCTTCTCTTTATTATACAATTCATAACCCAAATGACATCCTATGTTACACCAGTGTAAACCACTGGTGAATTTGTCACTATCATATTGAAGTCAGCATTATTCAAACCTAAACTTATTCCCCTGTTGTACTACACCTCTATATTATCCTGTCTGAGGCTGACACAAACTCCAGTGGGGTCACATATCCCAAGAATTAACATTCTGGTGTGAAAAGGCAACAGGGATTTCCATATGACATTGCTTAAATTAATTCTTTCTGTTGTCTACAGTACAGTCCTTCCCTCGAGCACCTTTAGTCATTCAATCCACATGGAATGAGAAAGCTATATTGGTCTATTAAAGGAATCAGAATATGAGTCACCAGTCATGTACCTTGACTTTTAGGAAAACCTCCTCAAAAAAATGCTGATTATTAGATTATACCTGAATGAATTGCCCTCTGCACCTGTGAGAAGGTAAAGATGATACACTTGCAGCTGGTGCCTCAGCGCTGTGAAGACCAACAATGTGGCTGAAAAGGGAGGGGAAAACCACACTTATCATCTTTTCACCTACATATTACTAAACGGTGCCCTTGAGGGAAAAGGAAAAAAAAAATATAAAATGTAAAGTGCATGAAAGCTGATTTAACTGGACAACCTGAAACTGAAATTCCAAACACAGTATTTTGAAAATATTTTAGCGACACTTGTCCTATATAGAAGGCAGCTGCACTGATCTAGTTTAAGTCAGACACCAGCACTTGAGATTTGTTCAGCTCCACAGTGGTATCATAAATTCCTTGAGGGAATTCACAATTCACCAAATGACGTATTGTTATTATCACCAAAAGTGAACCATATTCAACAAAACAGTACTCACTGGGCAGCAATTCTGCAGTGTATAATTATAGTTGCCTTTTCTCATCCCAGGATTAAATGAGTTTTCACTTTTCAACTTCAACAACAATGACAAAAACCCAAACTCACCTCTCTCCACTCCTCAAAACATCTAAAGAGATTAGTTTTAATAGTAATTAATTCTTTATCTCTGTTCTTTGAATAAATCTCATCCATACTATTATTTCACTGGAAAATCTGGATTTTCCTTCCTTTCTCGCTTTAATCTGGATTCTGAGGTTTGAGGTTTCTTTTGTTTTTGAATATTTGACACTGCTACCAATTATAGTTATCAACTGCATCTGCATTTAAGGTCTTGTTTCTCTGTTATTACTGTAAATGCATTGAAAAAAAAAAAAACAAAAACAAAAAACAAACCTCTCTCTCTCTCTCTCTCTTTTTTAGCAGTATAAAAGACTGTGTTGCTCCAGTTTATGAGTTATGGCATTTTATGCAGTATTGTTGTCATCTTTAGCCAGCTAAAATCCTCCATATTTCTCACCTAAAAACCTAAGGTCATGTTCCATTTTCCTTTCAGTTGTGTAACTTGAGAAAAATTCTCAGTCTACAGACTTTGCAAGTCCTTGCAGAGAGTTAGAATGGATCCTACACTTACCTTGGAATAAATGGCAATAGACCTAACTCATAGCTCAGGAAGTAACAGATGTGGTGTCACATGATATTCTTTATTGGTGCAATAGGGTCAAGGGGTCTTGCAGTACATTGAGCATCCAGTGATGAATATTATTTTATCACTATGCTCTATCTCCTGCAATTTAGAGAACACTGATGAGCATTCTCATACATATATCCTTGAGCAAGCTCTGTCTGAAATACCACTGGAATAATCAGCAGCATAGCCACATTCATGCAATGCTAGGAATATAGGTCTTTGGCATTGCACCAGTAAAATGTGACCTAGTATACTTGCATGGTGATGTGCCATCTGATGCAGATTTATTTGCTTTAGTTAACATTAGGTCACAGATCCATATATCAGAATCTATGTCACTATGGTACTTTTACCCTAGTCCAGTATGAATTCTTTCTGTTATGCCTCCCCTGACATCCAAAGGTAGGCATACATTTCTGTGCTAGTGGACAAAGATGTGTGATAACAATTGTCCTAAAGACACTCAAAAAAAATTCAAGACAAAGATTCTCATTCTGTCCCTTAAACTCTCCTTGCCTTCTCTTTCTCTTCCTGTTTCTTTTCCATATGCTCATATGAATGGTGAAAGGATAATTCACACCCTGGGCATGTCTTCTCATCTGAAATTTTTAGTAACCTACTTGGCTGGGTGGTTTTTTCCTCTGTTTCTATTTGTTTTCCTAAAGATGAGATGTTCCTTACAAGCTTTTGAAGATATAGCTTTGCATCCATAAAACTTTTAGCAGTGCTAGTGAGATTACGAATAAAAATATGAGAGATGGTATCTTTGACTACCAAATATGGATGCAAATCAAGCAGTCAGATGCAATATTCTACTGATCTAGTTGGTAGGTAAGGAACTGTGCAGCTGTTCCTTCACCTTTCTGAAAACATGTCACTGAAAACTGCCTTCCACACCAATGAAAAACACATATGGAACAAATGAACTTTCAGAATAAATTTAAATACAGCTGTAGAAAATTAAGAAGAATACATGAAGTTCCTATCTGTTTGGATTCACCTTGCTGTTAATGCATACTTGAAATGACAGTAATTCTAGAGTTGCTTCCTGCATTTAACTGCAGACTTGAACTCTGCAGCCTTTCTAATTGGTCTTGCTTGTCACACTTAATTTGTTCTGATTTTATTTTAAACAATTATTAAATACAAATGAAAACACTAAAAGCTATTTTGCTCCATTAGCCTTGTGCATTCCACTCTGTATTCAGGCCCTACATCAACAACTGCTGCAGCAATACTGTTTCTTTCAGGATAAAGACAAAACATGGACTATATCCAACTTTTAATCAGCTGTACAGATGGGTTTATTTCACAAATGCACTAGGCTGCACAGATGGAAGTTCCTGAATGCCTGACAAGGTGTTAAAATGGTTACTGAGATTACAAAGGAATAAAAAAGCAGCACTGAAAATCATAATTAGTAGGGACTCTATCTCTTAAGGGCTTATTAGTTCAGAGCTTAAATTTTGTCCTCAGTGTGTGGAAAACGGTATGCAGAGGGAAAAAAAGGTAATCACATATCAGATTAGCTATGATAACTGTTTTCTATCCCTTAAGAATACACACAGTCTTACAAATACCTAATTCAACTGTTATACCTGATACAATACCCACTGAAACCAGCCAAAACCATGACATAATATTTTTGACCATCCAAAGGCAGAACAAACGGAGCAGCAGTTTGTACTCAGTGGCATACTCAGCAGCAGTTAAAAAAAAAAAAANATAAAAAAAAAAAAAAAAAAAAAAAAACCAACAAAAAAACCCAAAACCCTGCAGATAGTGGTGGAGAAAAATAGCTTTAGAGACGCTTAATGGTATTATGCTTTTCAGCAGTTTTATTATAAACTCACAAATTTTATGCCTAAAAAAGTTAACTGAATTATCATACTTGGCTGAACAGGTTACAGCATTCATCACCTCGTGAAATACTATGCCAATTTACTATCATGATGCCAAATGTTCTAAACTGTGTTTTGGAAGTAATACAGTAATAAAACAGGTCATGAATAACTGTGATCATTACAGATTCCTGTGCTCTTGTTTGCAAGACTGGAGGGTTGCAGAGACAATGCTACCGTTATGCTAAGAGTGTTAACCTTTTCTCCATCTTCAGTGTGATAACTTTCGCATCTTACATAAAATATCGTAAGTGCCTCTGCAATCTATTTATATATATAGAATTGGGGACAGTTGTATATAGGTGAATCAGGAACCAATGCACTGGACCTGCACTGTAATTTTATGCAAAGCATCCTGCTAAATATTTTATTCATATTATGGTCTTGCGAAGAACTCTGATCTTTCAGCACTATGAATAAGAGATGCTCATTGTCTAAAGCTCTAGTGTGTCTTCCATGCTAAAGACTTAGTTCTGCGATGAGCGTAGTACATAAACTTGCACACATGACACCTTATAGTAAGCACCTTTAAATGGATCAGATCCCAAAAGACACAATGATCAAGAAAGACAGGAGTACTCATTTTTAAATGCAGCTTAGAACAGATTGGAAAATATCTTTAAGAAGTGGACATTAAAATGAAAAGAATGATGGTGTGACTGGAAAGTTTGAATACTCAAAGATGACTTAAAGGCAAAAATATTCAGTATTTAGGTTTTTTCATAGGAAAAAAAGAGCAGCGAGATAGAAAAGGTTGTAAAAGCTAAGTAATACGTATCTGTACAGATTTCCATACAAAAAATTAGATGGACACAAATAGGAAAAGATAACATAGTTTAATGGAAAAAAAAATCAGCCAAGCTAATACAATTCTTTTTGACAAGATTCATTTCTGTATGATAAAAATAATAATATTGACATTAGTTTCTATCTAAAAAAAAAAAAAAATCTGCCCCCACAATATTTTCCTAGTGAAAATAGACACTAAAATCTTTACACATTAAATAAAACAATAAAATGTCTAATTAGTAAGCGTCAAAATGTTAAGGTAAACACAGAATTAGTATCAAGCAGGTTTTTTTCTACTGGTATTCTTCAGGTCCCAAAAAACTTTGCAGACCATGTTCATACAGCTGGGGAAATCATTACATGCAAGAGGATTTGAGGGCTGATATGGATAATCAGCTGAAGAGCTCCAAATACAAGACAGCAAACAAGGAGGCTAACATGGTCCTTACATAGGTTATATTCAAAAGACTCACATAGTTATTGCAAATTTTGATATTAAAATATGACTAAAGCATTGGGGTGGGAGGGGGAAAGGATTATTTTGTGCAGAGGTGACCATTATTATTATATGGTCTTCACCTTTACATCAGGAAGAACACTCACAGAGGTAGGGAACTCTGAGAACTATGCATGCTGGAAGGCCAGACTCCTATTCAGAGAGAGCTTGACAGGTTGGATAAACGGGCAACAGGTACTTCAATAAGTGCAGCAATGGCAAACACAGAGTCCCATAAGACTCCATGGAGCCCCAGTCGGGAATAATCCCATGCAGCAATGCAGACTGGGGAGCAACCGGATAGAAATCCTCTTGGCAAAAAAAGGGCTTAGGGGAACTCATGGAAAATGTGTTGAACATAGCTTGGCAGCATGGCTTTGCAACCTGGAAGGCCAACTGCATACTGGGCTTAACTAGCAAAAATGTAATCAGCTCAAAGAAGGTAGGGATTCTTTCCTTCTTTTCAGTGCTTGTGAGGATGCATCTGAAATAATGTCTCCAGCATTCAGCTCTCTATTTTGAGCTGGACTTTGGACCTCCAAAGATCGTTCCCAACTTAAAATATTTTATAATTTTACGTCTGCTACATATGCATGTCTCTGCCAGATACATTAAGGTTACAAGTCAGAGAGAATTTTATACTTTAAAGCTTACACACTTGGTTGAAGTCTTAGAAACTTGCAGTCCTACAGACAATGTGACTTTTCACATCGTAAAGGACTTGATTTCACTCAAAGTCTTGACGTACAGGTAAGTGAGAACTGGGTGTACCAAGCCAAACTGAGTTAAGTACAGAGGACAGATGAAGAGACATTCCAGTGTTCTTTTGGGTCAAAAGTAAAAACTCACATTTTGAAAAGCTGAATTTCCCTCTAATTAGTCTTGGAATAACATGAATGGTAATATGGATAAAACCCTGCAACTACTGAAAAAGAAATAGGATCACAGAATACTTCAAAGTTGATAACAACCCAAAAAACATCCATATGCACATCTCAGTCTTACAAGAGATGATGCCTGAGAAACAAGTCTCTAGTTCCATGTTGTTAGCAAAAATTATATGACATGAAATAGAAATGACTTTTTCATGAGCAATACTACATTTTTGACACTTAATGGCTGGGGAACTATTAGGAAATAAATAAACTATCTAAGGGTTAGAAGCAGCATAGTGATCTATCATACATATCAATGTATTATACACTCCTTGGAGAAGCAAACAAAACAAACAAGTCCAAACTAAAAAATATATTTTGTGATGAACCTGAGTATTACATGTCCTTCAGACGCACAACAGAAACATTATTGTGGGTAACAGAAATGCATAAATAGTAAAGAGAAGGTGTAAAAAAAAACAATTAGGAAAGAGACTGGCTGTGAAAATAAAACTGCTTCTTGAAATATGCATTAACTTGAATTTCAGTAGACGAAATACAGTAACTCAAAAAACAGGAAACCTGTTCCCCCCAGTCTATACTGAAACCCCGGAAGATACCCTCATCATCAGGCTTGACTATATATAAAAAAAAAAAAAAGGAAAAAATAAACAAGAAAAGAAAAAGCTAGGCATGAATTAATTTCGCCCCCTCCTAGGTTAGTAATCCCAACAGAAGACAATGAGACAATGGAACCATGTGGAACCATGCTTTCTGTTGTGGTTTGGGCCAGACTGGCCACTGAGATGAATGACAGATGCTCTCCCCCACCTCTGTCTCCAAGGTGAGAAGGGAGAGAGAAAAAGAGACTTATGAGTTAAGAAGCAACTAAACAACTTTAATGATATATTAATAATAAAATAAGGAAATAAGGAAATCTATATAGTAATAAGCAAAACCTAGCTCCTAGGATGACGATCACATCACCGGCCAGCACTGAGGAAGTCCTGGCCTGGATTCAGCAATGGATGGAAGCTGGATTCCAGATCTGTATTTAAGAGCGCACGGATCTGGTTCAACAGTCAGTCCTACTTGGACATCTGTCATTGAAGAAAGAGGCTGAGGCCTTTGATACCTCATCTTTTATACTGAGTATGAGGCATATGAGATGGAACACCCTGTTGGTCAGTTTTGGGGCACCTGTCCTGCCCGCTCTCTTCTGCTGTCTTCTTTTGGACCCATGGTTTTTTTGTGTTAAATGACACTTTTCTATCATGCTGATATTGGATAAGAACATGATAAACAATTTTAAAAAATAAAGGTCTTATGATTTATTTTCATGCATAAATGATCACCAGCATAGCATTTACTGCATGTGTTGTTCGGCACCTACCACTGAAATAACTACACCTTCTAATCTCATAAAAGAGAATTATACTAACTCTCTTAGTATAATACAATACATTGCTGGAGCGTCCCTGCTACCAGTACCTTATAGTGGCTGGACACATAGTTTTCACCAGAACTATGACAATGTATTATCCAGCTGAAACAAATCTAAATGTGCAAGGAGACGATTTGCCAAGCAGACAACTATGCTGACTAAATGAAGGAAACTGACAAGAGGGATGTATAACAGGATATTTTGGCACTGATTATTTTAGCATACTCTAATGGGCCATAAAACATAAAAGCCTTGTCACACAAATGCAAAGAAAGTTTTTAACTATTGCAGATAATTCATTTCTTTTCATGGCAAACAAACAGAAGGCATGTTTCCTTTTATTGTTCATTCATTTTTTCTCTTTTTTTATAAAGTTGGTTCCACTGGATTTTATTTTGGTGATTACCTGAGGCAGTTTTTATTGCTTAACAGCTTCCTTTCATCCATAAACATAAATAGGTGTTTTAAATTTGAAAGCAGAAAAAAAGATAGAAACCTAATTTCTCTGAAAGAATTGCACTGGAGATTTTACCATCTGGTAGTGCTCGATTATTGAAGCTTTATTTTCATTGGGTTTTGAAAAATACTACTACATTCAAGCAAGCAGATTAAATGCTATTAGCTTTAATACCTTTTTAAACAAAGTAATCTGTTGAAGTGATAATGGATTTTAAAGTAAGTATACTCATTACATCGTTTTTTACACCATTGTGGTTTCCCTGTTGGCCACATGAATCTCTAAACCTGACACTGTTAATTACAATTATAATATGTGGTATGTGAACACTTGATTAACTTCATACTATATTTAAGGCAGACATAAAGGTAATTGAAGAATTCTCCCACCAAACTAAAACGGTGCTATCACAGAAGCCCAAAAATACTGCTTGCCATTTCATTCACTTGGAAATGAGCTGCACAAGATTTCTAGAGCAAAGCTACCATCTATTCCAGCCTTGAAAAATTAAAATTTTATTTGAAAGGCGATCGACTAATTCTACAGGCATGAGACAGGCACTAGTACTCGTCAAAAATTTATCGATGGGAAAGGTCTGAAGCTGTCGTGCTTTTACATGTATACCCCAATTTAGATTTTTAGTTACTTTTACTTGAAAAATTGGCTCCGACTCTCCACATGGCTTGAGGCATAGTTTCAATACTACTTTCTTGTGTCAAAAACACCTGTCTTTTTACTTTAGTGCCAGAAGGGCTTAGCATCTTGTCAGTGAAGTAACACAGCCTGTACATTTATAGGTGTCACTCACTTTACCGTCTGTTTTTTAGGATAACAGTCATCACTATCACCCAGCCCCTCCAGAGGCTGTAACAATCTTTATGGATTAAGGTTGAGATCTACACTGAAGAACAGCCAGTGGTATCCCACTGCTTCCAACTCATTTTATGTGTCCTTTAACCTTAACTGTGTGAATACCACATCCTACGTGAATCCAGTAACTATCCCTCATGCAGAATTTTTTGTCAGTAGCATCCCACCTGTTGCAGCAAACAATTGTCAAACAAATGTCTGCATCTTGTACACTGATAGAAAACCGCATACATGTAAACAGCAGCCCTTGCACCACGTCCAAAACTACACCACAGGCAGTTTACATCTAATCTCAAGAGACAGAAGTAACATCATCACTAATCCTAAATTACATTTCATTGATGAAGTTGTTAGGCAGGTAATTTGGCAAATGGATTAATAATAAATACATATAGTATGAAAATCCAGGCTTGATTCACCTATTAGTGAACAAAAAGGGTTTTACTCTGAAGAGGGGTTTTATTTTTTTTTTTTCCCAGAAAGTATAATGGATTAATCCTTACTTCTCATTAAAATAAATAAATAAATAAATACACAGTGTCACAGACCATATTACAAGCCTTTTATGCATCGGTACAGCCAAGAATGTTTTACAGACATACAGAACCAAAGCCAGAAGATATATAGATTTTGGTGTAAGGGTGATATCTCAATACTACTGTTAGAAAATGTATAATCTAATGGCCTTTAAGTGGGAACAACAATGAGAAAAAAGCTTTTCTTTAGAATAGCATTAAAGTGTATTCAAATATTTGCCTCAATTAGGGACCTATATAATCTTAACATATGAGATGAGTCCAAATCTTGTAGTAGGACCAAATGGAAGAGACAATATCAAGCAAGTATGTGTGATCTGATATCTACCTTTCTCCAGAAACAAGATGACCTTGACAATTCTTTGGCACATAAACATTGTTTTATACTTTCTCTGATGTTAAGGTATTAATTAAGAAGCATTTATGTCACTTATGACTTATCCTTGTCCTGGAAGTAGCACTTTAGCAATTCTATAACCAGGGAGGGACAAATGAATGTTACAAATACATTTCTGTGCTAAAATGCCAGCAAGGGCTTTCTAATGGTAATGTTTTGGTTAAAAGCTTAATGTCCTCTGGTCTAAAGGAACACAATGAGAACAGATTACAAAGGTAAATTTTCTGGTAGCTGAATATCTTTCTGATAGATATCTAAATGTATAACCCTGTCCAAATTACCTGGAATAACACAACCTCCTCTTTTTTTTTCTGTCTCATGCATCATAATATACCATTCACATCTTATTATCCTCTTCATTACTTTCCTTAGAATAGGACATGTGTAAGGGTGGACAATGATCACTGAGACTGCCCTGAGCAGCTATAAAGTTTCAGATGAAGTCTCCTCCTTCCTTTTATAAAGCAGGCAGACAGATGCAGCTGCTGTCCCACATTTCTCCATAGCTGAGCTGCCTAACTGCCAAGTCAGTTAGTTAGAGAGTTTGAAAGCAACGGTAAACATGCTCATGTTGACAAAATGAGTTTCTAAGCCAGAGTATACTGTACAACTGAGAAAAAAATGTTTTGTACTAAATCTGGGTGTAGACTGGAGCTATTAAACAGCACCTTTTGGAGGGTCCAGAGAGAGAATTCTGCTCTCTCCCCCGCTATCCTGCAGTGATTTGTTTCAGCTTCCTGAATGAAAGCTATTAATTTCTCCGATGGGAGACGGTGGATGCTGCCCAGCCTTTCCCTTGTATACTCAACCCATTGGGGTAGGTTCTTCCTCTCTTCCTGTTCACAGTAAATTTGCTGCTATGAGTTATTTATAGGTGAAACCATGTCTCTGTCAGCAATATAGCATACCTTCAAAACTAATTTAAGCCATCATGTTAACATGGCATCACTAGGACTCTGTAATTACTGTAGTCTGCATGGGGTCATTTTTTTGGTTGTCATTAGATGTTGGTTAAGCGCTGCTCCTGGCATTGAATTGTAGCTGGCCAGTGTTTTTCCACTAGGCTCAATTTTCTTCCCATTCTGAATTGGAAAAGAAGCAGCCTGAAATTCCTCAGCCAAGTCAGCTTGTTCACTACATTATGACATTTAGTCTGTGTGGGTGGAGGGGGTTGAGAGTGGTACTGCCTTGTGATCCCTGTAAAACATTTTAGTCTCTCACAGAGCAACACAGAGCAGTGTCAGTGCGGTCATTACTGTGGAAATATTACGTGTAGCCATTTGTCTTCTCCCTTCAATTAGCGACAGTCAGTTAAGCTGTGCTCCCAGCCTGCTTTAGCTGTTGGCACCATTGCCAAGCCAAACTTGTCTCCCATTTGGAAAGTCAACTGGGGAAACCTACTGTTCAACCAGCCACACTCTTTGGCTGTGAAAATTAAAAGGGCATAGACCTGTTTGAAAATATTACGCAATTAATTTACAGGTAAGCAAATGGCACTGGAAAAGATTAAAGAGAGTAACATGTGGTCGACGCAGTGTTAATATGATACAACTTCTGAGTGCCACTTCACCGAATTCCTCGTTTTCTCTTTTTCACTTTGTTGGTTGGCTTGATTTTTTGGGGGGTGTGTGGGAGGAGTTATAGGCAACAGGACAGGTTTGAATTAAGGAATATTGTTACAATGCCTACTTTTTTTTCAACTGGACAAATCAGAACAGATATGAACAGTCGGCTGTAAAAAGCAGTTTGTCTTCTGCAGGTGAAATCCAATTCAAGTCAAGAGAAAAGAGAATTCTCTAGCTCAAGTGATAAAGGAAATGCAAAACTCAGTTCTTCTGATAAGTTCTGTGGGGCAAAAAAGTCTACCAAAATAAATGGGCATAGCTTAACTGATGTTAAATGGAATCTCATTTATTGATAGAAAAAGAGATTTGGGTGTTATATCTGTACAACAGATCACCTAAACAGCTGGTGCTGAGATATGATCAGACAAGATCAAAGTTTTCCTATGTGTTAAATCAACAGTAGATTTTAGATTTAAAAAACACTAAACTTTAGAGCGTTCAAAATAATGGCTAAGAAGTGCATTTCTACCATCTTGAATACCGAATCAAAAAGCGTGATGAGAGATATCAGTGAAAGCTCATTTTAGTCTGTATACTTTGGCTCTGAAAACATGATTTCTATCTGTATTTGTGCTGTAATTATTTTCCTGTTTTGCTTTACCATATGAAGCCAAAAGCTCATGGTTGTTAAACACCTGAGTGCACATAAACTCCATCACTGCTTCCATCGCTCATTCTATCAAAAAATCCTCCATTCTTTTGATCAGTTGTTTCTAAATGAGCTACTCCCGTTAATCATAACTGGAGTGCTGAAATTTACACAAGCTTTTAAAGAAGTAAATTTTGTAACAGTTCAATGAATGGAATTATCTTTGCAAGATATCTTTACATAATAAAAATAAACTTTGAACCCGCCCTTACAATTTTTTACGGCTTCCAAAACAATGATCCTAGTTTGCCAAGTCTGGCAATCCAGTTAACTGCTCCAACACAAAGTATCATTTTCAACAATGCTTCTTTAGCTTATCCATTTGTGTGAAAATACTGTATGTAGTTTTTACTACTAAAGGTCAGATAATAGAGCACTTGGATTGAATACCAAGCAGGGATCAACATACTGCAAGTAGTCTCAAAAGCCTTCTGCTAAATGACAGATGGCTGGCAAGCTGTAAGGAGCCCACTATNCCAAAAGAAATCCCTAACAAACAGAAAATGTATGAGCAAGATCCATGTATTAACATATCCATATTGGTCAGTCACCTGTGGGCATTTGACCTACTTCCATGATGTCCTCCTACAGTGATACAAGCTTTTCTTCTTCTCAGCAGGTAGTAATCTTCCAGGAAGAACTGCTGAGAACTGCAGGTATCCCTACTTGCTGATCTCCCAAATTGTTTTTTTTTGGTGATACGGGCATTTCTGCAGTGTACGTACCTTTTGCTCTCTCTTAATTTTCCATTTTCTCCTGACAATCCAGAAACAATACAGCACAAGAAGATTATAAGGTCTGAGAGAAAGGTCAATTCTAGCTGCAGTGGCAAAGTTCTACATACCTTCAATATGCAGTATGTTCAGCATTATTTTTGCATATTTAGAATCATATAATACAGGTCATTAGTAGCTTGTTAAAAGAAGAACCCTTTGGAGTTTGATTTATTTTAACTGACTGTTCCTTCACATTGTGTATCTCCCACTGAACGCCTACCTACCAAAAGTCAAGAAATCCATATTATCACAAGGCTCAGGGATTCACTTGCCTACTTCCACTTACATTGTGCAATAATTTAGGCTTAACACAAGTAGATATTCCCAGCTGCCGATGTGCAACTCCACTCATTTTCATCTGTATAGGTGTATACAAAAGAATTACTCTGTTTAAAACCAAAATATAAAAAGGTTAATATTCACAGTCCAAAAAGACCCCCAAAAATCAGAGTGAGCAGATGTTGCTCTGAAAATGTCTGTCTCGGAAGTAACTTCCTATGCCCTTGTCCCTCTCCCTTTTCCCAAATTTCAGCAGAAAGCAGAAGGGAAAATCCTTCTAAATTCATAGCTCAAGTAACAACACAGATAATGAAGTCTTCATAAAATAACCCTGTAACTTCTAACTGTATTTGTACATCAGGATTTTAAGAATATAAGAAAATCCGTATCTCTGTCATGACATGTATTTCATATTGCACTGTTGTAGGTCAAAAACAAAAGAACACTATACATATCAACCTCAAATACTCTTTGGGACTGATTAATACAATTATACAGAGTTATATTTGCACTGCAACAAATTTCCATCTAAAGGCAAAATGAAGTTTACAATCGCTCTAGGCTCTGCACAAATTAACACTTCATTGAATATTAATGAATTACTCTTTGTGACCAATTGCTATGCAAATAATACTTGTGTCAGAATTTATAATTACATTTATTTCAAGATAAAATACGTGAATATTAACATTAAAAAACCTTCCACAATAAAGTTAGTAAATTAATTAAGACACATGCTACAGTATTGCTAAATTAATGGTTTCGTTGCTGATTTTGCACAGCTAGGTAACACTATTTTTTCATACTATATTGTAGTGATTATGAAAACCCAGTATTATCCTATAATTTTATCTCTATAAACTACACTTGGATTTGGTTTGGAATCAAACACAATTCATATTAGTTGTATCACATGCCATTCTAACGCATCAGTTAAAAACAAACCAATGCTGAACATTTGTGTTGACTTCATCGTACATTTTATATCACCAAACCTAAGATCATGTAATAGTAGGAAGAAGCTACATCAGTGTTTCCTTTCTTTTTCCCACAGTAATGAGATTTTTCTAATTGTTTATGTGACGTTTATAGAAGTAGTTTGCAGGACCAAAAGCTGAATGTCTTTATTCTTCCAATGTAGCCTTGAGAGAAAAAGAAACTGCTGTAAAATCATCTCAGTACTGAATAACTAGTTCTACAAAAGTCATATCAATGCTCTTCGCTTGAATTGCAAGATTATTTCAATATGCTCCTAAAACACGATCTGTCAAGTAAAAGATACATAATTTTTCATAATACTGCTTTAAATATAGTTTACGAAAGGTGGGGGGAAATATGTGCCAAGCTTCTTTGTTTCTCTGTAAGGAAACTTGGATCAAATACTTGTGTTTTGCCAAGCCCATGGGAGGTAAAAAGAGAAAACTGGGTTTTTTTCTAACTTTTTTTTTTGCGAGAATAAGCCATTCTAGAGACAATGAGAAACAGTAAATAGGTAAGAAATCAGAGCAGGAACTAAAACATTAGTAGTAATAATACAAATTCCATAGAAATTTTTTCGTTTACTTCATCCTGTATTGTGGAGACTACAATAACAAAGAGCTCTTTAATTTAAGAAGATAGTCATAAAGCATAGAAGCTTTTACTAATCTCATGGCATGCTGATGGTGTTGAGGTTATTAAAATGAATTATATAGTTTTACAAATGGGATCAATTCTGAGTACACAGTAAAGTCAGAAGTGAATTTCACTACTATGAAACAAATGGATATAATTAATTATGGTGTCAACCACTCTAGGAGAGGGCATCATGCCAGCAGAAGACTGAAAAAGTGTGTGTTGTTTTCCACCTTTTGCCATAATGATAATTGTTTCCCTGTGTTCCATTTCTCCTCTGACTTTCAAACAGATGTGTGATCCCCAGCACAAGAAATAATTTTAAAAGCCATTGAATTCGGAAAGTCTAATATCTATCGCTATCACTTTGCACTGTTGCTGCTGCAGTGGTGAGCTGCTGTGAACTACCTACCCACACAAAACCACATTCATGAGCTGTATTAACCAAGTATCCTTGTCCGAAACAAATTTATGATAACTATCACTCTAATTTCACACCACTGCAATTTCATAATATTCTGGAATAGGAAAGCTTCATCTCCCAACTCTACAGAGTCAACGCTGAGCTATTAGCCATGCATTAGAGGAGGGACTGGAAGTCCCACCAGCAACTTAATGCAGCCACTGTAGCCAGAGCCATGGACTCAATGAAGCAATACTTTTCCTTTTGCTGTCAATCTTCAGCACCGGAGCAGCAGGGTTTTATTTTATCTTTCCTTTTTTGCCATTTCACAAGGGTATTTAAAATTTGATCACAACAATGGTTCAGTTCATATGCATATTACAAACTGCTTTGGGGACTGCTCAGTGCAAAATGGGCGGATAATGTTACAGATTAACTTGACTCTGGAGTGTGAACTGTCAGCTATATCCTTTAGCTGGGGAAAAGATTTTAAACACTACCTGGAAAATTGTGAGGCCTAATCTTTCTGCTGTGCTGGCTTGCAGTATAATCCGAATAATGTGAATGTGCTTTCCATCTGACTGAGGCAGACATGCTGTTAAGTGATTTGAGCAATTTGCCTGGTATAATAACCAGTTTTCTCTGTCTCACTGGATGCCAGGAACTTCCTGAAAATCTTTGCCTATGGCTTGACACAGACTGCTGAGTAGCCACAAAACTGTTTGATAAAAGCACCAGTTTTGTCCAGTATAAATCAATAGAATCCCGCTGCAATAGCTGTATTTGACTACAGCACTCAGCTGTTATCAAGTAGGGGACCTGTTCTGACTATTTTAACTTCAGAGTATGTATCTTTTTCCCAGCTGGGCTTCAACACAGCAGGGATGGCTGCGGCGCGTACTCAGTGTTTCAGCCAAAGAACGTTCAACGCTCACAGCACTCCACTGGCCTCCAGAAAAAGATTAACTGAAAATGCATTTCAATGCAGATATCAAATTGTTTTCCTAAAACAGAGTACACAGAGTGTGATTCCTCAAATGTTAGCTCTTAAATCTGCACTGGAAAGATTTTCCAGCAATTTCTCCTGTCTTTCCTACCTGACACTATTCTGGTTTCTGAGGACAACCTTCCTCAGAAAGCCACATATCACACAAGTAATTATACACATACTTGAACTTAGTGTAAAGGACTTTTTGCCAATGAAAGGAATCTGGAGAACATCTCCGTTATAACACCAGTGTTCAAAACCCTATTGTCAGCACCTTCTTTGTACTTTGCTCATGAAAACGCTTTTTAGGTAACAAGACAAAATATATTTTATGGATAGACTCATGGCACAGTAAGAATAATCAACTTTGTTCTCCTTAAAATTGGAATTACTTCTGCAGAAAAAGAATATGTTTTTTCTAAATTTCTATGCTGCTAAAGCTACAAAAATGCCACAAGGTAAATGTTTCTTATTCTGTTACTATTTCTTGTGTCTTTCCACTTTTGACTTTACACCATGCAGAGCATGGAGATTTGTCCAAAACATGTATGATCACAATAAATTGGTCTAAGAAAAGGACAAAATAGCAAGAGTAGCTAGATAGCAAGAATTTCCTTTTCCTTAAAATATCATTTAAATCATGGGGCTGATAATCTTTCTTCAGTTCTTGGTTCTGAAGTTGATGATAGAATTTTTGACCTTTACTCCAATGAAGCTAATTCTCCAATATGTGACAGCCCTCTCTAATATAAGGGTATTTATAGTTCCTTATGGTATAAATACACTGCAAGAATAATCATAAATATTTTTTGTTGGCCATGAAACTGCAAATCTCATGAAGTTTGCTGGTCAAGCAGATAGTTGTTTCATGTTCCCCATACCATTTGGCACATCAGGAAGGCCAATATCCCTTTTCTTCCCAATTAATCTGTGGAATATTATGAAAAAAACCCAAGTCCCAATTGGCAAACTTATTTCCAAAATTTCCCATATGGGCATCTCAGCATTAAAATGTAATGAATTGTGATTCTAAGTTTTCATTTTATATATCTGATAACTGAAGTTCAAAGATGTTAAATTATTTGTAGCTTGAAACAGTGACAAAGAACAGCAGGAAAATCCTCAAAGGGTTTCTGTCAGTCGAGTGTAAAAATCACCCCTAAGTATGAGTGTTTTGGATTGGGTTACATCTAGCAAGGAATGCTGCAAGTCAAGGACATTTTCTTACAACAAGCACCAGAATATTATAAACCAGGAGATGGCTGGCAATTGAAGCTTTCATTGCATATTGAACAGGCTCCGCTTTGGACACAAAACATTTAAAGAAATCTTGAACACTTTTCTAAAACACCTCTAGCTTTTCTAACCTGATTTGCAGCTGAC
Source organism: Nycticryphes semicollaris (assembly GCA_013400055.1). Lineage (NCBI taxonomy): Eukaryota > Metazoa > Chordata > Aves > Charadriiformes > Rostratulidae > Nycticryphes > Nycticryphes semicollaris. The sequence goes on from VXBJ01005257.1 coordinate 49,418, forward strand.
TTCCAAATTTCAATTTGCATAATTTGAAACCAACAATTCAATTTTTGTTCTGCATCTGTTCTGAGGATGTACAGTGCTGTTAGCTGCTCATTTTGACCTGAGTTCCTGTGAAAGATAAAACTGTACTTATCTGCCATATAGAAAATGAGGGAAAGAGAAGGGAGGAGGAAAGGAAATGAGAAAAAAAGCCTGCATATGCCCAATGCTAAACTGTAAAAATAAAATAATTTTTAAAAAATAATAATTTTTAAAAAGGGCTTGAATATCTGCGTGCAGATATGACATGCTAATATGTCGTAAGCCAAACATACAGCCAAATACTGTAACAGCCAAAGGGGACCTGCTGCTTAGCTGCCTTGAGTAATTATAGGTAAAGTTGTCTCCTAAGCACACAGAGTGAACTTAGGCATACAATTTGTGTAAGGTTTTCCAAAATGCTAGGGGAGATTCAGCGTGTCCAATACCATAAGGTGCTTCCTGTAAGCAACGGTTTCCCCATTTCTTCCAATGACATTTTTCCAAGTCTCTCCCTCAATTTTTTATGTAAATTATCTGTGGAAAATTGAAATTTACTCCTTTAGATAAATAAATATCAAGAAAAAATACAGAAAGAAATGTGTTAATACATTCTTTGTAGACATGTTCAGAATAGCTTTGTGACTGTCAAAATTCCTATTACTTTGTGATTAAGGCAGACTCTCATGATTTTGAATTGTTGTTCAGGGAAAGAGGGTTCTGTTTCAAACTCAGTGATTGCCATCTAGGCTTCATGCTCTAATATGATGAAGAAAGTTTTTAACTACCAAAGTTTTCAGACCGTTAATCCCTATATTCTTTTATAGGAGCAATTCAGTCCATGTCTCCTAAATACATCACCTAGGTTCTATCTGAACTTGAGCAAGTTATAATGAGGCATTCTTTTTTAATATAAATTGATCTTAATTGGAGCTTTGATAGAGATTTAATCTTTATTTGACTGATTTTCCACCTATGGTGCAATATTCTTGTTGCCAAACCATGATTTGATTTTATTGTAGCGAAGCAGGAGGCCTGTTGCATGCATTACTTAAATGCCTACTAAGCAATAAAATTAGTATTTACTTGCCTGGAACATAGACATATGCAGACTAAACCAGCATAACTATGGATAATACATATGCATATTTTAACATTGGGAAAACTTTAGTAACATCTTGCAATGCAGCTCAGCTTTAATACGAAAATAATAGCCTTAACTGCAAAGGAGCAGATGGGGTTCTGACATGGTGGCACAAACAAGGTGCATAAAAAACGTGCAAGTACTAAGCTCTGCAAGATAAGTACTAAGGATGCAGAGTAGGCAAGAATGATGTCTGGTAAAATCAAAATAATCCTGCAGAGCAGGCAGCCAAGGTGTCTGATGGAACCAGAATAATCCTGCAGAATATGCAAAACCATAACAAGCCCTCATCCCAAAAATAAATGTCAAGAGAAGCCCGTATCACCCAGTTTTCTGCTGGGGAAGAGGCAGAGGAGCACAGATCAATGGTGTTTAATGGGAAAGGATGGGGAGGAAAGAAGATGCCAGAATCAGTTCTGGCTTTCAGTCTCTTTTTTTCTCTGGACTGATGGATTATAGCTATCAGTACAAACTAAAATGGCATCACTTCAGTGGCAGTGTACACTTGTTTGCTATGGATGATTGATAGTGATTAAGTACTAACCACTGGCAATGTGCATTGTTAACAAATCCAGTCAATCCAGTCAGGAGTAATTTTGAAGCTTGAAGCTGGCTGGTCTTGGAGTTTTCTCCAATTACTCTGTTCTCTTATCTTCCTAGTTTATAGAGCTTTACCTACATTCAGTTGCAGTGTTATATTTATTTTAAATTTTCATGAGATGTTGACTTTTACATTTTTTTCTAAATGCTTAAAGATTCATCACAGCAAAGCAAAATGAAACATATAGAACTTTTCCACATTATTTTGTTATTTTCTTACAGGGCAATCTAGAATTTAGGAAGTTCCATGTCTTTGTAGTGTTTTTCTTCTCCTTTCTCTACAAAATGATTCTAAGGTGATCACCTTTGGAAAGACATGGAAGGCAAAGACAATACTGCCTACAGTTCTGGCCTATATGAGTCTACTCCATATGTTTACACATGTGTACATATATACATCAGACACAGGGAATACTAGGATTCATTTCTCTATCTAGCCCTGAGATGACTTCTCAGTGTATGAACAATCACTTGTGGCATCTTGAAGTCACTGCATGTGCAGTTACAGAGAGACAGACAGACACACGTATTATTATATATTTTCTAAATACATAGATTCTTTTCAATAATAGTACAAAAGAAAGAGAGAGGGAATATGGTTCTCACATTCTAAAGTAAAATTGTTATTAGGTAATCATTTTACAGAATGGTTTGATTTATATATGTGCAGTTAAGGCTCCTCTCCCCCCAGTTGTCTCTTCTTTCTGGATATCTTTGATATCACACAGTAGTACTTCTATGAGACAGATCTGCAATTAATTCTCCACAGAATAAATGCTTTAGCATATAGAAAAGTATAAAGACAAAAAAAGGAACCACACCAAACCCCCCATATTTAATGATTTTTAAAATCTATATTCAACTTGCTCCACCAGCAAACTTTTCTCTGTATTAAAAGAAAGAAAGAAAAAATTGAGATAATGACTATATTTTCTACTTATTCAGTGAAATGGTGTCTGATATTTAATTCCACATCATCGGAATAGTTTATGGAAATAGTGATGCTAATGGTGAGACTATCAGCGGGCTCGTTAATTTGTAGTGGCTATTTCTCCTGACCTAATTTCCTTTCCCGCTTGAAAACTGTTTGAAATTTCATCTGACTACAATCAGGTTTATTGGAAATATTAATGTCTGTGCTCTCCCCAAAAGCCACCAGCAGGGTAATTGACTTGAAAGATGAATTACATCTGCATTAACAGAATATAGAGTTGTAGTGTGGAGTCTGGTTCTTTGTCCTTTACTGCCCTCCTTTCCTTCATTCTGAATGTGATTCTGACAATTGAGAATTTTCTTTTTTTTTTTTTTTTCCGTGAGAGAGGGACAGCTTTAAGAGAGCATCATTAATAATACACATTAGCCACTGTGGTCTATAATAGAAGGCTGTTTATTCAAAAGTTGGGGGATGACTCTTGAAACTTACTTAGTCTCTGAAAGAAATTGGAATTGCTATGAACTATCCATGGGCGAGTGATACAAGCATAATTTATTTTAATTTATTGACATTATTTGCCTTAAAACAAAACAAAAAAAAAAAGACAAAGGAAGGAAATACCTACTCTTTTAAATAAAGAATATTCCCAAACTGCTCAGTGAACATCATTCTTATAGTGAGAACTTATTAGGAGAGGGGAAAAAATCATTAAAATCTTTTATGTAAACCCACATTGAGGTCTGTCCTACTTACAAAAGTGTTTAAGTATGCAAAAATCAAGCACACAAAGAGACACTGAATGCAACTTGGAAACAAGAATGTGGCAAGAACCTACAGCTCCTCTAATGCCACAATGATGCTACCCGTGCCCCATATCTTGAACATGACACTGCTATATGCAAATATATGCTGCCTATGACAACAAGAAATTTTCTTTAAAAAATTCAATACAGAATTATAATGCTGATGAAATTCCAGCATTTTCTGTTATTCTGTAAAGAAGAGCAATTTAATACAGAAACTAAAAGGAAATTCAGGAGAAAGACATTTTGAAGATTTGTATCTGTAAATGATGTAGTTTCTTCCTCTAAAATCGTTTTGCAATCAATTTTTACCAGTACTTCAGTACTTTCCTTCTTAATTATTCATGCTTTCAGGATAGCACATGGACAACAGGATTTGGGGGAAGGAGACAGTGGGAAAGGCAATTTATTATCTGTAACCGAACTGCTTCAAGTACCTCTCTCACTATGTCCATCTTCACAGAAGAACAGAGGATGAAAGGATAATAATAGTGTTCCATGAACCAGAGCTTAGATCTCAAATGGAAAAAAATACAAAAGATATTTTCCTTGCACTGAGTGAAGGAACCAGACAATTGATTAGCCAGACAAATGAACTAAATTAGTCTGAAGGCTATATAGTTTTTCAGACACAAAACCTAGACAACTGACTAGGAAGTCAGTTCAGCAGTTACATTATCATCCATACTATCAATAGAAGTGAAACAGTATTAGCAGGCTGCTGTGTTGATTTCTTCACTACAGCTCCTTCTATGACCTCCAAAGCTTCCTCAGCCCATAGACTATTCTTACATCTTTTGGATCATTTTCTGATACTTGTCTTGTACTGATGTGAAAAGAGACCAAGAATTCTTTCTGCCTCCCATTTCTAACTCCTGAGTTACTAACTTACCTCTTGCTTACAGTATCTCTTCATAGTTCTACCTCTGACTTCAGTCTTGACTGAAACTATTAAAATCATCACTGTTTAATAGTAACAAAAGCACTCCCCTTTGTTTCTCCCAAGCCTTGGAACTGAATTTTCTGTTCTTAATGCCCGGTTAATAAATTGCAGTTGAAATACATTTGATTTCATGCACAGGCCTTCACACCACGTTTTTAAGCAATCAGTTCAGCAATAATAAAATAGTTATACAAGTGGTTTTTTTATGACAGAACGTTTCTACTTACAAATGTAAAACAGTTATAAAATTATGGAATAGATTGGTGAAGTACACAGTTCTTAAAGAAATCTAATTTATATGATTTCCCATCAGTTAGCTAAGATGTTTTGTCCAGTTATATTACACACACAATTATTTGTCAATTAAAACAGTTGTTTTGGAAGCTGTGTTTATCCTTACAGACATCAGCTTTAGAATTGCTTCTCTCAGCTCCTCAAAACCTGTGAAACATTTGGAAATCATTGCCACAATACTGGTGTCCCCCCCACTGAAAAGATATTTCTAGTGGTGACAAATAAAACCATTCAGAATGTCTGCTCTTGGACTTGGACATTCAGGAAACAAAGATTTATCGTACTTCTGTTGACCTTAATTTCACCTCAGTCAGTATAACCTCTTGGGTTAATAACTCCTGATGCTCACCTCCACAGAGGTCAGTATCACAAAAAAAAAAAGTATGTGATAGCACCAGCTTCAGTTAAAGTTGAAAAATACTTTCCATTATAGCTACCTGTTTTCAAACTCCCTGCTTATTGTTGCCTCAATGGCACTCTGGATAACTAAAAGCACTCACAAAATCCCCCTCTGCTCTATCCCAATTATTACTCCATAACACAATTTTGTTTCCTTGACCAAAGATAGGGAGATCATGGATAAAGTAGCAACATTATAGGTGGTGTCTAAAAGTCTATGTTTAGTTATAATTCTGATAGAAACTTTTATCAATGAACAGTTTCACCCTTTTCTTCAACTGTCAGCCTTAGCAAGAGCCACATGCAGTGAGTATCTCTTTTGCTGAAGGCACACTGTCAGAATTTCTGTTCTTAAGTTTTCACATTTTTTAAGTGTGCCTTTGCTTGGTAGCAATGCCACTTAATTGCTGTGCCATACTGGGTTCTTTACCCTTATAACTGAAAATTACAGTTCATTAACTTACTGAAAGGTTTTCTGGTTTCTGTGACTTAAAGAACAATCATGAGGTTCCTGTGTACTTTCAGGCATTCGGTTATAGCAACATTTAACAATTCATTCCACAAGGAATAACAACATGGTGTAACAGCTTTGTAACTTCTAAATATCATTTTCAGACATTAGAAGACAAGTTTAAACACACAGAACACACAAATGTTGGATGGAAAGGTATTTGACATTCCAGCTGTGTAGGAATGAGGTCAGGAAGGCCAAGGCACAGTTAGAACTGAACTTGGCAAGGGACATAAAAAAAACCTAGAAGAGCTTCTACAGGTTCATTAACCAGTAAAGGAAGGTTAAAGAAAATGTACCCCCCCTAATGAGCAGCAGTGGGGAACTTGTATCAACAAATGAGGAGAAGGCAGAAGTTCTCAATAACTTTTTTGCCTCTGTCTTCACTGGCAACCCCTGTTCTCCTGGCTCTCATGTTGATGGCCCACAAGTTGAGGACCCAGGTGACAAAGTCCCTCCCACTGTAAGTGAAGACATGGTACATGATCATCTAAGGAATCTGAAGATATACAAGTCCATGGCACCTGATGAAATACATAACAGAATCCTGAAAGAATTGGCTGACGAAGTTGCAAAACCACTTTTCATGATATTTTAAAAGTCATGGCAGTCAGGTGAGATCCTTGCAGACTGGAAGGAAGGAAACATCCTACCCATTTTTAAAAAGGGTAGAAAGGAGGACCCTGGGAACTACCGACCTGTCAGTCTCACTTCCCTGCCTGGGAAGATCATGGAACAGATCCTTCTGGTTGCCATGCTTGGGCATATGAAGGACAGGGGGGTGATTCATGACAGCCAGCATGGCTTTACTAGGGGCATGTCCTGCCTGACTAATCTGGTGGCCTTCTATGATGGAGTGACTATGTCACTAGATAGGAGACAACCTATGGATATGATCTGTCTGGACCTCTGTAAGGCCTTTGTCACGGTCCCCCATGACATCCTGCTTGCCAAATTAGAGAGATATGGATTTGATGGGTGGACTGTTCAGTGCATAAGGAATTGGCTAGATGGTCGCACCCAGAGGGTGGTTCTCAATGGCTTTAAGACCAGATGGAGAGCAGTGACAAGTGGTGTCCCTCAGGGGTCCATGCTGGGACCAGTACTATTTAACGTTTTTATCAATGACATGGACAGAGGGATTGAGAGCAACATCAACAAGTTTGCAGATGACACCAAGCTGTGTGGTGGTGTTGATACACCTGAGGGCTGGGACGTCATCCAGAGAGACCTGGACAGGCTGGAGAGGTGGGCTCAAGTAAACAACATGAGGTTCAACAGAAGCAAGTGCAGGGTTCTGCACCTGGGCCGGAACAATCCTCTGTATCAACATAGACTAAGCTACGAGGTATTAGAAAGCCGCCCTGAGGAAAGGGACTTGGGGATGCCGATGAAGGAGAAGCTGGACATGAGCAGACAGTGTGCACTTGCAGCCCAGAAGGCCAATCGCATCCTGGGCTGCATCAAAAGAAGTGTTGCCAGCAGGTCCAGAGAAGTGATTCTGACACTTTGCTCTGGTGAGACCTCACCTGGAGTACTGTGTGCAGGTCTGTAGCCCTCAATATAAGAAGGACATGGACCTGATGGAGCAGGTCCAGAGGAGGGCCACAAAAATGATCAGGGTGTTGGAGCACCTTTGCTACAAGGACAGGCTGAGGGAGCTGGGGTTGTTCAGCCTGGAGAAGAGAAGGCTCCAGGGAGATCTAATAGCAGCCTTCCAGTACCTGAGGGGGGCCTACAGGAAGGCTGGGGAGAGCCTATTTACAAGGTCCTGTATTGACAGGACGAGGGGCAATGGGTTTAAACTGAAGAAAAGCAGATTTAGATTGGATATTAGGAATAAGTTCTTTACAATGAGGGTAGTGGAGCACTGGAACAGGTTGCACAGGGAGGTGGTTGAGGCCTCTTCCTTGGAGACATTCAAGGGGAGGCTCGAGGTGGCCCTGGGCAGCCTGGTCTAGTTGGAGGTGTCCCTGCTGACTGCGGGGGGGTTGGACTAGATGACCTTTGAAGGTCCCTTCCAGCCCAGATGATTCTATTATTCTATGACATAGCTTCCATTATCAAATGGCTGTACTAAAAAACCAGAGCAAGGTTCAAATTATCGAACCAAAATTTTCACAGAGACTCAGCCTTTTTTCTCTGTGTATCACCCCCTTTCAGAGAGCAACTCTTCAAGGGGTTTTTTTCAGATTTCATCAATTACTCATACAGTAAGATGGGATTCTTCCTTTTACCATTTAGGATATAGAAGTGTCAGTCCTTTAAAACTAGGAAGTCCTCCAAAAGTAGAAAGTTGTAGTTATGAACAGAGATTAAAAGACATCTTCAAAGGGACTCAAACCTTTCTAAATATTTTTTTATTTCTCTGTTTTGCTTTCTAACAAATTCCTATTTCTAAGACAAAAAGGGGTAAGATATTTTTCAGTACTTGCTGCAGCAAGTTATTATTACTCCAGCACTACCATATAAATACAATGGTTAGAGGAATGGGATTTCAGGAATCTCTCCTTTTTTAATTTTTTTTTTTTATTATTATTCTGGTATCTACATAATGTACCATTACAGGCAGATACTTCCCTGAATCTGAATAAAACAGCAATTTTCTACCACTTTGAAGTATTGTTACAATGCTTTGCTTTCGTGTTGCACAATTTTTTGAGCAATGGAGATTTTGCAGTGTCTCTCAAGGCGGTAACTAAACCGCAAGCAGCAAATAGTATTTTTTTTTTTAAGAAAATAGAGGAATTCTCAAAGAAAAGGAATTACATGCAAGAGAGAGCCCATTTAAACTTTAAAATGCACTTTTCCTTGAAGTGTGCCCCTCCCCTTATCAACCCCAGTTGGTAATGTTAAACATAAATGGACAGCTGTACTTCTGTTCAGCAAGATAGAAAAGCTATTCAAAATAGCAAAATAAAATGTGTGCTAATACTCACTTCAACACAACTTTACATTTAAGTCTAAAGTCCCCAAACTTATTATGGGGGAAGAGGAAATTTTCCACTGGCGCAAACATACCCTACAGACACAGCATGCATCCATGGCAATGATAACTCTGATTTCAATTAGAACTTACTAGCTCTCTTGTGCCTCATTTTTACAAGGAAAATAAAATTGAGAAAGGCATCGTTGTGATTAGCTCCTACAGCCACCTTTTCTGAGTAGTCTGAAGTGACAGCCACAGGGGTAAAAATGATTGTACTAAAATGTCTGCTAATGAGGCCCCTGTAGTACTGCTCCAAGAAGGACCATTATATGCTACATTTGTCAATTTCATCTCTTTGGCTTTCTTTTTATCATCTGGAAAAATACTGATTAAGAGAAGTTTCTTTGTAAGGCTTTAGTTTTGTTTAACCTTCATAATAATGCCCGTTGCCTTCCTGTACAGCTAAAATGTTCCAAACTAAAACATTAAAGTGTTCCATACTTCCTATTGACTTTTCTCAGTTTCCTTAGCATAACATATATTTTATGATAACAATGTACAAACTTTGTATGTACAGACATATGCTGGGTTATAGAAAGGAAGGCCTGAAAAATGCCTGCAAATATCCTTATAAATGTAAAGTAATGAGTTGAATGGAAAATAGTAAAACTTTTTCTATTCTTGTGGAAGACATATTCATGAAACAAGTACTAATAGCTCTGAAATGAACAACCAAAAAAAAAAGAAGTGAGAATTAAAAATATTAACAATAATTTAAAGTAAAATAGAATAATGATGTATCTAAGAAAGATAAATTATAAGGGAAAGAAAAATTATAAGAAAATTAAAAAAAAAAAAAGAGGAGTCATAGGAATAGGCAGTCACTATCTGGGTGACTAAAGAGCATGAATGATGACAGGAACTCATAATGGAATCTCCTATTGCCCTCATTCTGTACAGTATGCTTGCAAAACAGATGGGAAAAAAAAGCAAGAACTTAAGAAGGCTGATTAGCACTTGTGCACAAACTAACAGCTACATTCTAGGAAGATGACAAGGTTCTTCAGGAACACACATCTTACTCTTTCACGTCTCTGAAACTGTAATATTAATGAGCAATTTCTGTGCTGAAATCTAAGATGCTGGCAAAGAGAAAATGAACTGAGTAAGGGAACAAATGAGGAACATGGGCATGGAATTCAAAAATGACTACAACACACAATACTGAAGTTTGCTTTGTTCATGTCATAAAACAATAAATATAAAGCACTACTACTTTGTAATAATTTTAAAGAATTATAACAGATTAATAAAATTATAATAAATTTAATAAAATTATTGAAAGTATAATGTCTCTAAAAACTGGATTTTTTTTAAAGTGTGTGTGTGCACTTGAGAATATCTACATATATATGCATATTCTTTAAAACTTTGTAAGTTGAAGCATGTGGTCATTTTCAGTTGTAACTTTTTAGAATACTCTCTAGGCTAATTCAATCTTTGCAGAAATATTTTTGATGGATTACAAGGGACTAGCTGAAATGGGGGCACATCAGTCTTGATTAATTGTGTTTTTCTGTCAACTTTTGAAAGATGTGTGCATTTTACAGACACGCAGCTTGGAATGAGAAGTCTGGAGTCTTGATAAAAGTGAAAGAGAATGAATGCTCACTTTTATCTTCCGGTAGAGAAAGACAAGTTAGTGAGTTTATATTTCTGTTTTAAAGATCTTGAAAATTTCTTAGAATCTGAGGTCAGTAATGCCAATTAGAGGTTAAATGTCTTGGGTTTGTTTTCCTTTGGTTCTCTCAACCACTCTCTAGGCAGTAGCTTATTTCTCTCCCTAACAAAATACGTTTGTATACCTGATTAGTCACTGTGTTTTGCAGACTTATTATGTGATGATTAGACTACCATTTTACACAGGTGGGTTTTCATATCTTTTTCTGTTGTTCTGATTATAGAAATCTTGTCATTATGTATGCCAAGTGTAATCTTCCATGGCGAGGAAGATTAACCTCCACTAATACCACTTGGCTTTGTCTCAAAACATGAATGTCTCAGATTTCTGTATATTGTTTGTACTTGAGAGATCTTCAAACACCGAGCCTGCCTCATCAAAGACTACTTTATACTTTAAATATTGTAGACTATATTGAAGACCACAATCCTGAAAATAGAAATTAAATTCCATTATCAAACCATCAGACTGCTTTATCAAACCAGCTTAATGGCGTATTATTCAATTTTCTAAGATTTTAACAGAGCATTTATTCAAGGGTACATGTTTTGTGTTCCTGAAAGTTGAAATATAGTCTCCAGTACTCATACAACCCAATTTAAGAAAACCCAAAAAATTAATGAAGTGAGACTTTTAATGTCTGTTAAATATTTTGGGCTCTATAGGCATACATTTAGGGTATTCTTTTCTTTATTAGGTGAAGCCTGCAACAGTTCTTTTCATCTGCCAGTTTCCAATTATAAAAATTGCAGTGATTTATTTCACCTTCAGTATTCAGCTGTTGCTTATGAAAGCTTAGTCCTTCCACTAAAGTGAAAGTCGCATTCGTTCTGGATGAAATAAAGATCTAAATCCTTAAACCAGCTACATTCTCCTTCTGTCTTCTGTAGCTGTGGAAACGTAAATCAGTCACTGCAAATATATGTGGTATCCCTTTCTCATATTGCATGCTTAGTTAAAACTTTACTTCATCTTTACCATTCATCATCCAAACTCTTTCAGAATCTTGTTTGGCTCTTTGCCAAAAGAGACACAGCCAAGACTCTCCTCTTTTCACCCTTTTGATCTTAATGAGAAAAAGTAATCCTTCCACACAGCCATTATTTTCAGAATAGTTTTCCGCGAGTTCAACAGTTCCTGTGTTAGCAGTTGTAAACCCCACAACTACCTGGTTCTGAAATAAATGGCAAACAAAGCCAGGGTCTATAATCCTTTTTAAACAATCCATCATGCCTTCTAATGACTGCATGCTACAGAAGAGCTCAAATGTTCCTCTTCTGTCCTTAAACAAGATTTTAACAGCTTTGGGTGATTTTAGCATTATACTAATATTTTGACCTCTCTGTATAAATTGCAGCAGTGCACACCAACCAATTTTGTCCAGTCTTACCTATAATTAATTTGTGTTATTTTATATCTTATCATAGCACATAATCCCAGGGCTGAGGACTAATTTCCTCTTCATTTGCAGTACTGTACCCCTACACACATAGGTTAAGAAGCATTAAGTACTTCCCTCTAGATCTTTTTCACCCCTTTTATAAAATAAAGACCTTCTGACCAGTAACTATTCCTCTGTCTCTACTTATGCTAAATACAATCTCATTTCTTCAAGACTTGCTAGATACTCTCTAACTTGTATAGCTTTTCCCACTGATGCCACAGTCTGATATGTAGTTATTTAACCATAGTAAAATTCTTTTATTATTAAACTGATATAAGCCAAAGGAATTCTGTCAGTTGGCATGAAAAAATAAAAGGTTTTGCTAACAGAGAGATATTAATTGATGAAAGAGAATGTAATTCAATACATCACACTTTACTCCCTTCCATACAGCCTGCTGAATACCTCAGTGCTCACTCCATTAGTCAAACACAGCTCGTTTTTACTGAAATGTTTTCCCTTTTTCCTTTACTTAGTTCACAAAGTAACTGTACAATCTCTTCCAATTTATGTAAATCATATTCAAATATAGATGGGCTAGAATGCTTATGCCGATAAGCTGTTGTCAAAAATGCTAAGGACACTATTTGAGTCATTTTAACCTGAAGTATGATTGCAAAACATGCAGGTCAGTACTGAATAGTAAAAATACTGAGAAAATACAGGTCGATGAGGAGGAAAGGTAGGAGAATGATGACGCTGAAAGCCAGATTATGATTTTCTTTCTTTCCTTTTAGAATCTTCTGATATTTTTTCTTTATTTAGAAACAGAAATTTTCACTGTTTTTAGCAAATTGCCCTGGCAATATTACATTTTCTCTGAATAGAGTTGTGGGGGATTTATTACTTCACACTACTAAGTGGAAAGGATTTGCCAGCTTGGGAAAATGCCAGAATTTGCATTTTAATAAAGATATGTCAAACAATAAACTCGCTTAACATCCTGTGACGGATCTGGAAAAACTATGTGTTCTAAGTGTGTATTACTGCACTCACTATGTTTTCCTGTGCCTGTTGTTTTAAGAGAGACAAAGCTAAAAACAAAGACATGCAGTAACAACTTTTTCACCAATACCTGAAAATCTATTACTGGGGTGCCATAACTCAGCTAGAACTGCAGTGACAGGCAGGAAATCTCTCCCAAATTCAACATCCAGCCTAAAAAAGGGACCACTTGGGAGTTTGGATGAAGGCCTGAATTTCACCTGCATCATGAAGAAACAAAGGTATTCAGGAAGGCACCTTAGGAAGTAGTCAGAAACCCAAAGATCTAGCAGTGACCACATGAGGCATGCAGGCAACTGCTTACAGTTTGTAGGATATTGCCCTTTAGGTATTACCTTTACTGTCTATGCAGAGAAAGAAACAGGCTTCAAAAGCAAAAATAAACAACTAAAATAAAAAAAGCCATTAATTGTTTTTGAAAACATTACTATATCAATCCTACACATCACTAACAATTTTACGACACCAGTGGATATTGTCAGAAGATGACTCAGAGACATATCATAATAATTTGACATAACATAAGTAGAATCAGGCAACTGTCTTTTGGATTTGATACATGAAAACTGGAAATATTAAATCAATAGATGTATTACTGATTCATTCCATTCCTCTGTCTGACACATTTATTCAGTTACATGTGGTAAAAAAAAAACAAACAAAAAAACCACAAACCCAAAAACCAAACCAAAAATACCCCCCTATATAAAAAAAAAAATCACGATCCCTGCATTTTGTATATCATATTTCAAAGAGTGTCCCTGGGATTTAAAAAATTGCCTATAGGAATTTTTAATGCCACATGAAGCAAATACCCAGCTAAGGAAGTGCTGTGGAGACCTACCAAAGCAAAAAGATATTTTATAGCTCATCAGCTTTTCAAATGGAGCATAGAGGTGATGAAGAATATTTCTTTGATCTTTGCTTCCGTAGACACAGAAAATATAACTAGCTTACAAGATCTTGGGTTTCACTGAAGTGCAAAAGAGTAAGTCGGAAGCTCTTCCCTGTGAAAAACCTAGTCAGGCAACCTGCATTTGAACACGGGAATTCACCAAAGCAGTGGCCATTACATTTTTCATATGATTCCTTGTTTTCATTCACTGAAAACTTCTAAGTAAAGAAGGACAAGATTATTACCCTGATTACTAACTCTTTGCTATCATTCCTTTGCTTGCTGGCTGGTGATGAAGCCAGTCATGCAGGGATAGACATGCTGGAGCAAACTACTCCATAGCCTAGCTCTGCCAACTTTCAGTCATGACTGCAGCTTTAATTTGTTCCAGCTTTAAAGTACCAGCTTTTCTTGCAAATTCCGAGTCCTGTTTTCCACCCTAACCAGCACACCTTGCAAATGGCATGAAGAAAACTACAATTACTTAGGTACAGTGTGCTTTATGATAAGGCAGCGGTGTAGAGAAGGTCTGTTGCAGCTCCTTATTTGAATCCAGTCATAATTCAAAGCTGAAATGTCACCATCTTTAAAAGGGAACAGCATCCGGCAATGACAGATACCTAATTACTTTCATGTAATGATACATTTTTCATGCAAATAGTGGATGAAGTTTAGGTGCACCATAAACTAAAATGTAAAAGCGCTAAACTTACTCTGCCTATGAATATTGTGTCATTGCATTTGATAGAGATATCCAAAAGGTTTTTTAAGAGCTACTCAATACTTTTGAAAATAAAGACTAAATTCAAAATTATTTTACGGTTTTAAACTGAGAATAACAAAACTGTCTGACACTCATTATTTGCCCATGTTTTCTTTATAAATGGTATGGCCTTTGAGGCATGGCCAACCATTCGCTACAGGGAATCTGACCTTGCTTAAAATTATAGACTTTTTATAATGTTATATAAGAGCATTAATTAATATGAAGATCACCCTAACACCCACACAGCAGACTTTTAAAATTTTATTTTTCTTTGTGATGCTTATTACTTTAACTTTCAGATTTTATACTTCACTTTTGGACACTAAGAGTGTTTCTCTTACTTCAAATATTAAACAGTCTTTATTTCCAGAGCCTTCATCCTGAAAAGAGTCTATTCCAAATTTTCTATTGAGGGCACAAATTCTCCGAATAAATCATTGTGAGCAGGAGAAAGTAGACAGAGTAGTAGCCTTGCAGATGTCTTTTTGGTACCAGCAAAATATATGTTCTATCAAGTTTCGTATGCTTTTAGGAGTTTTTTAAAAGGGTTGTTTGGTGGTTTGTTTTCTTTTTTTTTAGTTTGTAGAACACGAACTGCAAGCTTCTCCTCAAAGCCTCCAACAGAGATCAGTAAGCAGTAGAGACAGAATATTTTAAAGACAGATGCTCTTGCAAACTTCAGCATGCCAGCTAAGCCATAGTTGGCTGGAGTTTTAAAATCTCCTGGAACATGAAATTGTCCTTTCTCTAAATACACCACCTTCCAAGAGCTCTGGGGAGATACAAGGGTACTAAAAAGATACAGGAGGTGCAAGCTGGGGGAAAGAGGAAGGGAGTGGGTGGAAGCTGGCAAACTCTACTGGAAAAAGACCAGCATGCCATTTGCCAATATATTAGGCTAGCCCTAAAAGCTTAGATAGGGGGCTACAGTTTACAGCTATAGTGAGGGAATCAGACAAGTATATTTAAATGACCTGGCTGGTAATTAGTGTGCTTGGAATTAGGTTTTATTATAAGGTGCTGAACACATTGCTGCATGGGTGTTATCCCACTTCTAGCTTCTGCAAAAATTGCTTTCTCTGTATTGTCAAGGAAATGACTTGCAGTTCACTGTGTAACAGAATAGTCTGGATTATGAAATAACACTGTGAAAGGGAATAAAATGAAAATACTTGTTTCTGTACTCAGCCTTTGCTACTTAAGGTAGAAGACTATTTGTCTAGGTCTCCTCTTCAGTCAATGGCCAGGCATCAGTACTTCTGGAAGGCTGAACTTGTAAATGAATTTAAATGCACATGGGTTGAGTACTACATTCATATGTAAGAGAACATGACAAAATTAAAAAAAAAAAAACAAAAACAATAAAACATGCCCAATGCAAATTTCAAAGTCTTAATCTATGTTTAATTTTGCAGTTCTTCATTAACTATTAAACTGTGGTTCAATATAGTTGTTACACAAGAATTTATGACCATTTATCACGTTTCATAACAAAGTTTGTATATCATTATGTAAAATATTTTGTTAAATAAACACAGCCTCCTATACTAGACACCTGATCATTCACCTTGCTATAATAGCTTTGGGGTCTGTTTTAGACAGGTTTAACATTCTCCCTACAAGCAAATCTGCCAGAGAAAGCTTTAGGCATAAGTGCTGTTGATCTGAAACACTCGGTCTCAGAGCTGGATAGATGACCATGGTATACTCTTTCAAACAACGCTACAGACATGGTCAGCATGTTTTAAAAATAATTATAAACTGAAAGAAAACCAAACCAAATAATTTACTTCTTTTTACTGAACAAAACTTTTTTATTTCCTGAACTCATGCCTAAATATTACTTCAAGGAAAAAGTTAGTCATACTGTTGCCCAGCTGGACTAGACTTCTGTGATGGCTTCAGTCAGGCTGTACTTAGGAATGCTGATAAAAAGCACTTTACCCAGGACCAGCGTGAAGAGCAATTGAAATTTTTGATTTTCATCTTTGAGGACCTTTACTGCTTACATCTTACCTTCCTTAAACATACCTCTTTATTTGTGCCAGATGTGGTATTAGAGATTGGAAAAAATCATAGAATCAGAGAATTGTGGGCATTTGGAAGGGACCTTCAGGGATCTAGTTCACCCCACCCCTGCAAAGCAGGTTCACCTAGAGCAGGCTGGACAGAAACAAATCCAGGCGGATTTTGAGTATCTCCAGAGAAGGAGACTCCACAACCTCCCTGGGAAGCCTGTTCCAGTGCTCTGGAACCCCCAAAGTAAAGAATTTTTTCCTAATGTTGAGATGGAATTTCCTGTATTCCACCTTGTGCCTTTTGCCCCTTGCCCTGTCACCAGGTACCACTGGAGAAGAGTCTGACCTCATCCTCTTGACACACGCCCTTTAGATATTTATAAGCATTGATGAGATCCCCTCTCAGTCTTCCCTTCTCCAGGCTAAACAGACCCAGGTCTCTCGGCTTTTCCTCGTAAGACAGGTGCCCCATTCACTTGATTGTCTTTGTAGCCCTTCACTGCAATCTCTTTAATAGTTCCCTGTCTTTCCTTGGCCTCACCAGGGCAAAGTAGAGGAGCAGGATAACCTTCCTTTATCTGCTGGTCACACAGGACACCACTGACTTTCTTGGCCACAAGGGTACCTTGCTGCTTCATGGTCAACTTGATGTCCACCAGGACACTCAGTTCTTTCTCTACAGAGCTGTTCCCTATCTTGATGACGGGGCCTTGATTCACAGATGGAAAAGCCAGAATACATAACGACTCTACAAAGGTAACTATTTGGAACATCAGAAAGTTTGTTTTATCATATAAAGAGTAACACCATGACAACAGTTTCAAAAATACAGCTACTCCTCTGAATCTTAGTCCAAACATTACTCCAAAAATCACAGTCATTGAGAAAACAGACAAAATGTAAGACATGGATTTACTTTACAGACATGTGAATGTATGCTACATTTAGCCTAACAAACCTGAAAGAAAAGGACATACACAACGACATTTACCGATGCAAAAGAACAACATTCAACCAATTGCGATCCAGTAAATTACAGAAATTTTGATGTGGTTTTTTTTTTTTTCCCTATGCAGACATTTAAAGTCTCGAGAGCGCAATACACAGTCCTTTGGAAGTAACATATCAAAAGAACAATCAAAAATAAACTGAGTAAAGGCCCTAAATTGCTATTTAATTGACAGTTAATATTCTGAACTGGAATGAAATGTAGTTTTTAGTTCTCACAGCAGTTTCACTTCTTGGCTAAGATTCAACTATAAGATATAGATTTTGGATACTAAGCACCACAGAATAATAAACAAATAAATCTAGCCATATAGCCCTTCTTCTTCTAGAGAAAGTTATTTCACACAAGACATTTTTGAGAACTTTGTCTAATCTAGCTTCAGATACCTGAAGAACAGATACTTTAATTTGGGGTTTTTTTCTGAAAAATTTACATAAGCCAATTTAAAAATATCAACAATCATTCCATCCTGTCAACCTCACCTCTGTGCCTGGGAAGATCACAGAATAGTCAGAGTTAGAAGGGACCTCTAGAGATCATTTAGTCCAACTCCCCTCCTAAAGCAGAATTGCGTGGACCACGTTACTCAGGACTGCATCCAGGCGGGTCTTGAAAATCTCCAGAGAAGGGGACTCCACAACTTCCCTGGGAAGTCTGTTCCAGTGCTCTGTCACCCTCACCAGAAAGAAGTTTTTCCTCATATTTTAATTGAACTTCTTATGTTCTAGCTTGTGCCCATTGCCCCTCGTGCTATCTCTGAGAACCTGCAGGAAGCTCATGAAGTTCATCAAGGCCAAATGCAAGGTCCTGCATCTGGGCGAGGGCAATCCCATGCATGTACAGGCTGGGGAAGGAAGGGATTAAAAAGCAGCCCTGCTGAGGAGGACCTGGGGAGTACNGTGGACCACGTTACTCAGGACTGCATCCAGGCGGGTCTTGAAAATCTCCAGAGAAGGGGACTCCACAACTTCCCTGGGAAGTCTGTTCCAGTGCTCTGTCACCCTCACCAGAAAGAAGTTTTTCCTCATATTTTAATTGAACTTCTTATGTTCTAGCTTGTGCCCATTGCCCCTCGTGCTATCTCTGAGAACCTGCAGGAAGCTCATGAAGTTCAACAAGGCCAAATGCAAGGTCCTGCATCTGGGCGAGGGCAATCCCATGCATGTACAGGCTGGGGAAGGAAGGGATTAAAAAGCAGCCATGCTGAGGAGGACCTGGGGAGTACTGGTGAATGAAAAGCTGGACATGAGCCAGCATGTGTGCTCATCATTCAGAAGGCCAATCATACCCTCGGCAGCAGCAAAAGAAGCATGGCCAGTAGGTCCAGGGAGGTGATTCTGCCCCTCATGAGACACTACTTGAAGTACTGTGTCTATCTTTGAGGCCCCCAGTATAAGATGGATGTGGATGATCAGAGGGCTGGAGCTGTGTGCTCATCATTCAGAAGGCCAATCATACCCTCGGCAGCAGCAAAAGAAGCATGGCCAGTAGGTCCAGGGAGGTGATTCTGCCCCTCATGAGACACTACTTGAAGTACTGAGTCTATCTTTGAGGCCCCCAGTATAAGATGGATGTGGATGATCAGAGGGCTGGAGCACCTCTGCTATGAAGACAGGCTGAGAGAGTTAGGGTTGTTTGGCCTGGATAACAGAAATCTCCAAGGAGACTTTATGGCATCCTTCCAGTACTTCAGTGGGGTCTACAGGAGAGATGGGGAGGGACTTTTTATCAGGGATTGTAGCAATAGGATGAGAGGTAACAGGTTTAAACTGAAAGAGGGGAGATTTAGATTAGATGTTAGGAAGAAATTCTTTACTGTGAGCGGGTGAGACACTGTAACAGGTTTCCCAGAGGCGCTGTGGATGCCCCGTCTTTGGAGGTGTTCAAGGCCAGGTCGTATGGGGCTTTGAGCGACACGTTGAAGTGACGTTTGAAGTGACACTAGTTGAAGACAATTTTCCCCATTGCAGAGAGGGTGAACTTGATGACCTTTAATGGTGATGATTCTATGACTGACAAATCAGATAACTCAATAAATAATATCTACCACACCAGAAATTCTATCATATAATGTCTAGGAGTACATCTTGCCAAACCATATGTTTGCTTTATGTTAAATTAGGCTTAGAGCCTAGTATTTGACTTGGTTCCATTTTTTCTGTTGCTTCCATACCCATCTCTCACTTTTTAGCAATAAGGACAGCAATTCTTTATTAAAATTAGCTACACTGCATGTACCATTTATGGCTTTAAGTTAATTTTTCAGGCTGAGATTCAGCTGACCTTATACATTCAAAAGTTGGACTTTGTGCTGAAAATGAATACACCCCTGGAAACACCTCACCTCAGTTACCTTTGTGAACTTACTGAAGAAGAAAAGAAACATCCTCTGAAAATTTACACCTACTGTAGAAAGACTCTGATATCTAGCTTAGAATATACAAATACCTGCTAGGTAGATAAAGTTTGGAAAGAGGAAGCCCATCCTTAGTTTCCAAAATGTAGTGGATGAGAAGTTAGCCCCACAGAACAATACAACACTTGAAACGACAAACAATCTCCTTCTATCTTCTGATGTCCCCAACTGCAAAGCAATACCTTTGATTGCTTTTGATCCAAGATCAGCTGGTACATCAAATGAATTGAAAAACTGTCCTTGAACCTTACTCCTTATCCAGATCCTGTGGCAAGCCCTGAACAGATGGATCAAGCATCAGATTCAGTATTCCTGAAATAGGATCTGAAGAATGAAGGAATATTGGAGTACCTGAAATAATTCATTTGGCTTGGCAGAGGTTGCCAAAAACAAACAAAAGGATAGTGAGAATATTGTATTTTCTGGGACCTAAATGGAGGTCAGGTCATTTAGTCTAAGCTTCTAGAAGTATCAGATGGTGATTATTTAGTTCATTACCTACAAATATATTAAGGGTTTTAATATAATGTAATTTTACTTGCTGAAACACCTCCTATACAGCTCATGTATTTTTTACAGATTTTATTTTTCAAGAGAGGGCGTGTTGATAGAGCTGTGGCAAATTTGTTCTGTACAACTGATGTATGAGTTTATATTTTGCACATGAAATCTTGCATGAAAATTGATCATGAATTCCTTTCCTTCAAAATTACAGATGATCACTGTTCCCAGAAGTTTTACTCTCTTAAGTCGTCTTCATTGATATAGCCTCAATAATCTATACTTACAAATCATGACAAAAAAAGAAAGACTTCTGAGAAGGTGCTTCCACTTTATGGATACTTATGCATAAGCCTGAAAGACCAATTTCATTATTTTTTAATCTTCAGGTGGAGTTAAAAATGAAATTAAAATCAATATTCATGCTGTACTCCAGAACAAAGTCTGACCTTGCAGTTCATCTGTTCCTACTGTGCTTATGAGTTACAGCTGTCCATCTTTCTTCAGGCATATTTTGACATTTTACAAAAATCATGATAAGGCTTCCATGGATTTCATGCTAGCATTATGGGGTTCACTAACTTGTTTCACACAGCCCAGACAGAAGTCCATCTTTTGACATCCTGCCAGCGTTTGTGTACCTAACATCATTAAAGCTTGCAATTCAGAATGCATCTTATGCGGGATGCTGATTTGTGGTTTGGTTTCACAATAAACTAATTTATATTTTCCTCACAGAAGCAAAGACAACAGAATCTTTGTGGATTACACAGCATGACCTGTATAAATAGAATACAGAAGCAGCTGGCTCCAAGGGAAAGAATCATGAAGTATCACATGATAATACAATATAACAAAATATATGCAGAACTGACGCTGTGCACCCTAAGTCTCATTACACAAGATGTGAAAAATTGCCATTGACCTAATGGAAGTTCCACACAATCTGCAGTGATTTCAGGCCCTCTGAATGCTGCAGTATTAGGATAAAGATGTGCCTCAGGATCATGTACTTTGTAATTTTCAGTCAGTTGTAGGTCTCAATCTAGTCATTGTAAAACAAGTGTAAGACAATCTTCAGAATGATTGGTTCTTTATTTCAATTTGTCAAATTTATTTCAAAATCAGTATTATTACATAGGCATTAAATGCTTGGGGGGGCACATCCATTGCAGAGATTTTAAGCTCTTTAATAATACAAAACAAGTAAGTCTTCCTCTTTCCTTTTTGCTTTGTTCAAAAGCTTCCTAATGCCATGTTTCCACATCTTTAAGCAGCATTGCAAAAGAAATTTGTAACCCAACAAATGAGAAATTTGTTTCTAAATACGCCATAGATCTCTGTAAAGACCTGTAAAGAACATTAAATGTCTAGGCACCTACCCTCAAGGCAGACTTCATGAAGAAGCTGCACACCTAAATTCTGCAACACAGTGAGCATCTTGGAACGGAATTCACAACTGTGCACTGGAACAGGCTGATAGTCATGGAGGAGAAGAGCTCTGCTGATCAATTGGAAACACCAAATCTTTCTCTCCTGGACATGATCATGCCTTCAATCTTGACCTAAACATCTCTGTGAGACTGCAGTTTAAAACTTAATTCACTTCTTTAACTTTTATGGATTTGTTTATATTAACATAGGGTGTGCCAGCCCATAGCAGGAGGATTGGAACTAGATGATCTTTGCGGTCCTTTCCAAACTAAACCATTCTGTGATTTGGACAGGAAAATATTTAGTTCAGCCAATTTGGGTGTTGCCTCTGTGCATTCACAATGGCAGATTTATAGAGACATAAACTTTACCTGAAAAACCATAGGCACTTACAGACCCACCAGCATCAAAGTTATAAAATAATTTTGGTTTTCCTTTGAATTGTCTTCTACAGTTTAGACGCTAACCTTTGTAAACACCAACCTACAACTGGGAATTGGCTCACTCTTTCTGTAGTCTCCAATTTTTACTTGTCCTTTCAACCTTAGATAAAACTAAAATTCTCACACTGATCACTTATTAATTTGGTAAATATAAACCATTCTCTACTTACATGAATGTGTATTCTATTGTCAATTAAAAAATGGCAGAAAATAACTTAAATTACTAGGTAATTTTATAAAAAGAAATTATCCCAGTTAGTTGAAGACGACACTTTAGAGGAAATTTAGGGGAGAAGTCCCGTATGTCAATTTGAGATTTCTTTACATTCATGAAAAAAGCCCCAAACCTCAGTCTCGAAAATCAAATGAACGCTTCTTGCTGATACTGTGCTTAGTTTAAGATTTTACCTCCTTTGATGACAATATGGAAAAGACATGACCAAGTGTAATCACAGACAACAATGAATAATTTCAACGTTAATATAATTAACTTAACCTCTTAGGTTTTTCTTAGCTATACTTTGCATTCTTCTTTAGGAAGAGTGGGTCACTCTCAGTTTATAGATTGACATTTGAAAGCTATGGCCTTACGTTCAGGGATTAATATCAAGGTAGTACTTAAAAGTACAGTAAGAAGTACAGAAAGATGATCTAATTTACTGTTCCTGGATTTTCATTCCATTAAATTCCAAACTTAGAGTGAATAATAGCATGTCAAAGCAATCTCCGGTGTCTTAATGAATGCCTAGCAAAAAGGAATTTTAGGTAAAAAACTGTAAGCTTTCACTTTCTGAGTTCCCATTTCACATTGGAAATATTCTAAATGTGCTGGAAGGGCTTAAACGATTTCTCTCTAAAGACTTGGGCCGTTAAAGTCGAAAGCAATTTTGCATTGACTTTAATCAGAGCAAGTTCAAACACCTACTCTTCTTTCAGCCCTACTTCCATCAGAAAAGGTTCAGCCAACTGGAATAAAATAAAAGCCTGACATAAGAAGTTCCCTGAATGAGCCTTCAGTGTTAGTCGTACCTGTAACAGAAGAGTGTTATAAAAACATGTGTGCCTTTGACACAAAGCTACATTTCATAACCCATGGCTGCAGTGAGCATCGTGCAGTGCACGCCAAGGACCTTCACGCAAGTAGTGAAGGATGTTTGCTACAAGCAGGCACCCATTGCTCCCACCTTCTCCCAGCATCATGGTCTCTCAATTCTATCGTCTCTAGCCTTTGCTTTCTGTCAGTGTAATACTACCAAAAGCTGTTCTGTTAGGCCTTGTTTACAGTGCCAAATCTTCTGTATCATGGACATCTGGAGGCTGGATATACGTGGTGAAATGTATATGGGTCACAGAGCCCATCTGTACATCTTACATCAGTAAGGCTCACAGAAAATCTAGGTTCTGTTATCAGGCCTGTTGGTGACTTCCTGAGACACTTTGCTCACTTTCTTAACTGATGTCTACATACAAGCCTTTACATGAGTAGTAATATATATATAACAATAACTATGTACAGGGCTATATGTAGATAACATTAAAGCTGATAACTGCCTTCAGTTGTTTTAGGTTTTCTTCTTTCTCCCCAATTAAATCCGTTAATCCTTAAATCCATTAGTAAATGGTAGAGCAAAATTTACATTGTGTTACATTAACTGTCTTAATTTCATTGCAAATATTCCATTTAACTGCCATATTAATTAATCAAGACCATTAAAAAAAAAACACAAAAAAAAGTAAAGAAATTTTGTGGAAAACATGAACTGTCTCACATTAATTTTGTATGCAGCAAGTATGAATAATGCATTTTTGTAAGTATCATTTTGTGTTGTATAAATTCATCTTCGGCCTTTTACCTTCCACCAATGATATGATTTAATCACTAGCCTAATTTAAATCGGCAGCAGTGAAGGGTGTCAGAGCAACAGGCATAGTAACTGGAACCTTGTCAGAAATTCTGTGTTATATATCTATTTTTGCTGTATTTTTTTTTCATTTGATATTTCTGACTTTGTAAACTTATAGTATAAAGTAACAAGCAATGCTCTGTTAAGCGTGGTAACTCTTCCCTCCCAGCATCAAAGCTTGATAGAATAGTGTCATGTGATATGGCAAAAGGCTGGAGAATGAGGAATAAATAAAACAAAAACAAAATGAACCTAGATGTCAGTTTGGCGTGCAAAGCTGTCAACTTCTAACCACTGCAACTGCCTAGGCTTTGGTTAACCTCCCATTGATTTCCCCAAATAGGATTTCATCTAAAGCACCAAATTAAAAACTGAGACTGAAGGCCGCTTCTCTAAATTGAAAAAATGAATTGCTAGGAAATATACTTGGCAGCTTTCATTTTTGTAAAGCCTCTGATTCTGAACCTAACAAAAGTTGGTAGAGCTGAGGATATCTTTTGAGAGGAGGGGAAAGAGAAAGAGCATAAAGCAAAATTGTAATGATTTATTTTACTCTATATTAAGGAATTATTTAGGGAGTGGAGGGTAGTTATTAATGAATTTACTGAATGAAAAAAAAAAAAAGAAAAAAAGCACAGTGGAGATCTTCTGGAGAAGAAAAAAAACACCACCTAAACAAAAAACCAACCCAACCCCCTTGCCTTGTAACAAATCCCTGTGATGTGCAGTACATTGGCGTGCTGAAGAACATGCAGTAACAGCCATTTCACTTTGTGCTGTTTTCTGATTGTTACATTCACGTACCCAAGCGTATATACCCAATCTTCTAAAGGAAGGTCCAGGCTATGAGGGTTTACAGTGCTGCAATATATAAGAAATATGACAGCTCAAACCAGCACTGTATTAAACCCAGAAAATTGATTTAAAAGAATCAGCACTGTCGAAACATTTCAGAATAAAATACTTTCCATTTCTTCCCTACAAAGATCACTGACTGCTTACCCACTCTATCCCTACCCATGAAGCCTCATTAATCTTAAACCAGAAACAATTAATCTTATACATCATGCATACAAGAAATTGAAACCTTTGTCTTACTCATATTTTGGATCCTCAGAGGCTACTAAATTCACCGCAAATCGTTGTTCCTACTCTGCTTAAATCAGGTAAAACAACACAAATGCAGAAAATTTTTTACAGCTATTAACTAACGTCTGCATATCTCACCTTGATAAAGGGTATAGTTACAAAGCTTTTACCCAGAACAAACTAAATTTCTAGAAATGAGAGGAATCACCAGCACGTACTTGGCTCACTTCCAGTTCAGTCAAATAGAGTGGGCAAAGTCCAGAAGCATTATGAAGGTCAATGGCAAATGTCCGATGACTTTCGTCGGGATAAAGGTGTCCTTATTTACACTTCTTCAGTCATTGACAAAGATGGTGCTGAATTACATTTTCTGTATCACTTCTGTTTATCCCCACAAGACAGTCTTGCTAGCCTATACTGATATTTCATGTCCTTATTCAATTTCTGCATTTGAAAGCTTACCAGATTCTGTCCTCAGTAACAACAATATGAGCTGTTTTTCACAGGTCTTACTGAGGACATAATCTGATGTCATATGGCACAAAAAAGATGGACAAAAATGTTATGCATCCATACAGCACTTCAATCCCTGTAAGGACCATTTTCCCAGGTTTCTTGAACAAATTCACTGGATATTATTTGGAAAAAAACAGCAACAACAAAAAAAGCCAACCACTCAAACAAACAAAAACAAACAAACAAAAAAAAAAATCATGATGAACTTGAAGGCTGTATTTGAATTCCAGGTTCAGACATTCAAAGTTAGGCATCCACAATATAGGTGTTTAAGCTCCAGTTACAGGCAGTGAAGTACTAAGACTTCATTCAGATGTCTGAACATGAGGTCTGCTAACACTTGAGATCCTGCAAAGTATGCCGCATGCTCTCTAATACAGTCAACTACCCATTTAAAAGCACATGAAACAGAGTACCTAAGAAATAACAGCTCAGGTAAACAATAGGAAAAAGAAATTATTTCTTTTTGTGACACCATAATCTTCAATCAAAAGAAATGCACATACCCCCAAAAAAGTTAAATTTATGTTGCTGTGAATCACGCTTGTACCCTTTTTCTTTTATCCTACTCCACCTTTGCATTTAATGTTTGATCATAAAACTTTTGATTTATGGAACATAATGTTGTTTTTAATTCTCTCCTCCTCCAAGGGAAAATGTAACTGAAAGCATTTCCTTCAGTATGGAAAGCAAATTTATTTTAATAGGTATAGGAGAGGTGAAGAAAACTTGTGAAGAACTGTTGTCATGCATAATTCCTCACCTCTCCCACCTACAATAATTATTGGTTTCAGAAAA
This sequence comes from Nycticryphes semicollaris, assembly GCA_013400055.1. NCBI lineage: Eukaryota > Metazoa > Chordata > Aves > Charadriiformes > Rostratulidae > Nycticryphes > Nycticryphes semicollaris. The sequence continues at coordinate 75,969 of VXBJ01005257.1, forward strand.
TGAAATAGTTGTAAACAACCATATACAAACAGGAATGTCCATGAGACTTCTTGTACAAATACACTAGCAAACAACATCAGTTGGATAGCTTCTATGGCATCCTCCTTCCCCAAAAAGGCTGGAACCTTAGTAACATTAAATAATAGATGTATCTTTCCCAAAATACTCAAATTCGTTACAATTACCTTTTTTCCTTCTCCAAAGAAAAACATCTTCTAAACAAAAAGTATTTTAAAATGTCTTTTTTGACAGTTCAAATCAGTGTTATAGTTCAAATGTGTTTATAATACTATATCCTGATGACTTTTTAAATTTATTTTATATATGATTATAGTTCTGGAAGAAAAGAACATGAAAGTTGTTTAACTCCTGTGTTTTGAATCATTTCAACACCTTCTTCACAAAGAAGAATAAACCATCAGCATCAAATTGGCCAGGCATATGTATGACTGCTTTCTGTTTCACACTTCACTGATGTTCAAAAAAAAAAACCAACCACATTGTACTATTTGAAAAATCAGACTGAAAGATAAGAGTGCCAGTAAAGCATGTAGGAGATAAAAAGCTGAAGACAATACTCCCAAACAAAAAGATAATTATTCAGTATTTTAAGAAGTTTTTTTTTACTTTCTCCTCTTTTCTCTTGCTCTGCACAAATGCATAATATATACAAAGTGTCTGTTCTCTTCATGAACTTGCATACAGTATTTAAGCACAGCAGACACTAAATATATGCATAGATATTTTCTATGAACACCTTAAACATATATATAAAAGTATTTCTATGTCGTGGTATATTTAATAAAGTGGGGCAAGACCCAGCCTTGCAGAGACTTGCTGATCTAGTGAAAGAGCCTTTAAACATCTGGAGATGGTGGTCAGAAGATCTGAGACTTGGGGGAGGGATAGGAGAACGCAAGAAAGTGATCAACAGTAAGAATGACACATGAGAAACATCTCCTGTGAACCCAGTGGAACTGTGGGGCTCACCTCAAGTGCCTGTTTGCACACACATGGAGTGGAAAACAAATTGCGGTGAATCCACATAGGTTCTTCAGGACAAGTGAGGGAGGAAAGGTTGCACTCCATGGAAAAGATTTGAGTCAACCTCGTCTAGTGGGAAGGGTCCCTGCCCATGGCAGGGGGGGTTAGAACTTGATGATCTTTAAGGTCCCTTCCAACTCTAACCATTCTATGAGTCTATGACAAGGGCAGTTTGAATTCATGGAGCTTCCTACCGGAGCCAGTGACCAACCAATCCAGAGCTGATGGGTCAAGAACAGGGTGGGTATTGCCATGAGGATGAGGAAGAGATCAAGAAAGGGAAATGAAGCCTCCTTTAGAAAACGGGGGTAGCCTCACAGTCACAAGGACAGTTCTGAGGGAGGATATGAACTGCCCCAACTTCTTTTCAAAGGGTGAAATGATGGAGCAGAAAATTTTCAAGAGATTTCTGGCAAAAACTCTGGTGTACAGGTGGCTGACAAACTGATCAGAGGAGACAGCTGGATCTATTACTAAAAAAACCCCAAAACCAAATCCAAAAAACCCCTAAAAAACAAAAACCAAAACACCTAAATAACTAACCCAAAACAGGGGAAAAAAACCACCTAGTTTTTAGAACAACAGATTAAATTCATTGAGGGATCCATTTGGTGGGTTTAATGGAGGGTAAAGGAGCTCAGAAGAGCTGGTTGATTATCAATGACAATTTCCTCAAAGCACAAGAAAAGACCAGTGTGATGCCCAGGAACTCGATCAAACACAATTCAAACAAGATCAGCGTGGATAATGGGGAAATCCTGACTGAGCTCAGCTGAATTACAAAAGCCAGCACTCTCTTGGACTTTATACTAGTGAGGACTGTGAAACATGAAAAGATGTTATACTATCAGTGAAAGGAAGAGAGAGGAAAATATGAGGCCACCACTCAAAGTGGTAGGGAACCTAGCAGCAAAGGACACAGTAAAAGCTGAGGTAGTAGATGCCTTCTTTACCTCCTTTTCTACTGGTAAGGACTGCATCAAACCTCTCAGATCTTCTGAGCCTGTGCCAGCATCTGGGAGACTGAAGAATTACCCACAGTAGAAGATCAAGGTAGAAACAAATTGAGTAAATTGGACATAGATTGGACATAAATTGGATGAGGTGCCTGCAATGGTGCTGAAAAAGGAAGATGATGTCATTGCAAGACCACTGTCTATGATCTTACAGCAATCTGGATGATCAAAGTACGTTCCTGATGGTTGGAAAAATTGCCCATTTTCAAAGAGAAGGTGGAGGATCATCGGGGAACTGCAGACTAGTCAGTCTCATATATTACTGGAAGCCACATCCAGTCACATAAAAGAGGGGGAGGAGGAGACTGGAAACAGCCTACATAAGTTTACTGATGGAAAAGTGTGATTTACCATCCTGATTGACTTCTGTGATGAGACGGTTGCCTTAGTGAGAAAGGGGTACCTTGATGTCAGCAACATTTTTTTTTAGTCTGTAGGAACAACTTGATGGAATGTGGTTTGGATGGGTGGACTAACAGGTAGCTGCAAAATTGGTTGGACTGCAAGGTTCAAAGGGTTGTGACCAGAGGTGCACAGTCCAATAAGTGGCTGGTTAATAAGGGTGGATAATGTGGCCAATGCTGTCTTTGCATCTGATGTTTTGACTGATAAGCTGTATCATGAAGCAGAGCACATCCTCTGCAAGTGCACAGATGACACCAAGCTGGGGGCAAACACTCTGCATGCTGGAAGGCCAGGCTTCTATTCAAAGGAAGCTTGACAGGCTGGCTAGATGGGCAAGAGGGACTTCAAGAAGTGCAGCACTGACAAACATAGAATCCTGCCCCAGTAGGGAATAACCCCATGCAGCAATGCAGGCTAGGGGGCAACTAGATTGAAAACAACTTTGCCAGCAAAAGACCTATTGGTCCTCGTGGACAACCATTTCAGTATGAGTCAGCAGTGTGACCTTAAAGAAAGGACAGTAAAAGCATAGCCAGAAAGCTTAGGGAAGCAATTTTTCCTTTCTGTTCAGCATATATGAGATTGCATGTGTCCAATTTGGAGCTCTCAAGTACAGGCAAAACACTGGAGTAAGCCTGGAAGAGGGTCACCAAGTTGGTCAGGAGGCTGGAGGATACATAGAAGGCCTTTGAAAGCTGTATGTACTCACCCTCAAGATGCAAAAGTTACTGCACTTCTAGCCACTTAATGAGAGCACCTATGGACCCAGATTTATTTTGCAGAGTGATAGGATGAGAAGCAAAAGAGACAAGTTGCAAGAAGAAAAGTTCTAATTTCATATGAAGGAAAAAGTTATCACAAGAATGATCAAACCCTGAAACAGGCTGCCCCAGCACGGCTGTGGCAAGCCTTGGAGACAGCCCCGGAGATACTGAAAACTTGATTGGGCAAAGCCCTGAACACCCTGATGTAAGTGATCCCCCTTCGGGTAGGACATTGTATTAAACGACCTCTGAAGGTCCCATCCAACTTAGATTACTCTATGATAATACAACAGTAGTCCATGCATATAGCAAGACTATTAAGAATAATCACATGCCTAGCCTTAATATATTTAGTGCTTTTCATTTTTATATAATATTTCAGTGCACAATAAATCATTTTTGGTGTAATACACGCAAAAGCTAATCACACAAAGCTAATCTGTTTAAACATTACACATTTTAATATTAGAATTGGTTTTGACTACTTAAAATGTTCTGATGAAGCTATTAGAAATAGTATCAGATAAATAATCTGATACAGACAGAATGAAATGAGTTATAGTAACATCAAAAAACTGCACAACTTTGTATATGAGCTTCACCTTCACAAAAACAAACAAGTTGTTAAAAAAAAACCAATAAGCACCACAACCAATTAAAAAACCATAGCAACTTCTCCCTCTACTGTCACTTGTATTTGTTTCATTAAGGTCACACAGAAAGTACAGCTAGTGGCTTCAGATTGTTCTTTCAGGGTAGAGAGTGATCAAGGTAGAGGCAATTCTATTGGGAGGAAACAACTGACAGCCCCAAATTAACCTACTATATCTCATTAAGAGATCACTGAGTCACAGAAAGTTTTTTTTAAATTTTCAGAAAGAGGAAAAAGCTCAGGAAACTTGAGTCAAACCCATATTGTACTCTCTTCTCCCAGACTGGGAATCCTTGAGTGAAGGTTATTTTCAGAACCTTTGGGAAATCACAATAAAATCTGATTGCAAGGAATTTTTTTCTAATTGTGGCTATGACATTTGAATTAACACTGACTGTTTGATTACTCAACTCTTTTCCTCCTCCATGATGGATAAATATTTAACGAGAATAATCCCCACTGTGATTGTGAACAGAGTAAAGAAGTTAATTTCACCTCTATTTTTCCTCAGGTCCCTGAGAAACCAGGTATAATCAGAGGAGTTAGAGAATAACTAGCTTTCCTCCAAATCTCTTATAAGTATTCACCAGAAAGCTAATATTTGTTTAGATGTACCTAAAGGAATTTTGCTACCCCAGGAGAAATCCTGTTGAACTTTACACAGGCCAACCATACTTAGACTCAGGAGCAGTACAGAATAAGTGTGATTTTTGACTTAAGCCGGGTCTTCAGTCTAAGTTACAGATGCAATCGCTCAAAGCTGTAGTCTGCCTGACTCAGATGTACTGATAACACCTCGTTATCAGCAGCACTGGAAGGAACATATGAGGTTCCTTTCAAAACCAGATATGAGGAAATCTACACAGGGGACTATTACATTATTTCTGCTAAGAAAATATGCCTCAAAAATATCTCAGGAAATCCAGCGGCCAACAAAGTTATTATTAACCTACAACTTCTCTTTAGTTCTATATTTAATTACTGTATATTGTATCGTGAGGAGTTGCTCGAGGTAGAAGAACGTTATTAAAACTAAATAACCCTTCTAGTGCAGGAACTAGAGTAGGTCCCCAACAGAAAGAGAAAACACACCAAAAGCCCACATATTTTAAAATATAAAAAATCATGACTGATGCTCTTTTCTCATATACTCTATATATAGAGAGAGACATATAGGAGAAAATAATATCTCATTGTTTTATTCACTAAGAATGGAAACATTTTTAGTTTAAGAGAGAAAGAGAAACAGGCATACATTGAAGTACTAACAGACAGCACCATTCTGCTTCCAATGGCAGATTCCTAGCAAATGTCTTCACCCAGAGACAAAAAGATGCACTCTTTATACAAGATTATGATTTGCACTAGATGCCAAAACAAGGGTGAGAGAGAACATCTAGATTTACATTCCCACATGAGCCATTAGAGCTGTCATAACAATGCTCAGACAGACACTAGAATACTTTTCCTTAACAACACAAGAGAAAAGAGCAGACAAAGAGTGTAATATATAAGAGCAATCTGGAGGCATGGTTCTTCATGAGCACAGAGAGACTTGGCCTAACCACTTCAATTAATACCTGACATGTATCCCAGATTTTCTACTCTTAAGTTATGAAAATGTAGGTGAACTAGTTGATGTATTGGAATATTGCATAACAAAAGAAGAATGGATCTATCTTCACCCCAGTAGGGCACTTGGTTTTCCATATGCCGCTTTGTGTGCTTCTGCTGTGCATCTGTCTCACAGAAAACATTAGATGGTTAGATTCACTATCAATTACAGGCTGGAACAAGTTTGATTTCAATTACAGCAGGAGAGGAAAACAGCTGGGATCCCTAAGGGGAGGTGCAGGCACCAAGGGGGTGAATCAAAAATCAGAATGGTACATTGCATGCTACTAATTAGGGAGAAATATGAAGTCAAGATATACATGTAAACATTTATTTTTTATATAAGCCAAAAGTTGCTCTGTTTCACTGCCATCACATTTGAGACAGAATAGTACCTCATTGACCAGCATCTATTTTAATTAATCAGAAAGAGATGTTTCGCAAGTAATTTTAGTGATAGTTCTAAACTGAAAACCAGCTTACTTTTAAAAACAATGTAAAATCTAATTACAAAGATCGGTGTCTGTCCAACATCCTTGAATTACATCCAAGATAAGAGATTTCTTTTACCAGCTAATAGGCACAGAAAGTTATGATCAGATCAAAATAAAAATTGTGAAAAATTCTGCCAGGGTTAATAATAAAATCTGTATAGACACACTCCAAAAAATAAAATGTACAGACCACTCCTCTGAATTCTGACTGCAGCAATTATTATAATCTAGCTTGAACAGCAGAGAAAAAGCTATGTCTTTTTGGTTTTCCTTTTTTAATGGGAAAAAAAAATCCAAACCATTTCTGCATAATCTAGTCTTTGGAAACCAAGTCATCTAAATGGAACATAACCAGTGAGATATTTGAATAGTCTCAGATTCTTTCCTTTAACCATAGTCCATTTCCTACATCTCTGCAACTCTTTTCTCACTCAAAGTAAGATTCAGTTACTTTAGGACAAGCTCAGTCATAAGCTTCATGCTCTCAGTATATCCTTCACAAATCTGCCTCCTGCTTTTGTTTATTCCACGCATTTCTTCTCCCTCTTATACATGCAAACTGTCAGATTTGAGTGTTCATGTGTTGGGTGGGAGGGGGTGTTTCCACCCCAAAGGAACAGAAGTTAATGTTATCGATGCCAATATTCCTAGAAGGGATCCTTTTGATCACAAGTCACAGAAGAGAATCTACCCAAAAGCACTGCTCAAATAACACCTGCCATCTGCAAATAATAAAATTAACCTGTTATGAGACGGAAAACAAAGCTGCATTAGTTGAATTCCATCATCACCGTTGTTGCTGATTTCACACCTCTCTCACACACTTGGGTTGAGAGACCAGAGTGATAGAAACCTCAGTGACAACTGCTAGCTGGCCTTACATATGGATGATATCAAGGAGATTAGCCTGAGGGTTGCCTGATTGTGGGACTAGTGAGGCTACATGGCTCACTAGCATTGCTTAGAGTGGTTTATGCCAACAACATGATTTACAAATCAACAAATAGTTAAGACAATAACGCCTCCTGAGTGGACATATCCATGTGTATCCAGCACCGCACAGAAGGCTGAGGCCGAACCATGCACCCAGGAGTCCTGCTGCGAAGCAGGACCCAGACATGTTGCAGAGTTGCAGTGAGCATTCTGTACCCCTGCGCGCTGGTCTGAACTGGGATGGACAAAATGCAGCTGCGACTGATGCCTCTGTGTGTGTGTGTGTGTGCGCGCATCTACATGTGTGTGTGTGTTGTAGAATAGGTTTCTTAAAAGATAAATTACTGTCCACGCACTACCATCTCTTCCACATGCTAAACACCTTTTAGATTATTCATCACCAAGTGTTGTGTTTCCATTCCTGCATCCATCCCATCTCAGATGAGTTCCCCCACAACATCATGCTGTCTGCATTCCTGCTTAATCAAAATACACCAGACATTTACCTAAAAACTTCTGCATCTAAACTTTAGGCTTATCTACCACCAATGTTAAAGGCAATGACTAAAACTTAACTTCAAGAAATAGAAAATCCATTAGGTCTGAAACTTGTTTTAAGACGGTTTTTTAGATTCTATTACATACAATGTTAATGGAGATTTGCTTTGCCAAGAATCCTTTAAAAAGGGTCTGTGTAATTGCTATTTAGATGAGCAAAGTACTCACAGGTAATTCAACTTTTTTTAAAAAGCAAGAATGTAATACATAATGCACTGCAAAATGAGAAGTCCTCATTCACTCTACAGACCATCAACATTACTTAGTTATTGCTCAGACTGTGAAGATCTATCAATATTAAAATGACAAAAATAAATTTAAATACTTAAAATGCTTTCCATAAGTAAAGGGTTGGGAGATTTTTTCAAAGCGTAACATTCAGACGGATGAAAAAGAAGCTTTAATTAAATTGATTAGCCAAGGCACTGTTGTCACCTAAAACCAAAATAAAATAAAAAAAAAAAGCACCACAGTTTTCCATGCTCAATATCAGCTGGTAGAGAAAAGAGAATAAATTTTCACATTTTTTTAAAGCTTAGACCAAGCATGGAAAATAGTTTATTCATTTGTTTAACTCTCTTGATGTAATCAGCCTAGCTGAAAAGATTTGTCGGACAAAGAGCAATAATTTCTAGGCAAAGGCTGTCACAGTTCCATAAAATCTTCCAGAAATTAGCTTAAAAGGTTAGAACTTTCTTCCTGTTTAGTTTCTTTAGAATTTACTTTCTCATAACTAACATCCAACTTCCATGAAAAGGATCTCCCTATTTCTAGTGTCTGGAATAGAACAGAAATAGAATAGATTAGATTAGATTTTTGGTTGGACTCTCAAAGATCTGTGTCCAACCAGTCCAATCACAGTCCAACTGTGAATCCCACTTACTATTGTGTTCACTTTGAATTACTTTGTCCTACCTGTGTATAATGGCTTTTTTTTTTCATTCAAAGTCTACCTCAAAAGTCTTGTGTTACTGAGTTAATACATAACCACAGCATTCTCTCTCGATCATTAGAGAGGAGACAGGTAAGATAGACATCTAGATTTATGTATCTATAGCGATTTTATAATACACTCATAGAGATTCAAGAAAGTTCATTTGGAATATTTTACACCAAAAAATGAAACCAACTCCCTTATCTCTGAAATTCCTATTTTGATGCTAAAATAGTCCACTATTAAGACTAAAGAGTCAAATGCCCAGTAGATACTTAGAATATACAGCTTTAAATTTAGTGTCCAATACTGGAAACTCAGGAAATTTTCTTCTGATGTAGCTTAAAGCAAGTGCCAAAGACTGCTTGGGGGAAAGAGATCTATATTGTAAAGGAAAAAACTCTTAACTGTAATCTTGCAGTTTGATTAGTTGAAGAAATGTAATTAAGTTTATCATAAGATATAACTAAATTTAAATTGCATTTATTATTTTAACCTTTAAAAAAATTGGAAGTTCTGAACTTCCACATGGAATTCTTTTGGTATTAATTCCAGAGAGACTCTCTTTAAAAAGCACAGTTAGTGGACAGATACTACAGTATATTCACATTTAAAAAAAAAAAAAAAAGACACAAAACACCAAAAAACCACCCCAACAAAGAACCAACCAGCATGGAAACTGACAGACTAGACTGGAGTTCTAAACAGGAAAGAAACTGTGCATCTAAACAGACTGTGGCTCCTCCTTACTGCAGAGCTTCAGAAATCAAAGCATTGAACCCTGGTTCTTCTCCGATTACTGCCTCTGAAAGCGGAGGGCAGACAGCACCTGCCAGACCCATTTTCTGAGAAGTCCACGTGGTGCTCAAAAGGAGATTGTTATTTTCCTTGGCTTTACTGGGTTGGAGTCCAGAGCAAGCGTGAAACAAGACTAACAAGAGGATGCCTGGAGAAAGGTACTATTCAGTAGGCCCAGCTGTGAGCCACGAATTGCTCTGATGGGCAATAGATAACTGCTCGCTTGTCTGAGTAAAGATTAGAGAAAAGGTCTTATTATAACCTTCAGCTGAGCAATTCTCTCTTCCCCCTGTCAGAGGCTACTCCACAGTTCTAGTTCACTACAGGCATTACTTCAACTTCACACCAGTGTGACAATATTGAAAAGAATGAAAACACACTTGCATAAATTTGCAGTAATGCACTTCTTACAAGCCCTGCAGGAATTTTGCTCATTGAATTCAGTGACAGCAGGGTCCAAAATACCTATCATAAAATTAAATTTTTATTTTATTTATTTCAGTGGATCTGATATCTTACCACCCATGGTTTGTCAGGTACCCAAATCTCCCACAAGTACTTCGGCATATCTCCAAAATTCAGTGCCTAAAAAGCAATAATATTTAAATAAAAAAGATGTGTCACTCTTACTGCAGATCTTCAGATAACCCACCTCCCCAGCTGCCCAATTTTGGTAATACAGAAAGCAAAATGTAAGCAAATTTCTGCTGAAGACAGATAAGTAACTTTTTATTAGGGTTCAGAAACTTCAGAGTCCATAGCCTAGTGTTACCAAACATATGCGTGGTAACATTTAAAGCACTACATCAAACATCAGTTTGGTTTCTGAAGGCTGATTGTATAACATTTTGCTGCAGCCAGGCAACAGATCTTCAGATGGGTTTTTATTGTTCTGTTTAGTGAACTACCAACTGAAATTGCTATCTCATAATAAGAAGAAGAAACTTTTTTTTTTTCCATTTAATGCACTATTAAGCTTTTTATTAAGATATTATTAATCAACCCTGAGACTCTAAAAAGCAAAACCAGCAGATCTTTAAAACTGCAATTAAAGCTGTGTTTAATGTAGGAGCATTAATGGATGTTCATGCTCTGTTACTAACTGCTGAATATAAATAGCACTATGTACTTCAGGTTCCCTCCTGAGGATAATACTCAGACACCCCCAAAATATCATGTCTCCGAGGACTCCAGTCATAAAGACTCTGCGTGTATGTGACTGTAAGAGAAGTGTGGAAGGAAAGGTCAGTAGGTTATCAAGTTTGCACAACATTCAAAACTGCCTGTTCCTGGAGGAACTGAATTGGTTCTCCAACCTGACAGCAGAATAGTACCACAGTAGTTCTGAACAATCTAAGCATTTGGAAGGACAGTCAGAAATTTAAGTATCAACCCAGCACTGGGCCTTTGCACTATTGTGTTTTATTTGAGAAAAGAAAGCTTCCCAGAGAGAGAACATTACATTAAGAGTAATGTTTCTGGAAAGTTGGACCATTTCAAATCCTTCTCTGTAGAGTAATATGACCAAGTTTCAAAGAAGCATTTGGTGCACCATATTCGGAAAGGACATTGGTATTCTGTACAGAATGGTTTATCCGCTCCTTTACCATCATATAGTGAGCAAAAACCTCAGAAAACTTTACAACAAATATTACTTTTACTCACAATGGAAAACACATGTCTCTTCCAAAGTACACCCAACAGGTACCTCAGATATCTCACACAAGTTCTGTGTTCTTGGAGAATTATATCACAGTTCTGAAAGCTTTCTAAAGAATTACCCTTGAAAGCAGGAAGTCACCTTAAGTATTTTATCTACCAAAAATATTCTCCTCTGATATCTGAAGTCACATTTCTAACTAACTTCAGGAAGTCCCTTCTTTGTCATCTAAAATTTCATTTGAAAAAAACAAAACCAGGATGCTTTACAGAAGCTGAAGTGTTATTTGGTCTTACACTCTGAATGAAAAGGCACTTACACAATCCATGGAGATTAATAAGTATAGTTTAACAGAAAGGTAAAAGCCACTGAGAATGCCTCATTTTAAAATCTGCCTGTATCTGCTCTGATATTTTACATATGATTGTTTTCCTCATTTACATGAGTACAAATGAAGAGCAATTCACCCAAAGGCAATAGAATTAAACTGGTAAAGACGCAAAGAAGGAGTCCCTGTGGATCAAACTCTCTTTTTAGAATGTATATTACACAGTTTTGCTCACTTTGATAAAATGATGAGTTCATGAAGGCAGACTCTATGTTACCAAATACCTTCTGACTTGTTAGAAAGTCACCTTTGCAGAAATAAGTCACCTTTGCAGAAATAATAAATATTGTTTCCTGAAAATAATTGGAAAGGAATCACAAGAGTAATTGCAATAACAGCAGATAATGAATGTTTCCCCCTTCCCCTTTGCTAGTTGGAAGCTAAGGGAGACCATCAAAATAAACCAGAGATGAGTAGGAATAAAATCTCATTTATATAACAATTGCAGATTGAGAAGACAAATGCATGGCATCATTAAATACAATGCCTTTTTTTAGACATAGCTACTTTTTCAAAAAGCAGAGTACTGCTACATCAGAAGTAAAATACGTCTTTCTCACTTTCCCTTGCTTTTGGGAATGGTTAAGATCATTATGTATTGCAGAGCCAGCAAAGAGAACGAGGGAAGCAACAGCTTCGCTACAGCTTCTCTGGCTCCCCATCCTTCTACAGCTTCCCTGTGCCCATGAGCACATAGTAGAAAGCTGTAAAGCAAGTGGCTCCTGCTCCCAGTCTTATAACCAGCAGCAATTCCAACCGGAATTAAACTTGGACCGTACTCTTCATCCAAATAAATTACAGCTAGAGGCTAGGGGAAAAAAAGTGGGGGTTTTGAGAGGGAGTAGCAAGGAAGGGAATTAAAAAAAAAAAAAAGTAGCTGTAAAGAACAAGTAACATGAAACGTATGTTTAAGTACTACAAAAGTGGTTTGAAGTTCTAACAGGAGATGAGTCCGTTGTCCTTGAGGTCAGTGTAGAAAGTACTCCCATCAGCTGATTACCTAAATTCATGATTTCTGAAATGGCTCATGACTGCCATACATTTAAAATTCAAGGCTGGATTCAAGAGTTCATAAGGATATATAGCTTCTTCCCTAAAAGGTGTTCAAAAGTCAACATAATTTAAGATATTATAGAACATGCAAGATTTGTTTCTGTAAAACACTGTACAGTTTCATCTTTTTCTTTCCAATTGTTCCTATATTTCACAAGCTGACATCGGCAAAATCCTTCAACCAAAGTGCACACTGCCTTTTTTGTTTCATTTATCATCCAACATTTACAAACAAAAATGTTGTGGGAATATCTTGAGCTAAACAGTTTGGATGGAGGAGGGAAATGACAAAGTCAGCATCACAGATGAGATTGCAATCCAACAGCAAGGAAGATAACACAGAAAAAACTTGCCAATTGCTTTTTCCCAATAAAATGAACAGATAGAACCACAGACCTCTAAGAGTAATGAAAACAACCTACTGTGTCATCATTTTATGCAAGAAAGAGAGAGAGAAGATTAGCCTGAAACTCCTACAATAATATGGATTTTTTCAGCTGACAAAAGCAATACTATATAAAATCTTTTCTGTGCTTTATTTCTAATTACCTTCTATCCTTTAATGAACAAGAAAGCACTTGATCTTGAAAGTCCTTGTGCAGTCAAAACTCCCTCTAAAATTAATGGGACGTTTTTTCCAGCCTAAGAGCTCTGAGATCAGTCCTCAAACTTAGCTCTTTCTAAGCTTCTTCCATTAATCGAACTTCTTAGTTTTTTGCCTCTCCGTTTCCACTAGGATCATGTATTAAAAATAAAAAAGACACCAGAAATCCTAACCTTGCCTGAGGAAGAAAGCCTGCTGTACTTTGTTATCGTCAAAACTTTAGCTCAATTTCACAAGTAAAACCCTGATTCTGAAGAACCTTGGTTACCTGGACACCGAATACTTAATTTTGGCCTCTTCAAACAGTTCATACAGATGTTGTTGCACAGTGCCTGGGGATGTTAAGCTGTCGGAATCACACAACTGAAATGTGTGCACACAAACTTTCCAATCAGGCAAATCTCTCCAGAACTAATACACCAAAACATAAGAGACTCTGAACAGCCTCATGTCTCACTTCCAGAAAACAAGAGTTAAGGGACTGAAGTTCAATGCCCAGTTCCCCCATCTACCCTCACACAGCCTGCACTAGATGTCTGACATTTCAGTGCCTAAAAGGAATAAAGTTAAATTCTTATTTGTATGCCTCAATAAATCACTTTGATTTGCAGACTCTTGGTCACTCATTTCAGGAGAATTGCAATTCCTATACATTTTTTTAAAAACCCAACAGCACAGCAAAACGTAGCCAGAAAGTTTTGTATTCAAAAGAATTTATTGTCTTTTTGGCTGCAATACAGTAGCATCATTATCCCACCATAATTTTCAATTTTCTCCCACTGAAACAGTATAGGAGGCTCTTGAACAGAAATGAAAATAAAATACACCGTAACCTGTCAAATCAGGTAGTACTAACAGTGTGCTAAGAAAAAACAATGAGACTTGTTTATGGCTGATCATTAATAGGCCTTAGCAAGGATAATTTCCTTTGTTCATTTTTACACTTCAACAGCACGGTATTCTATATATACTAGAGAACTGACAGGACAGCATGGCATTTAATTGCTCATTTATAGAGCTTGTGAGAGGCTGCACTGCACCAGCATACGGTCTAGAAACGACACAGTTCTGCATGGATTCTTACCTAGGATTATACCTTTCTGTGAAGATGTTGTAATACCTGTGAAAATTCTGTAACATTGCCTTCATTTACGAAGAATTCAAGAATTCAAGCATAATGAACTACTGATATTTTAATTATAGTGAAGAAATAAAAGCTCCAGCAGATGTCAGAAAGAAGAAATAAGGATGATGGACTGATTTGCACTTTGACACATTAACACACAAACACACACAAAATACCTCCACAATAAACATTCAATTGGCACCAGATAAGTCCTTGCCAGCTCACTGAGTTCTCCTCTTTGCCAGCTGGCATGTTTTAAATTGACTCCGGCATTCTTTTGCCTGCAGCTTGCCTTTATTTTTTAATGCTGTAATTTATAGGACTTGAAAACACACAGGAAAATATTAAATAAATAATACCTACTGGTAATGGTTGCTCATCATGGAAGAGAAAAAAACAACAGAAAGTAAAAGCAGTAACTACAACAGTTACAGGAATTTTGCTTGTTTTCAAAAACAAACCCAACCAAAATAACCACATAGGCACAGCCACTTGCTAAAGGATGAAGCAAAACCTTAAAAGGCAAATTGTAATTTATACAAAAGAATAAAGTAAGAATATAATGTCAACGTTAGAATTGAAAGGTTCACAAGACATGCAATTATTTTCCTGTGTGAACAATTAAGTATGTTTTTAGAAAGACAAATGAACATTTTGTTAGATAAAGAAACCAAATACATTTTTCACTGCTTGCCTTTATTTAAAAAACAAACAAAACACACCAAAAAAAACCCCAAAAAAACAAAAAAGCCCTGCTCTAGCATCCACCTTTACTGGTGTTAGCAGTGAATGGAGAACACAGAAAAGCTAGTAAGATAAATATCTCGGACATCACAGAGAAATCCTAACCCATTAGAAGAAAGCAAAAAGAGACTTCACACTTCAATTTCGATTCTCAAAGCATGTGCATTCCTGCATGCAACCTCTGTACTTGCAACAGAATACTCTATGCTATCAAAATTTTACTGTTAGAGTCATGTTTCTTAGTCATCCTTGCCTCACAGACCTGTATTTCCTGCCTTTGTCCCAGAATCCTTTGTTATATAAATCTCTGGTACTTGACTAGTAACTGTTAAAATGAGATGTAGAGAGGAACTAACGCTGCAAAAACCGTGCAAACGTAACAGCAAGTTCACCTTTCATATTCTAGAGTGGATTCATTGTTCTTATCTATATAATGTCTAATTAACGTTGATCACCTGATGCAAGACCATTTGACAGGTGTAAAACTTTATCACATGTAAGGTATTGAATATATAATTTCAACATAAGACCGCTTATTTTGAGCACCAACATCTAGATGCAATCTACACATAAGAACAACTTGATCCCGTAATTAACTAAAATCCTCTTGGTATTTATAGTACAGTGCAATTCTTTATGGCTGAAATAGGTCTGGAGTGACTCTTAATGATGACAGTTTATCACTTGCTTCAGCCATAAAAGATTATATTACCATCCTGCAAACATCAAATTGTTGTGGGTTTTTGATTCTTCAGTGTTGCCTAAAATTATGATCTGTGAAGTCTTCCGTTCTCATCCCAAGGGCAAAGGAAAGACACGGTCATATAAGACAAAAAATAATGTGTGGTTCTTGAGAAACAGACGACCACTATTTATGCCTGTGTGGATTACTCCTATGTGAAACAAATTGGTGGTTTCATTTTAGCTCAATGTAGATGTGATTTATCTATGAAAAACCACAAGTAGACTACTTATTAGTAACTCTAAGGTCAAAAAGTTCAAAGATTCAAACCACTACCTGACCAACGGTGACTGGCTCTTTCCACTGCTGTAAATCTCTTCTGTGCATACACTGTGACAAAAGTGGATGACAAAGATCTATATATCACCTCGCATGATGGTGAAACTACAGAAGGGTCACTTATATGAAACCATAGCAACATCCAGGGGGCAGATTGTTTCAGTACCTGCAGCATTAAGTTAGCAAACCATATGCAATGGGAAAAATAAAAAAAAAGAGAACACTTTTATAATCTCCAGATACTTCTAAATGCTAAGTAACAGTATGCTAAAAACAAAACACAACCAAAAAAAAAATTCAACCAAAAAAAAATACCCAAACCCAAGAAAAGTTAAATAGAATCTGTCTTTAAAAGCAATAAAATCTCTCATTTTCTCTTTCTCTCAGAGGCTGCATATTATGTTGCAAAGGACAATCCTTTATACCGCAGAAGAGGACTCTAGTCTTATGGGAAAACTCTTAGTCATGCAAAGCTACATTTTAGTAAAATTCCAAAGGTAGATGTGATTCAGCTTTGAAACTGGCGCTATGATTCAACGTACTAATTTTTTTCTCAATTTAATGCTTTGACTCCAATCCTGTGAATTCTATAAGCTCAAATCCAAGCTGGGAATAAACATTGATGCTCAGACTTTGTGGTAATGATTTGCACAGCAATTCTCTGTTACGAAGTGAACAAACTACGAAGGGAGCAGCAGCCTTCTGGTTGAGGAGGAGGGGCACAGATAATTAGTGCTGCCATTCAAAGAAAAGAAGTGTAAACTTCTGACAATAGTCAGAAGAAAATCATAAGGAGTTTATTGTGATCGGTTTATTTTTCTTACGATAAAGAATAGCGATAAAGTAATCCTAGTGAAGACCATCAGGATATCAAAGAAACAAAGCAATGTTTGAAAGAAACTTCAAAAGTTACCCTGATTACAATGCCTAGGATATGATTGACTGAGCCCACTGTTAGTAAGTTTTCCCTTTCACAAACTGAAAAAAATATTTTGTCAAGATTTACATAAAGAACCTACATTATTACAGACATTCCTATTCAATTATTCATATACCTTCTTTCTAGTAAGTCTAATCTTATTTTCTCTTTTGTCTGAGTGTCACAAATTTTATCCCAGTTCTTACATTGATGTTAATATTAGAAGGAGAGGAAGGGGTTGCACTGAGGTTTAGCCTATTACATACTTAGTAATACGATTAACATAGTTGCCTGCCTAATCAGTCACAGGCTGATTCATACCCTAAGAAATCTCAACTGATCTGTATTGATCCCATTGTAATCTATTATCTCCATATTAAGAAAAAAAGGAAAAGACACTTTCCCTATTGTGTTTCTTCATAAACATGACTACATTTGAAACAAACAATATAGTCTTCAATTTCTTTAATTTTTTTTTAAGTCTACAAAAGCCAAGCTTAAGTCAAAACAGAAGTCATTATATACATGCTGTATTTGCAGTAATTTGGATAGCAAACATGCTCCATTCATATTAAAGAACAAGATTGGGGGGGGAGAGGAAGGCAGAGATACCCAAACATTGAACTCAGAGGTCTAAAATCTTGGCTTGTTATACCATCCCACACTAATCCTGACATTGCCAGTAGTTGATTTGTATCAGTGAGTATTATAGTATAATGTAATTAGTAATGGTAATATTACCACAAATAGTATAAACAGCCCTGCTCTACTGCCTTTAAATTAGTTTTGTAAGCATGTTAATAACATACCATCAAGCGTCAATACAAGTCCTTGACAGCTTCTTGAAAAAGGATTATGCATGTCTAAGCAATTTTCTCATACACAGGGTTTTTTTTTTTAAGAACACGTTGTCACTATTCCATTAGCTCAAAAGGGAGTGTATGCTTAAAGGAATCTCTGATAAAGAAGTCTGACTGCTAGCCAGGCAAACATATGTTCAATAGTCTGTATTTACTGCTGGCTGGGATAGGGTTGTAGGTACCACGGCACCAATTTAATTTCTTTTTTAAAAGATAACTAGCAGTGCAGCGGATCTTTTTCATTTTCAAAGGAGAAACCCTTTGAATACCACAAACCCTCATTTTGATGGTATTTCAACAGGAACTGTTGGAATGAAAACAGAGTAGATTAACAGATGGGTAGAGCAGACATCTTAGGTCTGATCCAAAGTCTCTGATGTCCACCAGAATTTGGATGGTGTCCTAAACTAGACACCCTCCAGAAACCATTAAAAAATAACACACACACCCAAAAAACCTACCAAAACCCAACCCTAAATGAAACCCATGTATTTTTGCTGCATGTCATACTATAATTAGAGTGCCTGTCTCACTCCAGTCAAAAGCAACATTATTGGCAAAGGTAGAAACAAGGTCAGTAACCAGTTTTTCATCTCGTATCCTGGTGATCTGCCCCTTGGAAGTGCCGCTCCTTTTACTAAAGGTGGAGCCCAGCGTAGGTATTAGAACTTCAATGTCTATCATTTTGCTGTCGAAAAGTTCAGTAAGAGGAATCTTATCATCACCGTTCAAAGATACTTTCCATACCATCAGATAGCTGGCTGATTTGATTCACTTTCCATTTTGTATGGAACTATTAGCTTATTATTCAGAATACCAATAGGTATCCTTAGCACTGTAATATATAATATGATGCATACAACATTAAAGAAAAATCTTTTTTGTCAGGTTAAATTATATAAAGATGGAAAACAGCTTTTTCTCTAATCTCTTTTTTTTTTTTTTAGAAACAGTGGAACTATTTTACCTCAGTGTTCTTCAAAAGTTTTTACATCTACAGTCAATATCTTTCATGGAATATTTCAGTACAAATTTTTACAGTTTGGTTACTGCAAGCAAGGATATAATGAAGACTGGGTTTGTTGTGTCTCTTTGGGGGGGGAGAGGAAGGCAGGGGTGTGTAGTTAGTGTTCTGGTGGTTTCTGGGTTGTTTGTTTTTTTGAAAGCCCACACAATCTTAACTATGGCTACTATTGACAGAAATTTACATTCACAGGTATATTCAATTTCTCTGCAGGAAATTTCATGTTACACGACTATAGCAAATATTTTCTGTTTAACTTATCAATACCTTCACAATCATTTTACTGAAATCATAATCTTGAGTAATGAAACTCACCTCTTCTGATTTTCAAATTTTACCTCTTACTTAGGAAACCAAGATAATGGAGAAGGTTTTGTGAGTCATCCTAAACAGAATCCTTCCCTCGACTCTCAACTAAAGCTCTCTTGCCCTTACATAGATGGATCAGTCTTCTAATTCCACTTCTGGAGCCGAGTTGAAATGTTACTGCTGCTTGCCCTGTTTTGATTTCATTTAACATTTTTACATTTTAAGTGGCTGATGTTTAACAATTAGTAATACTATGGTAAAATAAGCAACAATTTTAATTTTTGAATTCAGGATCATAATGAATTTATCCCTCTCGTAGTGAGGTATTCCACTTAGAGAAGAGGAAATAAATCCTTCAAGATCCCCAGCATCTAAGGATTGGTTAGACTGTGAAAATTAGAGATCTATTACATCTTTCACTTCTATGGCAGCTGGCATGAAAATACAGAGAAACAAGATATGACTCTTCCTTTCCCTCCCTTCACTAAAGACAGTAACAGAAAACTAGGACTGACCAGGATGATACCGTTCTGTGACTCAGTAGCAGTTTAAGCAGCCAAGATGAGCCTCTTCATTACTCTTAAGCTACTGACAAAATATAAAAATCATTCACTTGATTAGTCTATCATATTAACGACTTTAAGAAATATCAGTTGTGCAAGTTTTGTATTACATTGACTTTGAGTGTCCTATTGCAAATCCAATACTCCCTGATGTGATACAGAATCCTCTGATGTAGTATAGCAGCTGATAACATAGCAACATACTTGAAGCTTTTATTAACTCTGAAATCCAACATCACTTTTTCATTCTTTTCATAAAATTCGGTATCATCTTAAGAAAATATTGGCACACCAGTGAATTTAGTATCCGTTTTACCACAATAATTACTTATGTCAGATATTGCAAAGGTAGATTGCAGTTAGTTCTACGATACACCTCCTATGTTTAATTACACAGACTCTTCTAAATTCTGAATTTAGGAAGAAAAATAATTTTTAAAATCCTAAATGTAAACTAGAAATGATCAGTTTAGCACTAAAAGAAAATAATTTCATGAAGTCTGAAAGAAATTGTGAAAATCAAGTTAGAAGTTAAAGACAGGGAAGGGAAATGTAGAGATTAACTTTTTAATTGCATAAATTTTGTCTAATGTTTTACTAAAAAGCATTTGCTGCAGTAGTATTGCACAAAGTTCTTCAAATTAATTATATGGATCATTCAACTAATTGCTTTACTCCCCAAACAAATTCTCATCACCAAGTGTATCACAAAGCTTTATTCTCGACAGAGCATTTATTCGAAGCATTATACAGAGCAAGTCATTCTATGTTCTTTCTCTTTTATACACATGTATTACTTATTTCTTTGTATTTGGATAAGTAGCAGGAAGAAATCAAATTCCTGGCCTCCATTTGACTGAGGATTGATTGAGGAGGAAAACCTCAACAGTTGAAAGCAAAAGACTGAAATTTGAGATAAAGATCCCCATTAAGCTCCCTGAGACTTTAAAATCACCTGTGAAGATTAGGTACTAAAGAGGAAGACCCTGTCACCTTTCAAAATTTGTAGTGTGGTTTTCAAGCCAACAACACTTATTTACTACTTCAGCAATAAATTACATAATCTATTGGAAGTACTATGATCTAGTACTAATTACAACAGTCAGTCAGACTTTTTCAGAATTGCAAAAATTAGGAGAATTGCCTAGCTTCCAGGTCCAGGCATGTACAATATAACTGGGTGTCATGACTAAGACAACCCCATTTCATCATGTTTCTGCCTTACAGGCAGTAACCCCAACTAGAAGGAAAGAAAATAAAAGAGAAAACAAACAAAAAATGCCGAACCAAACAAAACCAACCCCAAAACCCAAACAGCCATAAATATCTAAATATGCCACATGACAGGTAGTGGGTTGTTGGATCAGATGATCTTCAGAGGAACTGGTTCAGGTCAGGAACCTGCCTGGCTCAGTATCTTACCTCCAACCATCTTGAAAACCTCTGTGAAATGACTACAGGACAAACTAAAGAACACTCAGCTATTTGGATCTACAGTGGAGTTATTCCTTCATAGGTCAAAAATAAATGTGTGGT
The DNA here is from genome assembly GCA_013400055.1 of Nycticryphes semicollaris. Lineage (NCBI taxonomy): Eukaryota > Metazoa > Chordata > Aves > Charadriiformes > Rostratulidae > Nycticryphes > Nycticryphes semicollaris. The sequence continues at coordinate 96,988 of VXBJ01005257.1, forward strand.
TTCTTGTGTGCATACATTATGCAGGATAGGTTATTCTCACAGAGGAAAAAAAAAACCAAGCAAGAACAGTTCTTTCTTTCAGAAAACACTCTAAACTAAACAGACAATTCATACTTAGCCCTAGGAAAAGCAAGAGTTAAGCAAGGACACCCCAAACTTTCTCTCAGATTATTTCAAAATCAGCCTGATATTTACAAGCCCACAACTTTTCTCAGTATTTCATACTTAGTCAGGATAATTTCTTTAACGGCTGATTAAAGTGATCATATGAGTAGAAAAAAAAATTAGTGAAAGTTGAACTGGCCTATACAGGCAAACTGTGAGGCTTTAAGTTAAGGTTTTGCTTCGTGTGTTTCTGTGTTTCATAATGGTTTGACTTAGCAAGTCAAACTGCACATATTTTGGACTCTTTGGTTATTAATCTTTAAGCACCTAGCAACTTAAAAAAAAAAAAAAAAGACCACAAACCCAAACAAACCACGATTTTAAGGAGTCCAGTTGATACATATAGTAGCAACATGTTAATCTAGAATTCTGTCCATTCAGCGATATTCTCACAGAGTTCAACAGAAAGATGCTACAGGATGTCTTTAGCTCAAAACACTACATTTCCCACTGTGTCTCCCATGACAACCAGGCTCTTCTGAAAACAAACTGTACCACCAGAAGGCGTTAAGAGCAGTAGAAAGAATTTTCATTCTGTTGACTTCACCAGAAAAATTGAGCTTCAGCACTTTCAGAACTCAAAACAAAATCTTAGTTTTCTCTTGCAAATTCCTACATAAAATCTAATCAAAAATGGTATCAGCATGCATTGACAAATATAAACAAATCTGACTACCTAATTCACTGTTCTAATAGAAATCTTCAGATACCACTAAAACTGAAAATGCAAGTAACAGAGCAGGTTACAAGAGCAGATACCAACAGAATTAAGCAGTTGCCATTCGCTAAACTCCAGAGTTAAGCAAAGATTCACAAATCCCAGCCAAAGCTTTTTTTAAGGGAATTTTTTCATCCCATAAACTTTCATCGAGGTTTATGTGATCTCAGACTGCGCTGCCACCAGAAAGGCAGCCCTCACTTTCTTCTCTTTTGCTGGGCACATCCTTTGCTATGTCAGTACTTAAATCACGTATCTCACCAGTTATGTCAGTTCCTTGAACTGACTGAAAACTAGACCTGCCTCCCCAAATTATTATTTTCCCCAGAACAGCCGAACAATCACTAGTGCTGACACAAAAGAGGTGGCAGGAACAGACAGCTGGAGGCAGGGAAAAGAGCACGACTTGCCTTTTTGGCAGTAGTGTGGTCAAAACTGATGCTGAGAGATCAAAGAGAAAGCTAGAATATTATATGACAGGAGCTGTATCTCATTCCGTATTCTTCTCCTGCACTGGAAGAGCATAAGAACATGAATTCCCATTAGAACTAGCTTTATTATACAGCCAGCTAAAACCAGTATTTTTTTCACTATCTGGAACAATGATCTGATGATTTATGGAATTGGGAGCTAGGCTACCATTCCTCAAGGGGCACATTGAGCAAGATCTTGACTTTTTAAAACTTAGGGAAACAAGTTCTTTAAAAGAAGAAGTAGTCACAGAACCAGAGGATTGGGTAAGGAGCACCTGCCAAAGTAGTCACTTTGCTGTTCCCCTGGGAGCTACTACAGAAAAGGTTCATTGGACATCTACTGCGATAAAGCCCATAATAGGTAGCCAAAACAAAGTGCTCATAGTAAACTATTACTGCTTGCTCTTTGGCTCTGCCAGATGACTTCTAATTTCGCATTAATGGGAGAGAAATCACAAACAATAAAATGAAAATATGTCTCCATGAAGAAAATGGGTAAGACATTTAATACTAATCCCGATGCAAGCAAAACATGGCAAAGAACCTTCAGGAATAACAGGTAATGATTTTTCCTATCAGTGGGCCACTGCTGACAATTACTGCAAGTGTACTTACAGAGAATTTACTTAACTGAAACACTGCAGATTTAAACTGTTTGTCTTGAATATTTACTGAACAGTATCAGTAACCACTTCTTCAAACAAGTGCCTGGACTCGGAGACGTATTGTGGCTTTTCTTTCCAGAAAGAGCAATTTGCAACAAAGCAATCTTACAACTGAACTTTCAGGGTAAGTACATAACTATAAGTATTATAAAACTTCAGATTGCACCTGGAAACAACAATCAAAACTTCTGACTTAGACCTTTCTTTTATTTTTTTTTTTAAATTAAAAACTCTAGTTTTACAACACAGGTGATTATTTAGGTGACGATCCAAAGTCTGACGCTTTTCCAGATGTATTTCAATCTCATTATTAGTCATTCTCCCTAATTTAGTGTCAGCTTATAACCTACACATAGTTATTAAACTGTTGTCTTCATAAATTCCGTAAAGACAAACATTGAACATATTCTAGCAATATTAATGCGTACTCAAATAATAAATGTATCTGAAAAAATAACCATTTAAAGAATGTTTTCACATTTCCAGAAATCCACACAGATCTTCTTCCCTCTCAAGTAATGTAAGCTTTTGGCTTTTCCAAAAGCAGTTGTGAAAATAACTTGTTAAAGGTAGGTCCTCAGAACCAGGACTAGAAAAGGCGAGACAGAGTATCAGCAGCAGCCTGTGAAGTTAAATTCATTACCTACAAAACCTGTATGTCAGCAGTTATGCCTAAACATTTTGTAAACTATGTATATGTTGCCATTCTAAAAGCAAACTTCCAGTCACTGGAAAAGGCAATATTTTCAACCACTGAAAAAGGCAGTATGAATGTAAATAACGAATCCATTTTATTTTTAAATCCAACATATTTCTTATCTTAAGACATTTCACAGTGTCAAGGCCCTAAAGCATTCACTTCTTACTCAGGTTTGTTTAACTGTGTGAGATCTGAGCTAAATTAAACTCCAACATTTGATGAGCTGCACCAGCCTGAGCTGCTGCTGTACAAATGCCCAGTTCCCTTGCTCTGATCCCTCTCTTCCTGAAACAGATCCAGTAATCTCTGTCGTACACTGAAACCAGCCTCAAAGGAGAAAGCGTTTTCTGTGGCAGTTCTAGGGAGACTGACATCATTGTTAGACATTACTAAGCTCTCAGATATTCAATCTCTTCCAAGTCAGTGAATTTAAAAAGAGTTTCTTATAGCACAGGGTTCACTGTTTGGTATTTTGCACTTGAATGTATGCCAACTCACCTTTCAGCCCCACTGGTTACTACGGTAAAAAACATTTGTGTGGAATTTGTTCATTTTGCTGAAACGGGAAGGTTATTTCTTAAGCGTCTAACAACCTTCCCACATTGGTATGGCAGGAAGGTCTAGCATTCCTTTCGATTAAAAAGCCGCGGTTTTCAAACTGAGTGAGAAATTTGATAACGTAGACAGCACGTGTAAAGCCTGTGGCTTGCAAATGACTGAGAACTTGCAATCCATCATCTAAAACAAAACCCGTAAGAACTGTCCTAGCATGAAAGATATCTTTCCCAGAACTATTATCCATTGGCATCCTGTACCATTTCACACTGCTACACTGAGAAAATATGAAAGTACTCCTGAACTGTTCAGAGAATACAAATGCATTTGGTCTTTGATTAATTGCATTAAAACCACAAATGTGAAACCTCCACACAGAAAAATGGGTGAATAGGACACTTTTTTCCTCTTTTATTTTTGTCTTGTTATAAAAATGTCCCAGTTTTCACTTTTAGGAACGATGCCAGCAGTGCTGAAATACACTGAAATATACTGAAAATGTCCAAGTGTTGGCCAGAATGAAAGTTTTGCCATGACAGGCAAGGGTTCCTATAAAGGATATTGGGGGAAGAAGTGAAGAAAGGATGAAACTGTGAGATTTTCAGGGCGATTTTCTTATTGATAGCATTACGCACTACTTTTTTTTTTTAATAGATACAGGTTCTAACCTTTCCCATGTCCCCAGTTTATCACTTCTCTTCTTGTCCCAGTGAAATTAAACTAGTTTCCAGGTTTTAGTTACTCTTCATATTATGTTCTGTCTCTTCAGACATCTTGGAAATCTGTTTATTGCACCTGTGCCAGATGCAAGAAATCTTACTGCCTTTCTTTGCAAATCAATCAAATATGTGTTGCTAGAAGTGAGAACAGTAAAACCAAAGTTGAGTAACATCTAATCCAAAATCAGCACCTTAAGCTTGATCTGTGCACACTGGATTATTGAACTCTAAGAACTAAGAGAATTCAGGAAGATATTAACATCTGTGACCATTTAATTACATTTGTATGGATGGCGTTTGTCTGGTTTCTGGCCATACCTATACTGTGGGCCATTTGCAACTGGAGGAGTCCAGTAGCTGGTCTATATTGTCATTTAAAGAGAAGCAAGCACCTACCACAGATGAAATGGTAAAAGTCTCTCTTTTTTGTTCCCTCTAACTATAAATGTTCTGTACTTCAACAGAAATGGGAGAGGTAAAAAAATTACAGGTTTGAGAGTGTTTGCAAAATTCCTCATTGCAAACCATAACAAACTATGCAAAGCTATTGTAAAGACAGAATTTATGAGAAACTACCAACTGTGCTTATTAGATTTTACATATGATAACGTAATGCTTGGTAATCTACACTTTGGGCAAAAGCATTGAATGGGTTCAAAGTTCAGATGTGAAAGTGTCTTAAATCAGGTTTTTCTGAGAAATGTTAAGAAAAGTGTGTTTTTTAATGGTGTTGCCATATCCTTGCATATCTGTGAAGCAAAAGGTGTAATTTGTAGCACATGTATCCTACCAAATTACTAATTGTAATAGGATAGGGGAAAGAATGTACTGCAGTATACTACTACTACTCTGCCTGTCATCTGAGTGAGTGAGAAAATAAAAAGAAAAAAATAGGAGACTATAAAAATTTAAATATATATGATTTGAGAACAATGACCTAATAGTCCAAGCCATTTGATCTATTAACAGTGTCTGGATCATTATAGAACCTTGAGGTCTCAGCCTAGACTGAAGCTCCAATGCTACAAGCAGGGAGACAATAGACAACAGCCTTTTGAGGGGAGGAGGGGAAGAGAGAAAGACAAAAGAAGAGTAACAGAAGGAGAAACTACACATGAAGAAATCACATGAATTACATTATTTTTACATGCAAAACTGTTGTAGAGCAAGTTTCTTGAATCCAGAACATTAGCCACACTATCATTCCAGATAACAGTTTTATTGTGAAAACAACTTCATTTATAGACTGGACTATGACACAGACTGCACCTTCAACAAGTTTGAAGATGGCAGTAACATTGGGCAAGTGCTTGACACAACAAATGGAAGAGACTCGATCCAGAAGGACCTGGATAAACTTGAAGGACTGGACCACCAGAAAACTTAGGAGACTCAGTAAAGAAAATTTTAAAGTTCTAAGAAATATCTCCATGCAGACTGGAAAGTGGTTGGCTGAATAACAGCCGTGCTAAAAGGGGTCTGAACTTTATGGCTGATGTCAGGTGGAATCTCATGGCAAATAAGGCAAGCTGCACACACTAGGAGCACTTCAGCTACAAGTTACTGCCCCCCTTTACTCAGTATTGATGAGATTGTGTCAGGAGGGATACTGAAGAACTCATGAGACTGCAGCAGGTAATGTCCAGACTCGTTTATTATTATTACTACTATATTGCTATTATTACATTTATATATCATCAGTATCACTAGACTTTTTTAAAAGGTGATTATTCAGAAAGGTTAAAAATAAGTAACTGATCTTCAGTCACTGCTGTATGTCAGATAGATGGTAACCATATTTTAAGTCATGTTGCAGGGCCAAGAAAAATACTTTTTACGTCCATATGGCCTCTCTCAACATCTAACAACACTTCCAGTATTTTGAACTACTATTTTAGAAACTCTGGAACATAGAGGCATAAGGATAGATAGATAGATGGGAACTGAAAATAACCATACCAACAAGAGGTTTTTACTTGGTATACCATAATTTGCATCTCCATGGGATTTTTTGGGTAGGGTGAGATTAAAGGCAAGGGGGTGAAGAAGTGGAGGAGAATTATTCATAAATCGGCAAACAACTGTTTCAGGACTTACAGCCTAAAAATACTTAATCTAGAAATGAGTTTCATATAGAAAGAGGGGCCAACATTTTCCAAATTTTGAGATAAAATGTGGATGCCTGACTTGGTTTGTCAGCACCCATCGTACTTCGTTTCCATAAGCTCATATTTCTTTTCCACATCTCAAAGGGCTTTCACCGGAAGTGAACAAAAGCAGCATTTGGAGAGTGGCAAAATCTAATGCTGTACCATTCCATGAAATAACACTTCGTTATAACTCATCGAATGACATTGATGAGAGTAGCAATGAGCAGAAGGACAATCTAGCAATGATATTTGCCAGGAAGCTTTAGGTATTTCAAAATGGCATATAGAAAATTATATCACTATAAAGTAATACAAACAGGGGAAACTGAGATTTTCCTCAAAAATCTAATTCTAGTTGCTTATTTTAAAATGCATACTTATTCAAAAGGTAGTATCAGTAACACAGAACAAAAGATGTTGCTAAGAAAATAGAAGGAACCGTAACACAATCATGAGAAATTAATGCAATTGCAGATACATTTAGATGGCTTGGCTTGAAGATTATTCAGTCCAAATAAAAACAAACAAGTTCTGAGACAGAAGGCACAGCAGAAGCATGTGGAAATTGAAAAGATGCTTTGGATTTCACAACATCAGGAGGTGTACTACCCATGATGGGCAGGAGATGATTTCTCAGGGAGTTTTGGCACACCAGAACAGAATTCCTCCTCTGTGCTCACTTGAAGAACTGAGCATGGGACAAGTAGCACAGCTGCCTATAAAAAGCTTTCACTCTCTGAAAGTCACACAGAAGAGCATCACTTATGACAGCAATAGACTCAGAATATTTGTAGGAATTGTGAAACTACTGAACTGTCACATAACGCTGTCATGCAACAGATTTAATTTGCCTTTGTGAAAATTATAGAAATAACAGAAAGGAGAAATGAATGCTGGGCCAGGATACTAATAAAGCAAAAAGAAAGACATGAGGACAGGAATGTTTAGGAAGAGGCTGAATGAATAAGAAAGATCATGCTAGTCAAAGGTAAACTTAGGGTTTCCACAAGTCAGAATGTGAAACTAGGTCCTTGTGTAGTGTAGTTTATTTCTTTAAATGTTCTTGAAGGAAATAATTGTTTACGGTTTCTTAAATTATTTTTTTTCATTCAAAGATAGTTCTTATTTTTTAATTTTTTGTTTTCGGTTTCTAAATGTAGCTTTATATATGTCAAGAGTTCAAAATAAGATGAGCAACTTTTCACCTATATCCCAATTGAAAAGAATTCCAGTCAAATAAAAGGACATATAGAATAAAGATCTTATCTGCCTCTGAAACAAGATTAACAAATTAGTAGATAGGGTTGCATAACTCTTCATTTTGCCTTTACAACTCTCTAAATTTAGTCATCTTCTATTTGCCTGAAACTTCCACCTAATTTTTCATAAAGTTTTCCTGTCTTGGGTTCTACTGGAAGGAATTTTTCCTTGTTGATGCTTGAAAGAACAGGAAAAAGACATAACTCAAGTATTTATTAATATGCCATAGGTGAAAGGAAAAATCAAAACATTTTTATGGAAGAAAGAGTCTTTTAAATTTTGCTGCCTCTTCTTTTTAGGTGGTTTGGCCAAGAAGCTGAAATCTATTAGTGAGATAGGACATTGAGGGGTCGTACTTCTGAGCAACCTGATGGTTACTGCTCTTGAATTTATTGAGTGAATAGCTAGCAGGAATGAAAAAAAAATAAAAGAAAAGCTTGGAATTTGCAATACCATTGGGAGGGAGTTAGAAGTCACTGAGATTGCCCTTTGCAGAAGTATTCTAATGCCTCTAAATGAAATTCTAACTGCATATCTAAAGAAAGACTGCTAGTGTTTGCTTTGAGCCCTGAAATTAAAAGGCTAGAATGAATTGCAGGACATCATCCTCTTGTTTCCTACTCCAGGACAAAATGAACTCTGTCAATGTTGTTGGTTTTTTTAACTCATATTTATTGACTGTGCTCTTAATAAGCCTCCAGTGATGAGAAGTCTTCCGTCTCTCCAGGTAATCTATTTTCAGAGGATGATGCTTTACTACTATTATAGGAAGGAAGTTTTAACCTGAGTTTTCAATGCTGCTGCAGTTCAAGCTAATTACTTCTTGCTGAATCCATCATAGACATAATGCAGAGAAGAGATTATTCCTTCCCTATTTACAGTAGCCTTTTACATGCTAAACTTCCTGCATAGAGATAAACGTGATGCAGCCAGATAGGGCCTGATCCAGTGCCTGATAAACTCAGTGCATCGACACATGTATTAGATGATGTGCCAGATGTCCCATTGAGCCATGCTATTTTTCCCCACAGAAAAGGAAGGAGGAAAACCTTTATTGTTAGATTTACTTTTATCAAGCACTCAGATACCACAGTGATGAAAAGCAGAAGTTACACAGTTTCTCTACTTTTTTTCAAGAATAATTTGCACATTTCCAAGCATTGCAATGGCAGCTGCTACGTCCTGAAGTCTTCCCAAAGCAACCTGTAGAAATGTCACTTACAGCCAGCTTCGCAATAGGCACAGGATGAGCTGTACCAAAAAAAAAATCTAGTAAAAAAGCTAAACTATATAACAATAACCAAAGACAAATTAATAATAAAAAAGTTATTTAAAGAAAATTATGAATATTCTACATAACCATTGATACAGAAAAATTTGCCAGTGATTTTTCCCTTAACAGTGCATCTATTTTACTTTTTAAAGTATGCAATGATTACTTTCATACAATGCAGGTACCGTTAGAAAAGCCTGTCCATGCCATCTTTCCATGCATAATGTAACAATTAGTTTTTCTCAAACTATAGGGTGGGGATTTTTTAAACAAAATCCAGGTATGCCTTCTAACTTGTCACTGCTTATGAGTCCTTACTCCCTCACAAACAGGTTTTATTTTTAAAAATATGAATAGGAACAGGAAATGCCAGATACAGAAGTCAGATGAATGTCCTTATAAAGGATGAGAAGGAAAAAAGGAGAAGCTGTACACACACTCTTTACAATCTTGAAGTATTCTCCTTACTTACTCCCTGTATGGCTACATGACCAATTACTTGCTTCTATAATTATCACGACTACCTGTTTCTTGCCCTGCTAGATTCTTGCACAACAAGCTTCAAAAAGAGCTTATACAGCTTAGTGGAGGAGCAGTGTCTTGAGTTTTCCGGTTCTCCCCAGTAACACCAGGATATTGGACATGCTGGCTTTAGCAGTGAACATATCTGTGACTGTGGTCTTCTTCTCCAGCAGACCATTCCGTCAGTGTAAACCGCCAGGTAAAACCTGAGGAGCATATTTGTTTAAAACCACATTTCCAATGATGAACTGTAGGATAGCACTATGTAAGAACAGAATTCGTTATTAATACAATTAGGATCTCCCTCAGCTATCTAGAGTCTTCGTTTCTGAAACTAATTAGCCTCCAACCAGCCCCAGGGTTGTCATGCCTTGAGAGTTCTCAAATATGCACCTTTCTTTCTCCTATCATTAAGGATGCTATTACAGTTACCAAAAGTACTGCTCAGAAAGACCAGACCTTTTCCAGACTAAACCAAAATGATCACACGCTTTCTCTGTTTTACAGTTCTGCATTTCCTTTTTCTCTGTCATTGATTACTGGGATATCACCGTGGAATGCAGAGGTTTAAGTTTTCTCCTGGTACTGATCCTCAAGAACTTTTGATTAAAAATGTTATTGTATACTCCAGTATGCTTCTAATTTTTTTATGCCATTTATGCATTAAAGCCATATGAAATTGGTGACATTTTCTTGAGTGTATTATTAGAAATATATAATCTACAATCTTTTATTTTAGATTTACGCCTTTTATTTGTCTATCAGTATTCTATAAAAACCAAATGTCTGGTAATGAGGTCTTTAACAGAAATATATTGCCTTGGGATATGCTATTAGTTTTAGAAGGAAATCTTCTGGATACTGTCACAAAACCTAATGGGGTTCGTCTGTTGTTAGCCTTGTTCATGTTGTAACTTTTTTTCCCCCATTTTCAATAGGTACAGAAGGTAGCCTGAATGATAATTACTAGATTAGCTAAAATGTTGATGTATTTTTACTTACTGATTTTTCAAAATTTTATTTCAGAACAATAAGCTACAAGTTATATTTGCAGGGCAAAAGAGAACGGGGTGGGGGCTGGTGAAGAAAGAAGGCGGGGGGGAAATGCTATCCAGCCATGTAGATGGCGTTGATAAAATTTATAGCTAAAAATTTAATATGTTTAGGGCCATGATGAAATGCTTATCATCAGCTTGCATTGCCTGTAGTTCTTGCTGATTCCAGCCCGCTCAGCGTATCCTGGTAATGAAATGAAATGGCACAGACCCAGTGCCTGCAAAATAAAATCCATTTCATTACAGTTCAAGAGGTTTTCTTTTTCTTTTCTAAGTATGGACTCAGGAACATACAGATCACAAACCTTTATGGGATTCTTCTATTTTTTCTTTTAAACAGCAACAAAAAGAACCCCTTAGGTTTTTACCTGTTACTAAAAGGATAGCAAATATCTTAAATTTAAATTTACTGGCAGTCACTCCAGTACATCCTTCCCTTAACCCCAGCTATGGTTTCACAACTTCTGAGAACCTATTTTAAGAAATTCTATTCAGAATCAATGTCACCATTGATTGGGTAATATATTGGCTGCTTCTTCTTCATTTCCTCCTTATTTACTCATTTACCTTTACCCAGCCATGGTGACTCTAGCTTAATAATCATTTAAAGGTTATAGAACACCAATCAGGATCCACTGTCACCAGCCTTCTTCACTGAGGGAAAAAAAAAAAAAAAAGAAAAACCTGAAATTGGATTTCTGGTACCACATAACAAGAATGTTTTTGTTTACTTTGCTTTTATATTGCTCCATGCAACAGTTACAAAACTATGGAGAAACATACCTGACACACAAGAGTAGACTATATACCTAAAATAACACATTCTAACAAGCATTTATCACTATGACTTATAATGTTCCTATGAACTAAATCTTGCTACAGCAAAGTTTATCTGTGTATGTAAACTGATGTGCATACAGTTTTGTTCAACAGTACTGAGAAGAGGATTAGTCTCTTAAGCTTGTTTTACTCTCCACTCAAAACTATTTTTTATCCTCGCCCCTCACCCCTCCTCCCCCCTCGCCCCCGCAATGAGTCTGTGTTTATTTTTGCATTACAAGCATACTTAACACTTCCCAGAGTTATTGTTAGCTTTGGAGCCAAATTCAGGTTCTGCATTCACCCTACAAAACCGTGTGTTCGCATTAAATAAACTATACAGGTGTTTCACAATATGGCCTCTAGTATTTCATACCTTCAAGAGTAAATTGAATGAGTCAAATGTATTCACATTTCTGCCATATAAATACAAATTTTATAAAGAGATATGTATTCTATACCCAAATGTGCTAAATTTTCTTTTTCAGGATAAACCGAAACAGAAGTCAGTCTGAAAGCTCTTGGCATTGATAACACAAAGAACTTATTATTTAATTTGTATTAAATCCAGGCAGGAGCTGCAGAAACTCTCCACTGAGGTGTATTGCTATTTTATGAGAAAACTGACTTTTAAAAGCACAAGATGAAAATACTTGCATTAATAATCTTCTTCCAAAGGATGGATAGGTACAGTGATTAAAATGTTATCTTAGGGCTTTAATGACCTGGGTTCAAGTCTCTGTTCTATTTTCCTTATCTCTTTGAGACACAAAGCTACATGACTTGTGTTCCCAAACTAATAAAAATACCCAGATGCTCATGTCTCCCTGTCCTTGAAGATACTTTCAAAAGTTTTTAAGTTAACTACTTTTGGTAGACACAGACTTGATCCAACTAAAAATAAATAAACTCCAAGTGGACCATTTCAACATGATATCCAGTGTAAAATAAACTTGGTTTCATTGGGAAAGCAGAAGCTCTTGAAAAACATTTAATTGCTTTCTATTATTGTCAAGTAAAATATCTTGAATTCGAAACATCTCCTGTATAGAAAGCTACAGAATCTTGCTTTCTACACTTCTGAATAGTTACTTATATTAATAGACCATAGCAGCTAGTAAATACATTTCATACCTAATGGGTTACAACGTAAACCATTTTCTTTTTTTTTTTTTTTACCTCCAACTAAACTATAATCCCACTTGTCTGTCGTTTTCCATTGTCAGACCCACTCTGAAGGCCCTCATTAGAGCAAATGAGGGGATGAGTGGGCAGCAGTTACACAATGCCAATTTGGTTTTACCTGAATGAAAAGTACAGCTAAGTGTTGAGGGAGAAGAGCCCAACTCTTTCAAAACAGAATTACATTCAGCAAGGTGCTGAAGAAATTAATTGCTCTACAGGACTGGGTTACTGACCTCATTAAAAAGCCCAGGACCAATCAACTTTCTGATTTTTTTTTCCTGATATGTATCTGCTGCCCTCTGATAGAACATCCCTTGTTGGTAAATTTAACACAAATCTATTGAAACAGTAACAGACTGCTTTCTCCTGTTCTTTTCTAGGACCTTATAGTGACTGTCATTCACTCCTCCCTTAAACTGGATTATATTTCCTAAATTATTTCAACTCTCCATCCGGTAATGGTTTATTTTTTTTTTTTCTGATTTGCCATTCTGGCACTGTATAATATCAAACCTAGACTGGATTATGGCTGCTGCATGGAAGAGCTGGGCATTTTACCAGTAAATCTGACCAGCTTCGATATCATCAGAAGGATGATGACACGTTACTGCCTGCTTCCACAAATGCATGCCATCTCCTGTCATTTAGCCTTTGGTTTACCAGCACTGCTTCTAAGCTTAATGAACCAAAATGCCTTTTCCTGCATTGGAAAGTGTAGCCTGTCATTAGAAAAAATATGTAGTCTCCAAATTTGTTTACAATAGACCTTTTTTTCCCAGAACAACAAAGAAAGTTGGAATGGAAATAGCTTTGTAATCTCTGACAATGAGATCAGAAATTCAGTTTTATGGCCTGTGTGGATTTGAATGCAGTTATGGAGAAGTATTACTGACCCCTGATGTATATTTGGCAGTCTATATTTCAGCAAGAAAGTCACTACTGTTTCTTGAGCTGTAAAGAGGAGGAATCTAAGTATAGAACCAGGAATATCGGTGGTTTGGCTGGCTGAAATATGTAACAATGGGTTTAACATGGAACAAATACAGGTAGCCATATTGATGAGGGTCAAAGGAACCAGAGAAAAATGGAATGGGAAGTAATCGGTCATGAAAATGCCAATCTGCATTCTGAAGGAGACACAAAGAATTAATAATGTGGCAAAAGATATCTTCATCCTAGCAGACATTGTTTTCTCTTAAGATTAGACACAAAGATCGGGTGCAAGAAAATGTAGTGCACTAGATCTAAAGATACATGATAGATACACAGAGATTGCTGACTCCAACTGCTCTATTAAAAAAATACAAATATTCTATGTATGTAAAAACAATTTTTAAAAATCTGCTGAAAGTCTATCTACAGCCAGACTGTAAGCTGCTGCACATACTAATGTATCAAACATTTATGATTAATAATAACTTCCTCATGACTGAGTTAACATGCTGCAGATTTCAGAATGAGTCAAGTCAATCCAGGTTAAGTGATTCACTCTGCTGATTATTTGCCCTCAACATGAATTTGATGAGATATGTTGCCTCTGGAATCTGTCATCAATAACTGCTACAACCTCCAGCCACAGTTGAGGGCTCAAAGCCATAAAGTACTGCAGCACTGCAGAAAAAAGTCCTGTAGACACTGCAGTGAGGTTTATTGAAGAAGTCTTGATTATCATGACAGTAAACTCCTCTAACCACAGCCAGTACAGCAAAAGGTAGTCACAGAATTTATCGAGTTCTTGTTCAAACCAAATATATATCTACCCTCACTCTTCATTTTTATTTTTCTTCATCACTCAGAAGAACATAATTTTTTGGTTTATCACAAACCTTCTGTCTGTTCTGTCCTCTAAGTCATTTGTCACACTCCTCAAGGTCACAGGGGAGTCTCAGTGGGAAAGCATGTGTGTTGATTGATTGGTACTGTGATGCCTATGTCTGCCGGGGCTGCTAAATGAGCTTCTCTCCCCTCTCCCCATACTCTCTTGCCTCCAAGCAATGATGTGATTGAAAGGGGTGAGGGAGGTGGAGGGGGGTGTGGGGGGTGTTTGAAGGAAAAGGGGTGGACACCTTAAAGAAAAAAAAAATCTCGCATGTGAATCCAATTAAGTTTCATAAAGCAGTATTACTCCTGCTGATTGCACTGTCTTGTATCACTAACTCCTGACCACTTGCTGGGTAACAAAAAGAACGTATTTTCCCTAGAAAAAGTAAGATACAGTAAGTTTGAGAGGAGTGAGAGAACAAGCAGACAAAAGAGAGATGGAGAGACACGGTGCATAGGAGTGAGAACGAGAATGAGAGTGCAAGGGTGTGAGAGAGGGAGAGTGAGGGTAAGAGAAAGAGTGCACACAAGAGAGAGAGCGAGCACATGCAAGAGAACCCCAGAAAGAACAAGAAACAGAAAGCAAGAACGTGAGCGTGCAAGAATGAGCAAGCACGCCACTGAGCGAGAGCATGTGCCACAGAGCCCATGCAAGAGACAGAATGTGCTTGAGAAAGACTGAAAGTGAGCAAGCATGTGAGAAAGAGAGAGAACAACAGGTGTGACAGAAATAGTACAGAGAAACTACAGTGAAAAGAAAGTGAGACTGAGAGCAAGGAAGAGAGCAGGGAAGACAAAGGAGAATAAACGAGGAGAAACTAAACAGGGAAACTCCCTGAAAAAAAAGACACAGAAGTTTCTTATTACTTCTGGCTTATTACTACTTGCAACATTATTTAGGGAAAAAAAAAAAAAAAGAAAGAAAAACATTCTAATGCTTCTGGTAACTGTATTCCTAATATATATCTATTAACTACATTGAAAATACATATACTTACGATTTTGAAATGGACACTGACTACATCTGATATATTAGATGAAAAGCTGTGCTTCTCTGAACCACCCTTTCCTGTTCATCTCTTAGAAACTCATAAACACATAGACATGCCATCAAAGAGATTTTATCTGCAACATCCAGAGGCACCATTTTAATTTCAGAGAGAGGAGAAATCTGAAAGATTATGACTGCAGTAGGCATCAGTGTCTTGTGGATTATCATAATATCTCCAATAAGAAGGTCTCAGATTAGAACAAAACTCACTACCATAAAAATGTTAAATAAAAAAAATCAGAATCCTTACTGAAGTATTTGTTCTTCATAAGCATGTCTAACAGCCAGTACCAAGAGGGGTGTTCTTCTGCCCTTCAGTAACATCAGCAGTACAGAAAAACAGATACTGGTGATGAAAAGAGTGAAAGAAACTGTCTTTCTCCTTTCACCTCACATGTTTGGGTTGTTTTTTTTTCTTATGCAGTATAACAAAGTTAAAAATTCCCACCCTCCCCTTTGCCACCCAGCTTATACTCTCATGCACATCAAATATTTATGAAGAATATCTAAAGTTTTCAGTATAGTAATTAGGATTACCTCACTAGTCAAGAGTTAAAATAAAGAAAATGTCACCATTAGGCATTACCTGTCTCTGTAAATATAGTACAGGACACATTATAGACACAAAAATAAAAAATTATAGGAGCAATCTCACTACAAAGTACAGGAAGGATCTGTATTTTTTGATTGAGAAAGTCCCTGAAGTACAAGTTCATCTCTCCTGAGTGTTTTGGTTTGTTTGGTGTTTTAAATATGTATAAAAAAGGAAAATCATCTTTGATATGTATCTAAGTCTGTAGGTAATTTTTGGGGGGCAACTCAAGATGATTTCTTTAGTGCAGGATAAGAGGTGATTGCAAACATGGTGGTAGATGTATAAATAAAGCACTGATGATGTGTATAAACATATGTGTGGTTTCCTTGCTATAACAATGGAAACATCTGCTTTGGGACATTTTTGGCTACGGACTGCAGCATACTGTTAGCTATTTTGTCTATATGTCAATAGAGAAAAGAGAAGTTGCATGTAGTAAAACCCATAGGTAATCAGCAATAAAAAGAGAAAACCTTAAAAAGAATTAGTCTGCAGCAACATCCCAAATCTCAGTGCTATCACAAACTAATCCACTCAGCTGTAAAATTATACCAGAAGCTTTTTACAAGCAAGCTTTCCTAGGCAATCTAACATTCCTCACTTTGCCTAGCACAGATATATTGCAAACAAAATATTTGTCTTAATCTTTCTACATCTAGAAAACAGAGGAAAATCAACTATTGTTGTCGTAAGTTTTTTGGTGGTTTTTTTGCTCAGCTTTAAAAGTGTTTAGTCTGAGTTCTGGGTAAGAGAATGTTGTCAACGTTATTTTACTTATTTAATCTAAACTGTATTTTTACCTTCTAAATGATAGCAACTTTTTAAAAAATTGCAAATCACTTTAATCTTAAACATTATTTTGTGGAATTTTCCTTTCTATTGGCCCTCTCAAGTTATATTATAAAATTATTGGCAAGTTCAAAAATGAAAGTTTATCCAAGTCTGGTCTGACTTTCTCCTTTAAAAACCAAACCACTAGATAATAAAAATGGGAACTAACAAAAATACACCAGTGAAAACTGAATTTTCTACATGTTCAACTCCACACCTTACTTCTGTATTGTGTAGTTAACATTCAACTAAGTTAGACATCTGTCCTCAAAAGGGTCAGTAGAGTACACATTACAAACTACAACGAAGTTACAACAACAGTGTATTTTAACCACTTAGAGTTTCTGCATCAGCAAGGGTATTTGCTTTGAAAAGCAACAGGAGCACTTTCTCAGACTCTCTCGTTCCCCACCCATAATCCCTCAGAGCAAGTAGCAAGTACTTTTTTTTACTTCTTTTTTTTTTTCTTTTTTTAAAACTCCTCTCCTCAGCCTGTCTCCAAAGCCATCAGATCTATGGCACCTCAATAAATTATTCAGGCCCACACTGCTCCCCGTCTTGCTCAGTTGTGGGACTTCCTGGCACATATCCCCATTAATATTAACAGATATGTGCACGACCTATAGAATATCACAAACATTCGTACGCTAAATCCCTCAGCCTGCGTTAAACACAAGAGCATACAACTCTAGTCACTTTACAAAGCCCTCATGGGGCAGTTGCGTTCCCTTCCTCTCTCTCCTTCTCTTGTTTCACTCCTAACCCATGTTCCTGTTTTATAAATTTTGATTTCTGTCTTCTCTCTTCCCCATTTCCAGTTGTTTATTATAGTTCAGGACGGCTTCAACACACGATCCCGGAGCTGTCACTTGTTCTAAATCCTCCTCCTCCACTTCCCGCCCTCCCCCTCGGTGCTCAATTCACTCCACGAGCAGCTGCATCACAGCTGTCAGGGTGAACGGCAAAGATGTCCTTTTCCGATAAGACTGTGCCTGTGGCACACAGAGTTCCTTCGAACAGCTAATTAGCAGGAGATAGGCCACGGCAAGGTTTGGTGCTGTCCATCAAGCCTGCTGCCAATGTCAACACCATCAGCTGAGCTGTCACGTTTGGTTCCTCATTTAGGGGGACTGGCAAAACCTCTTTTCATGGATACGGCAAGATGGCGGAGTATGGGTTGTAGAGAGAAAGTAGAGGGTCAGGCTCCGTCAGTGCTCAGTAAGAAGTGTTTCATACATACTAAAGCCCTTTCTCTGCATAAGTTTTTTCTCTTCCAGCTAGCTCCCCTGCTCACAAGTCACAACTACGAGAGTTAAACAAGACACAAAATACAAAGGCAGGATGGATTAACTTTTTTTTTTTTTTTTTTAATAGAAATAGAGGCTAATTCACCTATAAGTGGCGCTGCATTTTTTGGAAACTGTCCTGTAAAAGTATTCATCTCCCCCCAAAAATCTTATTTTTAATAAATAACAAGCAAGAGCATACAATTTCTGGTGATTCTTTTTTACCCCTTCCACAGCAAACCCTGCTACATATACACTGAGAAATACAAGCACATGTAATTAGCTGAAGCCATCTCCAGTCAAAATGACAATCTTTGGACTGCAGGAGCGTTTTTTTCAAGAAGATGAAAACGTAGAAAGGAACAAGAAAATAAAGTAAATCTCTGATTATGTCACTGTAGAGTAAAAGAATCTGGGATGCCTGTGGGGAGCTGCCATACTTAATTTCTAGGGGGTTTTGACATCTGAGCTGTCACAGCTAAAGCCCAGTATTTAGCTATGGCCATTACTGTGGGCATGGTGCCGTCACATCAGGAAGATGCGATCTGAGCACAGCCATTACGCCACGTTTTAGAATATAGCACAGCTTAGAACTGTAGAAGAATTAAAAGTTGGAAGGAACCTTGGGAAATCATCTAGTCTGACTGTTCAAAACAGAGGCTAACTTCAGAACAAGCCCAGTTGCTCAGGGCTTTGTCTAGTCAAGTTGCGGGAATCTCCAAGGATGAAGATTCTCCATTGCCAGTTTTAGCTTCATGCAGCTGAGTACAAAATGGCTCTTCTTTCAAGTCACACCTGGGAAAAAACTACGCCTGCGGCAAGCAGAGTTTTTCAGACTCTTGCTACCTGTGAAGTCTTTGTAATTCACAAAACACAGGCATGGCTGTTGCCCAAATTCATGTAAGAAATGGACATCATTATCACAGACATCTGGAAAATATCGTAAGGCTATGTGGTTTCAATACAATATGTATTCAAAAGAAAAATATTCCAGACTATCAAGAGGACCAGGCTCCTACTTCAGTAGAGCATGTAAGTTGCTCCAAAAAGGTTTTCTCACTCCAGTAATTTTTTTAAAAACTCTTTCCCCCGATTTATTTCTTAATTTCATTTTTATTTCAGAATACTTACTTGAAAGAGGAAAATCTCAGGTTTAAAATCAGTAGCTATGGAACCCAACTGTTGTGGTGAATAAGCTTTACACAATTTCTTTTCTTTGTTTTTTATTACTAACTTTTTATTTAATACTGTTACATGAAGAAAGAGCAACCACATTTATTTTGACTTGAATGATTTGCCCATCATAGTTTAAAATTAGCTCCTTAAGCGCCAATATCCAATGCATAGCACAAGCACAAAATTTTTAGCAAAGAAAAATTGGTATGAGTTGAACAGGAAAAAAATCGTATTAGAACTGTTAGAAAAAATGGTGTTTGTATTAAAAAATATGAATGCAGTAGCATTACCAATTAAAATTATTCTATTTCCATATGGCTATGATTGATCACTGACAAAATTACCCTTAGCTTACAGAATATTTTTTGTGATGCCATGCTGAAATTAAAAATAAAGGAAAACAAAACAGAACAAAACAAAAAACTAGGCTACATTCCTCATCCCCCAGAAATATTTCTCCCTTGTTTGTGTCTTCTATCTTAATCATTTAACTTGGCAGTGTCTTCAGTAACCCTGTTTCTGAGGTGTGGGATTTTTTTTATTTATTTTAAATTAAAAGAAGTAGCTACTTTAATAGAAGCAATTAAATTTTATGCTTCTTATTACTGAGAAGTAATTGGAAGGCGGTTATCATCCAGTTTCACAAAGGTACAGGCATACACTTAATTTCCTCAAAATCTGAGTTACATTTCCAGGTAAAATATGGAAAAAATGTTTCTCTCTTTACACGAAAATGTTACTCCTGATTTTCATTTAAACTTTTTTTTTTTTTTAAGATCCTTATTTTCAAACATCTCTCCCAGACATCTGCACCCAGGAATTTCATGCTTGCCCTTTCTGCCAAATTTATGAAGGTAAAGCTTGAAATTCGCACTCATTAAAATCTCTTTCCATCAATCCTTCAAACCTTGAGAACTTTGATTTCCATCTGACATTGATTTTTGGATTTCATCCCTACAAGGAAGAAGTCTTATCAGAGAGACTCATACATCGCACACCGGATGACTCGGTAAAACCACTTCAGCTGAAGCATCAAAGACAGTGACAGGGAGCAGCTACTTGCATCGAAACACAGCCTAATATGACTTCCAGTAGGATTTTAATTAAGATCACAGCATTTGGGAAGAGAGCAGTATTTTACCTCATTTTGGTTTTCACACTTCGAGTTCAAAATGTTTGCCTAAAATGGGCAGTATAAAATTCTTCTAGATTTTGGCTTCTATTTCAAAACAGTTATCAAATAGTCTAATTTAAAAGCTTTGTCAAAAACTTTATTATATGATCAGCTGTATACACTACTCGGTTGTTACTTCATAAAAGTAGCTCAGATAACAAATGAAGTGCATGCATTTTACCTCACAGATGAAAATTAACAATTCAGAACTGCAGAAGTAGCAAAGAAACAACAACTACTTTACTTCAGCTGTCAGCTGAATTCATTGAAATGTAAAATAAGATTTCGTATGTTTAAGTGCACAGAAAAAGCTAACTAAGTCCTTTTCCATGTATTACTGCAGAATTTAAGTCCAGGAAGCACCACAGAATACAAAAATACATCCCCTGATACAGCAGGCACTTAAACCACAGATTACTAAGGCTAGAAACAATCAGAGAAACAAAACAAAACAAAACAAAAAGACAAGCAAAACTAGGCAGTACATATACCTTATGTTTTCCATTAACTTCTAGGGTTTTTTATTATTATTATTGAAGGCCACGTAATAGGGTAGGTCAGCTCTCTAGGACCATTCTTACATATGCTAATTTATTAATCAAAAGAAATGCATATTGAGATTAATTAAATTCCTTTAGTCAACATAAATTTTCACTCGTTCATTAATATCTTTAGTGAAAAAAAAATGTTTTCATGGGACGAAGTAAATCATTCACTTATATTTCTGAAGTTCCCCGTTTTAAATCAGCAGAATGAGGTGGCAGCTATGGAAGAAGCACCACAACTGTGCATTTGAAACATCTGAAAATACACAGATTGTTGTGGTAACTGCCAGAGGACACATGCGGAACCAAGAGACACAATTACCAGAAAATCAAAAATGCAACTGTTTTGACAAAAAGAGGAGCAGGGAAGAATAAATATATAATGTTCCTTCTGTAAGGAAATTGGGGAAGAAAAGGAAGCTTTAGAAACATCCATTAAAGATTAAAAAAAAAAAAAAAATCCTACTTGAAGGGGAGTGAAATAGTATTTTTTTCCCCATTTTCCATCCAGTCCTTCACTGCACTCAAATTTCATTTGCTCCCAGACGTAAAGTGAACTACATTAATTTTCCACCTGCTTTCACATACCATTAAGCTTCCTGAAAATAAGCATTATTCTGTAAATCTGCAAGGATTTCTATTTTTGAATCCTGGTGATTCACCCAGTTACTAAAGTGATGTGACCCCTAATTAAAAGTACATTCCTAGATGAAAAACAGACCACCTGACATTACAAAAAGATTTAAAGCACTCTGGAGTTCACAGGATGAATTTTCATCCCTTTTGATGTTGGATTTTTAATTTTATGATCTCCACATTTTTTTTTGACTCACCTCCATACTCCATTATGGCAAACATTTACTTGTGTGCTTAACCTTACAGAGACTTTCTCTCTGTTTATAATGTTTGGTTTCTGTTCCTCTGAATTTTGTCTCTTATTGTTTCCAATAGTAAGAAATTGATTTAGCCACCTTCAACCACAGAAGACATCCTTGCTCATAGAAAGATTCACTGTCTTCTGGACACCGAGTAAAATTTGTGCTGGTTTCATGGAACACCACATGTGCAGCTACCGAGGTCTTGTCCTTTGAGAGAAATGAGATATGGCAAAATGTTCATCCCAAGCTGGAAGTATCCCACGTATATCAATTTAGACACAGTCATTTACTTGACTGGCAATACTGATAGCGTGACTATTATTTTTTTCTAGAGAAAATCTCTAAGTCATGTTTCTGAATAGCAATTCAAAGAGATGGAATTCAAAAGGAATTCTTAACTCTGACTGGTGATAATTAATCATGATCAGCAGACTTGTGTTTATCTGGCTGAGGTAAATAGCTATTAAAGTTTGGTTCTATTATAAAATTTATTTTGTTAAAAAGTTTTTACAAACTAGATGATCAAAGCAATGCTTTTTGTAAGGAAATTAAAAAGAAAACCCTTCATGGGAGTAATTCTTTTAAAATAAAATAACAGTAAAAACCATTCATGTGTTATTCTGAGGTATGGTATTTAATGATACATACCTGCTTGTAAAGTAGTGAGAAACTCAATGTAAAAAAAAAGTTGTTAAATCTGTAATTGTTATTACCTACATACCATGCCAGCAGACGACAAATATCCTGTAATAGTTTCATTTCTCAAGAAAAGATCTAAAAGTATATGAAATAGAAGAGCTGTATATAACTTTCATTTGGAAAGAAAGTGAAAAAGGAAAAATGTATTTTTATGCTCGTTATCACAAAACCTTACATTCTATTACAGACAGAACAGATTCCCTTAGAAACCCATTTTTTATGCTTTATTCACATACATTCACCTTTACAAACAGGAATGTAAGAGAAGCAAATACTGTCATCAATTAAAATAGGAAGTCTGTGAGTGCTTCCATGAACAGCAAGGCAGCAAACACAGTTTGAACGTTCTTAATTCACACTTTTAGATATTACACTATGTTCATATGCTATTCCATACCAGTTTTTATTTGAGCATGCAGTAAAAGCTGTTGCCAAACAAGGTTTGCTGAGAACATTTAATAATGTAATAAAAAAGGGTGATAAGAGTACGGCACTAATGTCTCGCTGTATAAAGGTGAGAAAATGCAAGAAAAGACTAACTTTTGAGGGGGCAGAGGAATATGCTCAAATTTTCAGAGGAAGTGAGTGCATGGACATGCATGCCTAATAATCTGATATTGCATAGAACGCACTTCAGTGTGAGTACACAGAAACTGAGGTTTTAATTTTACTTGAAACTGTAAACCACTGAGCATTTAACACAGTCACTTATACTAATCAAACACAAAACACACAAAACAAAACTCTTTTGTGTGTCTTATCAATTACTGATATTTTAACTTCCTGAATTTCTCCTTTCCTGTCTTAGATAAATGTACCTTCAGATACACAAAGGGGTTTAAAGGAACAGAGGAATCCAGGGAAATATAGATCACATTTTTATAAACACAACTGGATTAGCCAAAGAAACATTCAGATACTTCCTTCCCATTTTGTTTATTCTAAGAAACAAAAAAAAGACAAAACCAACATCAAAACAGAAGTATATTCCTTCCTTACCAGAAGTTTAAAACACATTTCTGTTCCAAATTTAAGAACTTACATCCCTACTGTTTATGAGTGTATGCCTACACTGTAGGCATGGGTGCGACTGCTATTGGACCCCAAATATAACCTAAGCAGCTTGGGGAATGATGGTAACGGAATGAGCTGAGGAGAATCCAGCTGCTAGACCAGTCCACCCAGGCTCCTAAAGACTGAGGGGGAAGAATATTTCAGCCCATACTGCATACAACACTACCATAGCTAAATTGGTACCTACTTGACCACGCAAGTATATATATGTGCTGCAACGACGTTGCTGCACAAGATCAACCTGAGATATCGCTAGGGCATTTGAGCTGTTTTTTATTCTACCTCAACCATGGGGGAAGGAAGAAAACAGGTTAGTTTATCTCAATTTTTCTCCCTCATACTCCTATAACTTCAAAGATCACAGACAAGATCAGTCCCCATATTAGTCTATGCTCTATAAGCTTCTCTACTCAGACCAGTCTAAAGCAATGCATTTTTCATCCCATTCCTTTGCTGCTGTTGCTGAGATCACTACAAAGATCTATACAGTGTCTACAGAGCCCAGTTATGCATTCCTAGAGAGTCCTAGTCCCAGAGATAAACTATTTTTTCTTGACATTTTTATGGGTAGATGAACTCTAGCAGCTCGAGTTAGTTCAAGGGAGTCAGCAGACATATGCCAATTTTCAGGACTTTTTTTAGCTCCCCAATAGTCCAGCTTCTCATGATCGAATGTCTTTAGTCGACTAATAGAGTTGCATAAAAGAAGCAAACTTCTTTTGTGGTAAGAGCTCATAACTATGAAAATGCTAAATGATAAACTAAAGCTAAACTACTCAATTAAATTAAAAGTAGTGGAAAAATCAAATGTTAAATTCATCTAACTCTAGGTATCTTCTGAAAATTCATAGCTGCTGAAACAGATTCTCTTCACAGTTGGACAATGGCGTTTTACACTGACGTTATTGTCTCAATAAATTTGAAACTTAGAGGTTTGTCACAACAATTTTAAAGTTGAGAAAATCACAGATAAGAATGGCCTGGGCTTTGCCACCTTTATGGATTAAGTAACCCATTCCATAAGAGGCTTCTCTCAGAGGAAAAAAGACTAAGTGGGGATACTTCCATCTTGTGTTAAATAAGGAAGCTCTGTGTGGAAGCTGGGGAGCACGTGGAATTCAAAGATAAGTCTTTAATCAAATGAGATGAGAACACTAAAAAAAGGTAATCACTATATTTTGTGAAATGATGAGTTTGATACTACTAGCAAATCTGCTAATGTTTGCAGGTCTTACAAAAGACCCATGCTGCAAGTGCCAATAAACTGTATGCTCTAAGTAAACATTTCAAATTACTGTGTCGATGATGACTATCCCATTCTTCTGATCCCATGTACTGTGAGCCCCATGTACCTGTGATGTGTTGTTGTGCATGTTTATGTGGAGTTGACCTTGGCACACTAAGTGGCCATTTGTCAGAGAATTCTGGAAATCAGATTACTGAGCTAAATAGAAAAATAAAAAACAAAAACCCAAACCNAATTCCAACTATGGAATCTAATAGGAGTTGCCAAGTTTAATCAGTACTTTGAAATGTTTGACAGAAAAGCAGTATTTTTGCGGCACACTTTTAGGACCATTTTATCTCACAGCTTTAATGTAAAATATTTTTTCCCTTGTTTAGATTTATATAATCAGTATTAATAAATTAATAGGTTCTGGAAAACATCATAAAAAAAGCCATAAAAAATCCACAAAAACCCAGATGGCTGAAAATGGCAACAAACTTAATGAGGAAACAGCAACATAAAAGAGAACTCTCCAAGTGATCAAGGAGAAAGTCAGTGACACAAACATGAAGACTCCCTAGAAACATACCTCATAATGTCTTTTTCCAGTCTTCTGCAAATGAGAAATTATCACATAGGGATTTCATGCACAGTTGTGAGAAGAATACTGTCAACTTTGCTAGGTTGAGTTGCAATGAATTTGACTGCCAAATGATTGTGAGAAACTAGTCAGGTACTCACAGCTCAAGGTGATTACCTGTAACGAGCTTCACTGCAAAAAAAATAACATCAAGTCCTCCAGACAAAGCAAGCTACAGAACTCACTGAAAATATATGTAAGTTAGAAAGTCCTATAATTTTACATGGGAAAACTGAGTTGTTTGTAAAAACTCAGCCTCAGACTATGGATCTCTGTTCTGCCTAGTCCTTAATTATTATATGCTGATTATATACAAAGTCTTCACTGGCAGCTGTCTAGGAAACTATGTGCCTTTAAAACACTCAAACTAGATTCCTATTATTTATCATATACAATGCTTTATGTTGCAATTCTTAAGTTAATACATAACATGTCTGCCCAGTTCCCGAAAGAGTAAGTGAACACTAAAGCATCTCACATAATCTGTTCTTTCCCATTTCTATATTGCTGAAAATTCAAGGCCTTAATCCTCATCCAAGAGCTATCAACATCTTTACCAACCCATTTACATCAGTTACTGGCTCTTATTCAGATTGCAGCAGTCTTTAAACCCACAAAGTACGTGAATGTCAAGAAGATGAGAAATCCTATGTAGTTGTGTCATGGACTGTCACAACAGGCAGGACACAAGGCCAAGACGAGAGCTGCAGTTTTGACCCTACAGTGGTCCAAATTATTGGCAGACATTATTGGCTCAACATGCATCAAAAGAAGTGTGACTCAGCATTGAAGAGAACTGCTAGGACTTACATCCTCTCCACTAGTTTGTGGCACATTTATAAACCAATTCCTCTTCTCAGCTACCAGCTGCAGCAAGGGCTTCGGAGACCAAAAGAAAAGGGAACCATAACAATCCTTGCTCATTCAGAATGACTGAGACCTTGCCAGACCCAGGTCGAACTTTTCCTAAGTAGCTTGGTCCCCAGTCTACCTGCTTATTCTAAGTCTTTATGGGGTTTGTGGCATTTTTTTCTCGTGACACGGAGCATTTAATGATGGATACATAAGCTAAGAATACTCCATAATGATAAATACGCTTGAAAATGATTTACCGACTTCAGTAGGGTATTACTTTGCATTAGAAGTCACTGAATAGAACTCTTAGGTTCTACCCTCTCACCAGCAAACAGCATACTTTTACAGCGGTATTGTAAAACTCTAAATGTTTTCTTTTGAAATACTGCTGCTTTTCTGTCTTGCAAGAGAGAGAGAGAACGAATTCAGAGGCCTCAATTGTACAAGCAAGTGTGCTTGCCTGTTATAACTGCTCATTTTCCTGAAGAGCATGTAATTTCTCTGAAGGATCTGCTAAATTGCAACAAACAGCATTTCTGAAAAGTCACAATAAAACACAGGTTTTTAAAATACCATTAGATAGTGCTGGTAACTTGTCAGATCCCACACAATTCATTCCCCCACCCAATGACGCATGATATTTGGCACATAATGTACTTAGGATTTTTGTTTGCAAAAGGAAGACATTTTTTCCCTCCCATGCTTCTGACCTTTGTTCTTGTTACCAAATACTCTTTCCAATTTAATCGAATTATGCAAAAGTACGCCTTGTGAGTAATGTCAGAAGGATTTTGTCCGTCTCTTGGAATGAGATATCTGACACAGTTTATGCAGTCAGCTTGTGGTTCCAAACTCTACTTAGAAAGTATTAGATTCAAAAGCAGTGCAAAACCAGGGAAAAAAGTACAGAGCTCTATGTTTTTTATGTCAGGCCTAGCTATTATATCTAATGAGTAATTAAAAACAGCTTAATGCAAGGGAAAGTTTCTCTAACCCAGTTCAGAGATTTCCTCATCAGCATCAGAACTGAGCACTTGTGGGGGAAGGAGGTGCTGACGCTGACTCAAAGAAGAGTAGAATGGCTTGAATTTCATTGTACCTTAGGATTCCTGTTACCACTTTTCTTCAAGGGTTTATACAACTCTTAAATATCATTGTTATTTTAAGAACACTAATTAGTTTCCTTATTAAAAAAAAAAAAAAAAGTCATCATTCAATCCAGGAAGGCGTTTCTTTCATTTTAATTATGTAATGACTATTTTCAGTGATTGGCAAAAGTTCTTCCAAATGCTATATTCAATCTGTATTCAATCAGGGACAATCTGTACTGCCTACATAGCATTACCTCATCTTACTAGCTTTTACAGCAGCTACATGTTATCTATTGAGATTTTAGGGTATAATTTCCTGTGAATGACAGAAGCTGATAACAGTCCAAGTCATGAAATTGAAAACGATATTCACTTACTTTTTAGAATATTGAAAATATATGCTACATCAATTACACAAATAATTGAATATTTTTGTTTAAGAAGCACTTCAGTGCCTCTACCCTGCTGGAAAGCAACAGCAGTGTGTGCTTTTATTCAGTTGCTCCACCTACCCTTCCTACAAGATCAACATTGTTCACAAAAGATCAATAGAACCATTATAAAATGTGTTCGCTATAATTAAGGAGGCAGGAGTCTTATATTTATGCTGCAGAATGTATTAAAAAACCAACAGATGTCAGGACTGAGTTAGCACTCTTTCAGCTATACCAGTTATTCCTCACTAAACCATGTTTTATTTATTTATTTGCTTGAAGTACCACCAATTTCTACTCCCTCATTAAGAACCCCATGCTCTAAATTTAAAAACCCAGCAGGAAGTTTATTTCTTCACATCTGTTGGTGAGGAAACAGAGTTTAAAGAACACGGAGTGGAGGGAATAGGTAAGGACTAAACTCCAAGTTCCTTGTGAAACAAAGTGGGAAAATCCTTCAAAATTAAATAGAGATCAAAAAAGGGCTTTCTTTTGGGGGAAGAGAAAGGGAATCAAACAACCATTTACGTATCTTTAGATATATAAATATATACATATATAAACTAAGACTAGATAGAATGAAGACATTTTTTGCAAGAAGGGTGGTGAAACTCTGGAACAGGTTACTCAAAATGATGGTAGATGCCCCATCCCTGGAAACATTCAAGGTCAGGCTGGACAGGGCTCTGAGCAACCTGATCTATTGAAGATGCCCCTGATCATTGCATGACCTTTAAAGGTCCCTTTCAACCCAAACTGTTCTATGAACACACACACACACACACACATCTGATATGCATATATTGATATAATTTTATGACTGAAAAGGACCTTCCTATGCTTAATAGACATTTTATTCCTGCAAAGCACATCAACTGACTTCTAAATTTTTTTCTGGGGCTGAAATCTTAAGGTGGAAGACTGTGACTTCCGTCTTGCTTATTCAACAACTTTTGTCAGCAACAATACTTACTGAGTCCTCAAATTATGTCTTTATCTGAAAAAGGACGTAGGCTCTCATCCACTATGCCTGATGCACACTCAGTCAAGTTTGGTTCATGTTTAAATACTCTTGGAATACATCCCAAACAATTTGAATAAGCACACAATTACTCAAAGGCTGAAGTATATCACAAAAGGCTGTTGGACCATAACAGCAAATAAATAAATACAAGTAAGCATACATTACATTATTGCAAATATCATAGCATAATAATACTCCAAGAAGCAGAATAATTACAAAGTTCTGATTTCTTTTTATTATTATATACTAGTAGTTTTAAATATCTACACATATGGTCTGTGGAGTTATTTTCATATTCAGAATTGGTGTCAATAACTTATAAATCAGAGAAACACTAAGTGTGCACAAACACATCTATAAATCCTTGAGGCTGTGAGATTATTAGTAGGTGGAAAGTAAAAAAAAAAAAATAATCTTGCAACTATGTACAACACGATGATTTAAGGAAGTCATCAGAAGATCTTCTGAATGCTTATCTAGAAAATTATACAAGACCAACAGAAATTGCTATTTCAAGAATTGCTAGGTCTACAGAAACAAACTCTGAGTGTTTGTTGGCAGTGAGCTTCTTTTTTTTGTAGTAGCAATAGTGTTAAGTCACACTCCAGAAAGATGCTTAACACTGTGTTAAAATGAGTGTTCCAGTTTTTCTTAAAGCTGGAAGGGTACTCTCAGACAGAAATAGGGGGAATCACAGAATACCATACATTTTCCTTACAATTAAACCTGTCAAACTTGCAACTGTACCTATTGCCATAAAAATGTCTCTATTCTGTTATGCAAAATGTCTGGTGCTTTTTAAATGATATATCACTAAAATACATTTAAAAAAGAGTAGTGTATCTGTTTGGAAAAGGATTTGAAAGAATTTAGCACCAAAGTGAAGTGAAGCCAAATAACCAAATGTCAGTCAATGTTTGGTTTTTTCCTTCAGGTCTAAAGCAATTTTACCAGCAGAATACCATCCCAAATAAATACATTTATTATCATAGACTTGTATAATGAAATATTGCACAGCTTTATGTAGTTGTACAATACTGCGTTGCTCCAATATAAAAAAAGGCACTTTACAGCAGGGACAAAGTACAAAAGGAGCAATTTAAAAACACTTCTAGAGCATGAAGGGCTGGTGTTAGAAGAGCAAAAGCCCACCAAAAGCCAACACTTGGAACGGCCATCAGGGGCGACAAGAAAAGTTTCTACTATGGTACTGATAGTGAAAGGGTGAACAAGGAAAATGTAAGACTGTAACTGAATATTGCAGGTATTTTAGTGAGAGCAGGCACAAGCAAGGCTGAGACACCCAGTGCTCTGTTTGTCCAAGTCTTCACCAACAAGGTCTCCCAGGCCTCTGGGAAGAGGGAGAGTGTTCCCAGTGGAAAGCAACAACCAGCAGTGAATGAAGATCGAATCAGAGGTGTATGTCATGGTAAATATAATTCTGTTCCTTTAACTCTGAAACTGAATTGAGACATAAAGATATCAAATATTAATAATGGTTTTCCCACTGAATTCCAATTAGAATACATTTAGAACACTCAGCTTGGTGGCATATGTTCATAATTAAGCACACCTGAAAGTATCAGAGAAAATTACTCTTCAACCATATCTGTTTTTAAATGTCTTGCTTTAAAGTGAATAAGAAAAGCGAAAAAATAAACTAGTAGTACTTGATAATAATTAAATTAGAACTGACTCAAGTTTAACAGCATATTTGTTGCACATGTAACAGGCATCATGCTGTAGAAATATAAAATAAACCTCTATTTCAGTTACCCATTGGGAATAATCCACCAAAGGTTTGCAAATAATATAATAAATGTACGATTACAGTAGAATTGTTGGTGATTTAATTAAGAAATGAAGAACAGCACCCTTTTTGAAAGTAACCCAGCAGGTTCCTAGTAAATGATCTGTAATATACAAGCCAGACTAGTTCAGCTAAAAACCAACAAAGCATTAAGAGTGCCAAGGAAAAAAAATACCGAGAAACAAGTGATTGGAGAATGGTACGCAAACCCTTGAACTTAGGAAAAGCCAATCTTGTATTTCAAAGTCCAACTGCAAAGACCATTCACATTCAGTTACTGTCTGGCTCTCCATCTTATATCCAAACCAGATGCAATTTGAAGTCATTACTCACAAAACAGAAACACTTTGGTATGGATCCAGTTTTTTGATGTCCTGTGCCTGTTTCTTGGGTTTAAACAGTTCATAACCGTTATATTTGAACTTTATACCCCTGTTCTGACCAAGCTGCCACGGGTATGCATTTAAAAAAAACTCAGATCAAAATATACTTTGAACAATAATGGGATCTGCCTCGCTACTTCTTCACATACAACTGTTGTCTTGCCA
This sequence comes from Nycticryphes semicollaris, assembly GCA_013400055.1. NCBI lineage: Eukaryota > Metazoa > Chordata > Aves > Charadriiformes > Rostratulidae > Nycticryphes > Nycticryphes semicollaris. The sequence goes on from VXBJ01005257.1 coordinate 128,007, forward strand.
AAAATTTGTTTCCTAGAAGGAAAATGCAATTAAAGATTTCAGATTACAATGGGAGAACACGCTGGACAGGCTCTAAAGACCTGCAGTACAGGCCACTGCAATTTCCTCAACATTACGCTTTAAATAAATGGAGACAAGAATTGTAGGCATTTGTAACTTTACAACCAGATGAATATAAATGCCATTTTGGTCCAAAGACTGCCTTAGGAATAATACATCAGATATTTTCATTAATCGCTGAAGGAATTCATTCCATTTGCTGCTAAGCAGACTGTCTCTACTAAAGAACTGAAGCGTTGTAAGTATAGTGAACATACTATTCATATTCTGCAATTTTATTAACTTATTTGTACACCACAGAATTAAGGCCCTTTACATATTTAATATGAAATATGACCTTACTGCAGTGCAGGGGAAAAAAAAAAAACACAACCAAAACCTCTTGTGAAACATATTTCAACAGAAATTTATTTCTGAAACAGGTGAAGTACAACACTGTATTGCTGGTATCTGATTAAAATAAGTGATTGCCTGTCTAAATATGGAAACGAGTTGTATTTTAGCTCAGAGTTCAAATTTACCTCTCATTAGAAAAGCTGCAATACAATTTGAAAGGAAGATACCCTTTTAAGCACCTGTCACGATCCAACCAAAAGCAGGTGTGTTTCAACAGCTGTTATAGATGTGATTGGACATGTAAGCAAACAGTTCAAATTACAATTCTTCTTCAAATTTGTTTAGAAGTTTATGGGAACAGAAAGTTAACAGAAATATGATTTATTTTAGATAGTAGATAGACAGTAGTAGTAGATATTCAAATTAGGGATTTCTGAGCACAGAAGTAAGCCCCTGTTCATTACCTGCACAAATGCATGTGTGCACCCATTCATTTTTCCATTTTAGGTAGAAAACATATTCTTTATTTGGACCTTAGGACACTGAATATGGTTAAGATCTGGATAAAGATGGTATGTTGAAGTAAGCTGATTCATGAACCTGGGCTGTAATATAACAAAACAATATAACCTTTCTATACTGTCTTAAGCTTTCTTCTCTGCCAACATGGCAGACAACTACAAGTAAGCTTCAAGGGGGGAAGCGGGGAGAAAGATACTAAATATGAGGAGAGGAATACATTCAGTATGACTGAAAAGCTTGGCTTCTTTTACTAAGATCACTGGGTTATCTCTCATTTTCAATCCACAAAACATTCTAGCCTGTTCTGAAATTTTAAAATCTATGAAGCCCAAAGTATCTGTTCCCTCAAGTACAAATAAATCTGTCTTTAAGATGGAGGGAAAAATGCTACAGTAACCTACAGTTGACATTCATTCTGCATCTGTTCAGAACACAATTTTACTTTTCCTATTCTGCTGACAGAAAAAATCAAATCCATCAAGTCTTTGATAGTCTTAGAGATTTCAGTTCAGTACCATTAACAATCTGATAACTGTCAACAGAAAATAAAATAATTAGTGTCAAGACCCAAAATCAAAGGTATTATATGAAAATATCAGTTATTACTTTGACAGAGCTCAATAGCTTCTGACTTTCACCAAGTGTGAAGCACCTAATCTTTTAAAATCAAAGTACCAGAACACATCTGGAGAAAACCAGATTATTTTTCCCAAAAGGAATTATGATCTGCTTACTGTTTTTTTTTTTTTTTCTCTTTGGTTTTGATTCAAGAGAAGTAAGGAAGTTGACAATGGATTTATCTTTCAGTGAGAACCAGAATCAAGAACTGAAGCAGTGTCGCGTAACACAAAACTCCCCCTTGTGCTCCCACCGAGCACGAGGGGGAGTTTTGGGTGAGGAATGAATGCAGAAGCATGTCCTCAGGCTTTACTCACCTCTTATTTGGAGCGCCAGTGTAATTGTAACTGACATAAAAAAGGCCAAAACCCTGCTCCTGCAGCAGTGCTTTGACTGTGGAGCTTCTTATTCATGCTCTTCAAAATCATATTAATGCCAGTGAATTTTCAAAGGGAGATTGAAATCTTCCTTCAATTCCACCATTCATAGGGTCCTCCCACATGACCCTGTTCAGTTCTCTTTTAAAAGCAGCAGTAATGGCTGAACTATGCCTTTGATCCTGCCACCATTTTTTTATATTCTAGCAGTATAGAATTGATATAGTTTCAGGGGCTGCTTTGAGAGTCTTTTTGTAGTCGGGAGCTCAATAATTCCTGCATTTAGGCTGCAGGAGGATCAAACCACAGCAATCTTTCAGGCAAGATCCTTATCTTGATACAGGTACAGTCTAACTCCAGCCTCAAACTCATAATAAACTGCAATACTTAGTCTTTCATCTAATTCTCTTATAAAACCTTGATACCTCTTAAAAAGCATATCCTAAATGTATGTGAGGCACATTTCTTTTTACATTCACTGAAAACTTATCTCACAAGCTTAGACACGGGAATTTCTGAATGAGAGATACATTGTATGAGGAAGAATCTATAAACTCAGCCACAGAGGGGAAAAAAAATTCTCTTTGAAATCCTTTCTTTGTTTTAGGCACAAAACCTGTACAACCTCTGCACAGCAATTTTAGAGTTTATTCTTTAAATCCAAGGTCATGTAGCCATAGCAGCTAGTTCGTGCTCAGAGGGGAGGTAATCATCCTCTGTTCTTCTCAGCAAGTGCTCTTTGCTGAGGTCAAAGAAATGGGGCAATGTAACACTGGAATCCATTACAAATTAGCATAATGTCACCACCTCTCTCTGTGACATTTTAAACAAGCACAGATGAAGGACAATGTGGAAAACAACGCAATTACAAGTATCTGGATCCAACAATAGTTTTAGGAACGAGCAAAGAACTGGAACTGTATGTAATGAATCCTTTAACAAACTCCAGCATTCCTTGTGTTGCCTTCTTTCTCTGTCATTACCATTAAACAAAACAACCCAGAAAAAAGCCCAAAAGTCCGAAATGCATCAGACTCTCACTTCTGAAGGCTGGAAACCTGAATGAAACAATGCCACCATCTTTTATCATGTACAAATACAGGAAAAGAAAATACACGTAAAGGTGAGAAGAACACCATCTCAGCACCACAATGCAGCACCGCTGTGAGGCAATCTGTGAAGATGAGATCTCTCTCTGCCTCCACACTCACGTCTAATCAGACTTTGACACTTCTGAAAATTCACCAAAAAAGGCTCAAAATATAAAGAAAAGGGAAGAGAAACATACAAACCCCAGAAACAAAATGTATTCTCTTGCGGTACACAGTCCAGTAGTAATTCTACCATTTCAGCTCTGCTTAAAAATAGGAGGAAGGAAGGAGCGTAAGCACAGGTCTTTACATAGTAGGACATAGTACAACTTTCCTACTAAAACAACTTGGCTCCTTTTCCATAAAAAGTAACAACTTTCATGTGTTCATACATGCTTTAAGCTTTCTAAAAAAAAAAAAAAAAAAAGTGGAAGTCGCTAAAAACTTTAGTGTTAACGCATTCTGAAAACATTTTTAATTTTATGTCTTTTCTGAAACATGATAGCTAATTAGTTATTTGATTATCATAATCAGAAACACTAATCATTGCAGTCTTGATGAAAATTCAGTGATTATCCCAGGAGGGTTGCGGTCCAGTAAATGTGTTGACAGGCTATTTGTTATTATAATGGCAATGCATCATGATAACATATAGCAGAAAACAAAAGACAAATACAGATTAATACTATCCATGATACTTCAATATAAAAGAAAACCTAATGCGGCCTCCAGGTCAAATTATGTGCTTCCTACTCAAACCAAATTTCTTATAACATCGGTTTTGAATTCAGAAGACACTGGTCTCCTAGTGACTGAAAATACAAGTCCCACTGAAACAACCAGCAACCAGTGCCAAGCCACATCATGATCTCTCCTTCAAATTACCACACAGTTAACTGAAAAGTTGAAGAAAGTCTATTTTATTGCTTATTTTCAAAATATTGCAAGGACAAATAAAATGTGTGAACAACTTCTCCCTTTCTCAGTTTCCTCTCTAAATCCTTCAAACACCTAAAAAAATTATTCTATATAATTGTTATTATATATTTTTACTTCCATATTCAAGTAAACTCTTTTTTGAGAAATACTTTGCATTACCAGACCTTGTGAAAAGAAAACTGACATTAGCTAAACTACTTTTGCCCAAGAAGTTGCTGTTTGCCAGCCCACTTGAGAATTTATTTTTAACCCCATTCCTTCAGCCTGTAATTTCTTATTTCCACTTTCAATTTAACAAGCTGAAAGTGGAACTTTTCAGAGATGAAATAGTCATGGAGTTGCTTTAAAATACTAAATTACTATTATCTGCTCCATGAGTTGGAACCCTTTTCTCTCCTGATTCATGCCTTTTTATTTTTATTATTTTCAGCAGGTAATATTAAATGTCATCCAAGCTCTACAAAAATACCAATGCTATTACTTTTCCTTTTTTTCCTCTTTCCCCTTCAAGACTAACAGCTGCCAGAATTGTGGCTGTCAAAACTGGCAGCTGGGAACTTTTCCCATACTTGCCAAAGAGCTGATTGGAGATATGCAAATCACACTTCTCCAAAAATTGTCCAAGTGGTCCCAAGAGGCACAACTGAGGTTAGATACTTCCTTTACAACTCTGTGAAGCCACTGTATCTTCCGATCTCCCAGAAATAGAAAGCAAGAATTCAAGACAAAGAGATGTCATTTTCACAATGACTTCATAGAGTAGCTGTCTATCACTCCACAGTGTAAATGTATATGGCTTCCATTGTCACAGTATCCAAGCAATCTCAGGATTTCACGTACATATACTCCCACCATGACTACCAAATGTAGAAAAATTATTACTGTATTATAAGGCTAAGAAACTGAGGTACAAAAATGCAAAATAAACCTGGTACAACAAATATAAATTTTATGGATTCGTATTAATGAATGGGAAATCTCACAGAACATCTACTTCAACTATATAAAATGAAGAAAAGCAATTATACTTGACTCATTTGTCAGACATTCAGAAAACTTGAGGTAAACTCCAGAAAATAAAATATCTGTGGGTAATTTATTCCAGTGGTTTACTGCCTGATAAGCTTTTATGTCTTTTACCCTAACCTTAATCTGTAGATTAACCCAATTTATTCTTCTTTTTGATTCATTGGCCAGGAAAAGCAATTGATCATTGTCCTGTTTGCAAGATTTTTTTTTTTTTTTTTTTGCATAACAGAGACCTCGTATTTTCTCTTTGGTCTTCTTTGGTCTAGATTAAATAAAAAAATTCTATGAACATGTCTTTATAGGTCATGTCTTCAAAACCCCTCATCATTCTTACTCTTCTCTTTTGGACAATCTCTACCTTGCTCAACTCTTCTTAAAGAACGATGACCAAAACTAAACACCACACTAGATATGGCCTCAGAAGCACTGACCTGAATAATTATTTTCCACACCTTGCACACAGTAATTCTGTTCATATATTTTACAAGATAACATTGTTAATTCATGTTTCGTTTCTGACCGAGTATCACCTGATTAGCCATATATTCTCAGCTCGGTGCATTTATTTTCTCCTTTCTGAGTGTTAAGATTTCCCACAAAACTTGAATCAATATCAACTTGTTACTTTAAAGGTGTTTTCCACAGTTTTGAATGCTGAGCCCCAACAAGTTCCCCACACATGTGAAGTATATTACAAAACTGATTTTATATGCAAGCTTCACAAGGATACATTAGTCAATCATCAAAATTCTTACTGGAAACACTGTAAAAAATAGTCTGGGACAGACAAATGCAGAACTGTGCTGACATACCTTCCTAATTTGTTGGGAGACTAGCGGTAACTGATTGATTCTTATACGTCATGTGATATTGATTAAATGGAGTCCAAGTTTGCCTACAGGAATGTCACATGGAACAGAATGAAAGAGTGGAGTAAGGTGTGTGTACTACGGTGATTTCTATATATCTGTTACCCTGTCAAAAACATTCTAGAGTTAAATTAACTCCTTGTAGATATTAGTAACTTGCTCTAGACTATTTCCAAGCATTCACATCAGACTGGTTATGACACCCTGGTTCTCTTTTTTTCTTATTTTGAAACCCAGCAATATATTTACATTCCTCTAACCACCAAGGACTCCCTCAACCTTCATGATTTCTCAAAATGTAGAGGATTCAGAGAAAAATTTCATTCATTAGTTTCTACTTTTATTCATGAATTTTTTAAGGTCTTTCTCTTAGGCATTCATACTTCAACATGTACTTTAACATATACCCTACGTCCTTGCATTCCCCATGTACCCTATGGACTCATCAAAACAGCTCCATTTGGTATCTGGTCAAATAATTCTATATGATGGTGAATGAAGACTGAAGCAAAGAACAGCACTGAATTCTTCAGCTTTCTCCACATCATCCTATATGTGTTCTTTTTGTTATATTTTATAATGGAAAGACACTCTTTTCTTATTTTTATATGTCTAAGAGTTTGACCTAGCCTTTTCATTATTTTTTTTCTACCACTTTCAAACTAACACACAGTTTTCACTTTGCCCTTGTTTATTTTATCTTTACTTCCAGCTTATTTTTCCTATTCTTATGCCTAGTAATGAATACATTTCTGTGAGAACCCAACACCTCATCTGTGTCTTAATCGCACCCTCAGAATCATGAGCCCCTCCCGGACAAACAATTGGACAGGGACCTAACACTTGCTTCCATCTTTATATGATTTCTTTCTGGTTCAAGTTATCAAAGAGTTTCAGATGCAGTCATAATGCTATTTTACAGTGCTGCCTGTCTTTTTTGCACCTCTCAAAAGGGTTTGTAGCTGTGCTTCTACCAGAGTCTATGTCTCCAGTTCTCAGTATACATCAGGTGATCTCCTCAAGGAGCGTACTCATCTGTTCATCAAATTTGTTAAACTCCATTATCCTCATTCTACTGCTATGCATCTCCCCCTCTGCAACAAAGAAGAGTGAAATGTATGTTCCAAGTGTTTATTCAAACATGTTCAAAATGTTAGTCTTAGACAGTTGGGCAGTGTCACACACAGTTTTGTCATGCTGAGACTAATAAACTCAGGTCTTCAGAATGTCAAACCAATACCACACATCTTATCCCACAACTCTCTTTTTATTTGCAAAAGCTTTTGCACTTTTTCAGGGAACCCCGTGTGTCTCAGAATAAGCTTCTCCCCTTCAAGTACTAATGGCTGATGATTCAAAAAGATGACTAGTATAAATACTGGTACTGCATTATCTAGAGGGGAAAACATTTGCTAACTAGACGCAGTTAGGATTCTGTTCCATGATCACCACCTTGAAGAAGTTTCACTTGTAATTTCAATTCAGGAGTCCTGGCAAACACAGTTTTTAATACTTGCTAGCAAATGGGGAAAAAAAATCAACATTGTTTTCCTTAAAACAATATAAAATATATATCCAGAACAAGATTAATACTAATATAAGGGGACTCTAGCAGACTGACTTAGGTGTCAGACAAACTATGAAGTGCTTTAAAATGCAACCATAACATGAAAGTAAACTTATTTGAAGGAAAACAACAAAAAAGCTTAAGCATAAAAGAAATCTTGCACTATTAGAAGGCATATAATTTGTCTGATAAGGTGCAATTTCACTTTGCCACAATTTACATCTTGTTAGCTACCTCACAATAACTACCTGCAAGCCTGGTCTTACTCTTTTGCATCAGGAGGAGGGCAAACACACTGTGTGGAGTCGCTGCACACTCAACCACAAGTCAGCACACTGTACCTGGCATTTGGCAACCTATGCCTTGGATCACATCAGAGAAACCGTTTGTGTCGACATAAGCCAGTTCTCATCGATCCTCAGCATTACTGTTAGGATAGCCTGAAAATATTTTGGCTAAAACAGTAATTCCCTTGAATTTTTAACATTTACAGTGTATTTTGTACATGTCTAAACAAGACCGGAGTGATGAATTTTGCTGTCTAACAGAGGCGGTTTACCTCAGCAAATAATTTCTCACATTAATAACCTTTCTTATAGGAGTTGAGTGACCTTGTATAAACATATTTGCTCTTTCTATCAAAAATTAAAACTTGTAGCATGATTTGACAATCCATCATTTTCCTTCCCATGAAATAATAGAAAGAAGGTGCAAATCCCAAATGTGCTACATAAATTATGCATGTTGTCTATACAGAATTCTGAGAACATATGCATTTCTGTAGCTTTTAATTTGGCTTTTTACAGATAAGATGTTTCCCACTGGGAAGCAGTTAAAAATACAGACAGTTGTCCCCTCCCCACCATGACTCCAATCCATCAAGAAATCCAAAATAAACCCCGAAAGATGGCATAACTATATAAAACAGAGACCTTTTTTACACTTTTCTTTGGAAGTACAAGAATTGGGTCACGTTGCATTTAGTAAAGATGGACAGCAAGGGCCCCCAGCTGTAGGAAAGTTTGTTATAATACGAAGTCTTATTGTGAGGCTGAAACTCGGGATGTATTCACATGAAGTGGGATGGTTCTGAGGGTTAGATACATTCAAGAGTTTGAACATAATCCCAAATGTTAGTTGGCAATAAGAGAGCAAAAAAAAAAGTATCAGTTTCTACTAGCTAAATACTACTTAACAATGTCAGACCTGCTTTGTAAAAGCCCTGTCTGTGTCTGTTCAGAACGTTAAACCCAACCAAACAGTTAAAGCTAATAAGCAGAAAATTTTGTTTCCAAAACCAATTCCAGTATTTCAAATAAAATATCAAACAGTGTTAAGCAAGACAGGTATCCTGCTAATTTCTGTCAATACTAGCATGATCATGTAGCTCAGCACAGGTGAAAAAATGAAGGCAATATTTATTTTTTATGAGCATAGCTAAAAAGAAAACCACTGAAAAACTGTCCCAAAAGATTGATTAAGTTGAACAGTCGACTTAAAATGAAAAGAAACAAAATGTGATTTCAATAGTCTTTTATGCTATTGAGATCAAATCAGTATTCTTTATTTTAACTAACGCTTCTATCACAAGTTTGCTTTTGTATTTATGATAGCACAATGGTAATAACTTTCAATTTCAAGTAATCAAAAACATAATTTGAAAGCTAATATTCATGATGGTTACTGATTTTTTTTTTTATTTGTAAACATAACCAAGCCCTTATGGCTTAAATCATTCTGAGAATGTCACCCACAGGTTTACTAATCCTGACCTATTCCTTTGGAATAAAGCACACAACAGAACTGAGTATGTGAAATGTGTGACAGCAAATGTAAAATAACCTGGGTCAATAGGGCTTATTTATGGCTACTAGATAATGTAAGTCTAAAGAATTTCAGAACAAGAATACAGAAAAGCTTTTTTGTCATACCCCAGATGTCAAGAAGCATCAAAAGCAAGTAAGCAAGCCAAACACCAGTTTCCTAATATGGTAAGGATATGGAACATAATCCTCTACAAAACTACTTGTATACTAAATTTAGTATTATTCACTGTTTCAGTAATGGGTGCTAGAGTGTTTCATAAAAAGCTAAAAGAAGAAGAGGAGATGGATAAATAAAGATAAGATTTACAGTCAGAATGGTGTCAAGGACTTGGCAAAACTGAAAATCTTTGAAAATATGCTAAACTTTGGTGAACCACAACAATTTAGGTTTAAGCCCAGAATCACTGAAACATCTACTAAAACCAAAGCAAACAACTGCTGTAGTTGGGATTTCATAATGTGACAACAGTCCAAAGACTGGATGAGATTCAGTTACCTAAACAGAGATGTCTAATGCCATTTCAAATGCCACAGAGACTCCCTCACATGACAAATTATGCCATACCTGCTGTCCCATAGGGTAGATAGAACATAGTGCTATTAGGCCAACTACACCCTTCTAGAAGAGCCGCATACTCAGCCTATGCCAGGGCATTCCAAGCTGCACGGGACAACTACATTCAGGCATTTGAATTCTGCCCCAAGTATCCATATTTTTATTCCTTACTTCCTTGATACAGATGTTAGATAAGAGACTTTCTTATTGTTTCCAGGCATGTAAACCTGCCCACACACTTTTGATTTCGCCATTTTGCACAAGCCTTTCTTTTCTGTCTGGTCAGCTAATTTATTAGCACTTTTAATTAATGCCAGTGTTAATGACTTCTGTTTATGTTCATTCTAATCTTAGACTTAATATGTGCACCCTACCTATCTTCAGGCAACTAACTATTGTACCTACATTAACTCAGTTTCTGTTATAGATTATCATCATGATTTAACCCACTTAGCATCTTCTGCTGTTACCTCTATTTTCCTTTTAACTGTCAAAGAAATGCTAACTTTAGCACTTCAGCTGGCTACTTAATTTTAGAGGGACCCACAGGTCAGTTCTCAGGTGTGATAAAACTAGAATTCAGCAGAGGTTTGTAGAATTGTGACAAATTGGCTCTTAAAAACATACAATCAGAATTGTTTAAGTTGGAAAAGAACCTTAAGATCATTGAGTCCCACCGTCAATTTAGCACTGCCAAGTCCAGCACTAAACCATATCCCTAAGCGCTGCATCTACACAGTTTTTAAATGCCTCCAGGGATGGTGACTCAACCACTTCCCTGGGGAGCCAGTTCCAGTGCTTGACAACCCTTTCAGTGAAGAATCTTTTCCTAATATCCAATCTAAACCTCCCCTGGTGTAACTTCAGGCTGTTTACTCTTGTCCTACCACCCACCTCACTACAATCTCCTTTCAGGGAGTTGTAGAGAGCAATAAGGTCTCCCTCCAGTCTCCTTTTATCCAGGCCTAACAACCCCAGCTCCCTCAGCTGCTTTTCATCAGACTTGTGCTCCTGACCCCTCTCCAACTCTGTTTCTCTTCCTTGGACATGCTCCAGCACTTCCATGCATTTTTGTAGCGAGGGCCCCAAAACTGAACACAGTACCTGAGGCAGAGCCTCGCCAGCACAGAATACAGGGGTACAATCACTTCCTGAGTCATGCTGGCCGCACATCTGGCCATACAGGCCAGGATTCTGTTTGCCTTCTTGGCCACCTGAGCACACCGCTGGCTCATATTCAGCTGGCTGTTGACCAGGACTCCCAGGGCCTTTTCTGTTGGGCTTCTTTCCAGCCAGTCTTCCCCAGACCTGTAGTGATGCACAGGGTTGTTGTTACCAAGTGCAGGACCCGGCACTTGGCCTTGTTGAACCTCATCCCGTGGGCCTCGGCCCATCGATCCAGCCTGGCCAGATCCCTCTGTAGAGCCTTTTCGCCTCCATTCTCCTCTCTCAGATACACTATGGGCTGAATGGCTACCAACAAAAATAACTCAGTGGTTTAGGGCTGGAATTGGGAATGAATCATAGGATATGTCCATGCAGTATAAGTGGAGTCAGTTGACTGAGATGGGATGGAGACAGTGGCACTCAGACTACAAAAAAGAGCTCTTGCAGGAGGAAGATCTCAGACCTGACGTCTCTTATTTCTTATAAAAAATAAATAATTTATTCTGCAAAATAGCAGCAGAGCTCTCAACCTTAACTCTTTACCCAATTTAATGTAGAGCAATTCATTGCTCTATTGCATGACAGTTTTCTCAAGTAATTCCAAAAATATGAAGGGACCTGAACCTAAAAGAGAGTCTCTGGAGATTTACCCAGATTTGATTAGAAAAAAAAATCAACATAAACTTAGGACCTTCTCCCCAAAACGCATCAGCCTCTCCCACCCAATACAGGCACGTGGATGTAAAATCAATACTAACCCTGCATTACACTCTTTACTGCTTCAGGGTTTTCTATCCTTATTGAAAAAGCAGGTGGACCATCATATCGAGCACTCTCCCCTTCTTTTGCACTACAGCGAAATCACAAACCCTCCTCTCAGGGACTGAAGATTTTGCTCATGCTCTGTTCTTTTCCTGGCACCTGCAGAAACAGCCCCAGAAAGTTACAACCATTGTAACTTCCAATAGAGAAATAATTGCATTTAATTCTGAGGGTTCAGTCTAATTCTCAGAGTTTGTACAATAAACTGACTGGTAAAATATAGTCAGGACTTTTCTCTCAACTTGTATTACTTTTTTATACAATGTATTTGATTAGAAATTATTTAATTAAAATCACATTATCCATTACATGAGTCACTGCTTCCCCAAAATGCAAGGTCACTTATTTTGAACAATTTAAGGAAAGCTCTTCATTCCTGAAGGAGACAAAATAAAAACGTATTTCAGATTGAAAACAAACAAAGAAACAAAAGAACAAGGGAAAGGGGCTAATGCTCAGAAGGGAGCTAGAAGTATTGTGAAAGCAGAAGTGGTAATGAAGCAGGGAAGACTGGAGAGAAGTTGACGTTACTGAAGGCTTCTCCTAGACAGCAGGCAAATGTGGGATTACTGTAGTGAAAGAAGAAAGGCAGAATAGGTTTAAAGATACAATTTTGCAAGAAACCAGGCCTCATTCTTTCTACTCTTCATGGAATATGTTTTTGCTGAAATTCTGAATTTTAATTCAAATCCTTCAGACCCCCAAGAAATTCTCCTCATGCACCCACACTGTATTTTCTGGCTTGAATAAGTTTGTTAGTAGATAAACACTGCTGCTGCCTCATGCTTGAAAAGTTTTGAATGTAATTGACTGTCAATGATATGATGATTTATAATGCAATCTGCTGCTACTTCTGCTGCTGCAGATAACTCTAATTTGCCTCTATTGTATTAGATATGATGAACTTGACAATCATTTCCAATTTTCCTATTTGGCTTTCATTCAGGTTGATGTGGCCAGTAACAGTGAATTTTCATTGTTCTCCCCTGAAAGCAATAAAGGAACAGGAGCTTGTTTTATATGAAGCAGTTGGCTGTTTCCAAAAGACTCATTTATTGTGTAATGAAGCTTCTGCCAAGCAAGATATTTAGCAAAAGTGTGGACTGAAAGTTTTGGTTTAAATCTTCATGTTTTACTGACTCAAATACTGGCCCAATTGTGCTACATTAAAAAGAAGATAGGTGATGGAGGAAAGGAGCCTATAAACATGATGGACACTGCAACAGCTGGTTAAGCTCCATAATTCTGTTGATACTCAGACCTGGAGGCTTTGGATTCTCTAGGGAAGGCAGGTGAAAGAGATTGAGATATTCATGGTTTCTGTTTTGGGGGTAAATTAATAAGGAATGGAAAGTGAAAGTGATAGAAAAGTGCACAAAGAAAAGAAAAAGAAAAAAGAGAAAAGAAAAGAAAAGAAAAGAAAAGAAAAGAAAAGAAAAGAAAAGAAAAGAAAAGAAAAGAAAAGAAAAGAAAAGAAAAGAAAAGAAAAACCCAAACCAACCAAACAAAAAAACCCAAACAACAAAAAAAGAGTTTAAAGAGTTCAAGGATATGCTTTCTGGAGTATCATTCAACAACCCTTCAATTTACAGGTGCATTATCTTGTAAGACAACTACTCAGGAAGTTAAAATATTTTATTATTACTAGCCATCAAGATAAGGAAATCAGTCTTAAAGCGATATACATCAGACTGTGAAAAGACTGTGGCTTTGGATAACCCAGCTTCCAACTTCTCAGCTGCATTTTCTCTCCTTATAAAGGAAAGATAAGGACATCTACACTTGTTCAAACTTGCTTTGGTACGCACAGAAAAAAGTAAGATGTAAAAATGACATATTTCCAGTCCACATAACAGCTTCTATTTACAGATTTGCATCTGTTTCCTCACCTAGCAAAGTGTTCATAATTAGTTGCAATGCAGTTTTAATGTCACTCCAGCTACCACTTGGAAGAATGAGCCAGGTCTTATTCTGCCTCACCCATCACCAAAAAGAACTGGCATCTAAGTTTCAGTAAGTTAACTCTTCTGTGGCTAAAAGATGAGAGACAGATTTGAGATCTCAAGTTCAGTTTGAACAGCTGGCAGTTAGAAAAAATATTTTTTAACTTGCAAGCTAAACATATTTAATAGGGAAATCACTGAGAAGGAATAAATACAGAACTCCACAGTGTCATTTTCACATAGTCACCTTTTTGACTGCAACTGCATTTCAAGAATGACATGATTTACAGTGTCATGCCTTCCGTGTATGAGCATTAATGCCATTATCATTCATCCACAAAAAAACTATACTGCTGTAGTGGTTAATTTCGTTTTCAAGCAACATGAAGGAACTTTTTCAAAACCAAACTTTTCAGAAACTTAGGACAAGTTTTGGGGAAAATTAACTGGTTTTCTCCTTTTTCTCAATTCAGTCATAACTAGCAATCATGCTTTCACTTGTTCTTACTTACAGTATAAAGCATAAAGAATAAAGAATGTAATAATTTGTGGATTGCACAAATAGAAGGGCTGAAGGGAATTGATATTGTTTGCTGGGCACTTGTTACAGTAATTCACAATTGGAAAGCATTAAGTGATCATTTTTCCCTTGCAAAAATTTTGTGAGAGTCTATAACTAGACCTTACGCATACACTTTAAACAAATCACTTCTTTAGAGGCATGAAATATTTTTATTACTTGAATGACATGCAGTTGTTTCCTGAAAGGCTTAGGATTTTTTTTTAATAATTTGTTCATAAAGAAACAAAAGATAGAGCCATCCTTGATCAACTTAGGGGGGAAATGTAAGCATTCCTATAAAGTGTCTTCAACAATATCAATTTGTACTGTATAATTAATACACAATCACACGTCAGTGAAATAAGCCGCATCACGTCTAACGCCTGGAGTTACTGAATAAGAGATTTTGTTTGGAGGCAAATGTGAAACAGAGATTACAGCTTCTAACAGGGAATCAGCTACAACAGCGAAGGGAGTATTACGACATGGAAAAATGCCTGCAGTTACATACAGACAGGACATGAGGCAACAATTTAACAAGACAAAATCTTTTGCATGTGGCCTGTTGTTCAAATAGAATTTTACTCTCCAACTAGAATTTTGAGGATGTTCTGCCTCTTCTGCTTTATTCACACAGAGCAACATTTACAATTAGAAAATCAGCAGTGATCTGTGGCTGCACACCATAACGGACTATATGGATTGAACTTCCCTACACCAGGGCTCCAAGTACATATGCACAACATTTTCGGAGCCTTGAAACTCAATAATCAACCTCAATGCAAAAACATCAACTGACTTCAACAGCCCTTAGAGTGAACAAGAATCCCAACTTCAGCTACAGAACCATGGCCCACGCATGCAGGTATAAGCTTTACTATTTATTTCCCAATAAAATAAAAATAAAGTATCTTTCCTTCTGTGCAAAAGCAAGCAAAATTTGTTGTTTAGCAAAAATCTTGTTTAGTATAACTGGTTTGTGTCAGTAAACGTGGCTCTAAAACTGAAGTAACATTCAGTCCCAGAAAGTAGAGGCAAAACAAAAGAGAACATTTGACTGAGAACAGAAATGTAAAATTACAATGTAGCAACAGTTCAGAAATTTAGCAAAAGTTACATGTTCTTACAAGCTTGATATCATATACATATTTGCTATTATCTCCAGGAGTTTTCAGATGATACCCTATTTAAATGTTAGTAAAGTTGGGGAAAAAAAATCTCCTGAGATACAGGCTGGTTATGGTTGACATACTAAATTGTAATTCATCCCCTTCTATCTATCGTGTTATTTGTAGAGAGAGGAAGAAAAAATAAAGACAAGCTTTTCTTGGTGGCTTGTTTAATCTGCTAAAACCTATTCGAGGTAATCCCTGCTCCACAGTGGCTCCCAGGGGGAGATGTAAGCTGGCAGCAATACAAGCATTGCCCCAAAAAACTGCAACTGAGACATCTCTTTTAAAATACACTCTAAGAACAGGAAGCTGAGCTCTCAAAAAGAAAAAAAAAGGTATTTTCCCACGTGCTAGTGTGGCACCTCAAGTTAACAACAGAAGATGAGGAATCCCCCGTGCCTTTATGTGATACCATTTAAATGGCAAGTTGTTGAAAAATTCGTTGAAAAATGAGCCATCACACATAACATGAGCTGAGCACATGGTTCCGCTCTGGAGTCGGCCTCTGGGACTTCAATCTTGTAACAATTTTAGCTATATATGCAAAAATTCAGCCAGCTATACTATAAGCACCAGATCAAGTTTTTAGGAGGTCTGTATGCCTTCATCAGGACAATTACATACCCTAAGTGTTTTATTTTCTCTATCATGCCAATGGAATTTATGAATATAAATTTACAGGCAGAAACAGGTATTCATTCTTTAAACCAGAAACCCTTTGAAATGTGGTGGCTCTATTTACTGCTCTATCAAACAAACTAAACAAAAACCAGACACAAAACAGCACCTCAACACGTTACACTGTACACAGCTCCTCTGAACTGTGGTAAGTAATACCTGAATCCCGCAACATGTACAGAGCTCAAAAAATAAAGTTATTCTTAGAGCTTTTATGAACACATAAAAGCAATCTGGTGATGAAGAACTTCCTAGCATTTTACAGTGCAGCTTTGCTACTGAAGCAGCAGCACGCAGTTAAAGAATTCCGTTTTTCTAACGAGATGCTTCCAGCATGCACCCTTTGATGGCACCATCACAAATGCATTCTGATTTTAAAAAAAAAAAAATCCTCACTATTTTCCCTTAATGTTATCCTTCTCTTCTCCCCTTCATTGCTACAGAACACACAGACCAGCATTTCCAGACCTGACACTTAACGGCTCATCTCCCGAATCCATATGGGGTATATTTAACTGCAATTTTTATTCAATTCACTATGGGTGCAGACACTTAGCTTTACACACCAGATCTGAAAGCATTGGTTATAGTTCAGAAAAAAATGTATCACTGGGTGGGAAACCATAGTATCAGAACTGGTGAAAGGCTGTGTTCCTTTTAGATTGTACTAGATAGCAGAAATAGAAGAAATATTTTAAAGGCATTGAAAGAGAGGTGGTGTGGTGGGGTTTTTTTTGAGAAACTGCACTGTAAGAGTGAGAGAGAAAAGGGGAATTTAGCTGTCATGCATAGAGCTGGACTGCCAGCATTAGAGACAGTTTTCATTTATAGAGAGAACCGCAAGCAGCAAAGAACACTAGCATGCTTATTGTCAGTGAATAGCATAAATTACCTTTAAAAGTACCCCTGAAAACGAAAAGAAAGTCAATATAGCTGGAATAACTGAACTAATCTTTGCAATCTCCATTCAAGTAAGAAAGAAAAATATGTATAGGGGACTCTAATTATAAATCTTCAGTCTATGTCGTTTCAGAGATTTCTAATTGAATTTAAATACTTTTAGTAATTTTGTTCTTTAACATTTTATTATGAATAAATACCAATGAATGTATTTCCCAATCTATATTTTAGAGGGTTTTCTTAGTGTCTTAGTTCTCAGGCATCAAATACTTTCTCAGACAGAAGTGACCCCAGCATTTGCTAAAACATGTATTTTGCTGAAATGGCATTTAACCAAAACCAAGTTTATCCTGTTTCAAAGCCTTGTGTTCTACTGAATTTCAGTTCCTTATAGGCAGCCCTGCAAACCACCTGGAACTGGGATCACCTGGCTGCTGGGTTTTATGATGCACAGACAAAAGTTCCGCTGCTGATGGAAATTTTGTGTCTGCATGCATTTAAGTATGCCTTAAGGGCCTGGTTTATCAAATTATCATGTAGATTAGCAGCCAATTAGGATATGCACCCACACTCCTTACTCTGGGAAGAAAGAGGTTAGAAAGGGGGAAAGCCTGGAATATGAATGCCTTGTGCAGGGTCAGAATGTGACTGGGTCGATATGTGAATCCAGCCCTGGGGCTTTGTGGAGCTGAAGCCTCAGGCTCATTCCCAGGACTTGACCTTGATCTGTGGTTTCTGAGCCCAGTTTTCTTCATATGGTCCAAGAATACAACTTGAAATACAAAATGGATTTAAGAGAAAAACAAATGTTTCCTTTAAGTGTCCAGTAAAAAGAACTGTTTTCAGCATTGTTTCTTTTTTTTCATTTTTCCATCTATGCAAAATACTCTAATATACTTTTCCTGTTTAGCAAGTTGAATTTCAAAATAGTAAACTAAAAGAAAGTGCTCTGCATCAAATTCTTCAAACTTATCAATGGTTCTGTACCATTGTCATCAAAGAGAAAAAAGAAAAACAACCCCTTTTACAACCACAGGCTTTGGGGTTACGTCCCATTTGGGTAGGCAGAATGTTCAGGTGGGATAATGCCTTTTAATACCAGTAAACATCATACTAGTCAAACAGAGATAACATTACAGTGCTGTCAGAAAATCTCATCACAGAAGTTAACTCACACTGATAATGGGCTTGTGTCTCTTTATGGGGAATAGCAGCAAACAGAAGAGAGGGAAGATTTAGGTGCCTGTCCATGAGGGTCACATAGAGAACAGGAAAGGACTGCACAGGTGCAGTTTCACTCTCTGCCTCATTGCTGGCTGCCACTGAAAAAAGTAATCCTAGTCCTCTTCATCTCCCAGCACTCCTGCAGCCAGGAGATAGTTGGTTCTTACTGATTAGTGGGGAAAAAAACCACCCAACAACAACAAAAAACCTTCTTCTTTTTTTTTTTTTTCCTTTTAAGGGATAGAAGATAAGCAACAGGAAGCACAAGGGCACAAGGGCTGGAAGCATCCTTGTTGGCAGTAGCCTGTAATTGCATCAGATTAGGTATAATGTGATACTATGCCCAAGGCTGTCTGAAGTTTTACCATTGCCCGTTACACTTTGGTAGATGAGAAGAGAAGAAGGTAAAGCTCTGCTGTTTACAAGAATTGCTGCACTACATACCCAGATGATGAAACTGGAGATAATGGGAGCCATTTGCTAAACAAGGCAGGCAATGCCCCACAAATTCCCTGCCAACCCAGGGGTCAAACCTATTATTAGCAGTATCCTAAAGAAAATCAACACTTTAGCAAGCTAAAGCTTCTTTAACCCCCAAGTTTTCTCGTGCGAGGATACATGTACTCCTAGCAATGCCTGTGTGAATAAATTAGAATTAACCTCCAGCGTATCTCATCTACTAACCAGACACTGCAATAAAAGTGAGGTTTGAAAACCATTACCATGAATTCTTTCTTCCCACTGTTTAGTCTGAGGCTGCCTCTACCATCCTGACTTCGAAGACTCATAGATCCCTGTTATAAGTAATAGCTCTATTTACTGGCCCAGGCAATTACTGGTTGTACTTGACCACAGATGGTTTTAGACAGAAGCTACAAGTACAAACACACTAGGCTTAGCTCTCGTGTTTAAAGCTCCAGTCAGGAGGTCACAAATGATATTGGAAAATTTGTTCAGCTCAGTGATAGTAACAGAGAAAAGACAGGTAAATAAAGAAACTTCTTTCTCTGTTGCCCCTAGGAACATTCTGGGTATTACCAGCAGCTGTCATGGGTACAGAGATTAGGACTGGTGAAGGCTGGCATCAGTAATGTTATAAAAACTCCTTCATTTATTCTCCTTCAGATGAAATGGTAAAGCACGCTCTGGCCATCTCTCTTCCAAACAATGTCAAAAGAATGGCAGTGGGAACTATTTAAATGCCTAGAATTGCTAGTTCTCATTGAAGTTTTGTCTTTTTTATACTCCTGTGGACTGACAGATCTTTCAAGGATTTAGCATCTAGCAATCTGTTAAACTGATAATAGTAAAATGTTCAGGATGGGGAGCAGGGAGAGAGGGTGAGAATGACACTGGGTAAGGTGAAGAGAAAGGAAACCCAAATATTCAAATATTCTTGCATAATGCCTAAAAGAACTTCCCCACACACACACTCCTTTAGAGTAAATTTTAGTCCGTGCATCAGTTTCTACACAGAGACTATAAATCCAAGTTGTACAGCCACATACCAAATGCACCAGGGGAAGCCACTTCTCTTTTTCCCTTGATAAGGTGTCCCCTTCTGCCACTACAAGATGAGTAAATTACTCCACCTGTCTAACTGATCCCCAGTATCCAGCCTGACACTGACAATGGCAGTGCACCTGTTAGTGTGATGGACAAGTGATTGGCAGCATGGCATTTGCTGCTTTCTATAATAAGTTGGTTATTATACAATGATGTTGACAATCTAGAGAGACTGCAAATATTAAAGTGTAACTAGGTAAAGGTTTGAAAAAGAAGAAAAAAAAAACAGGTTATGGGTGAAATGTGACCCTGAATAAATTTTATGCCAAAGGCTTCTTTCATTTTGAAAAGAAAAATATCAAATTTTAAGTATGACACTTTTTCTTAGGAGCAAATTATTCTATTTACGTGTAGCCACCAAATGTCAATTCTGAGTTTTCCCATAAACTAAGCTCAAGATTGTGAGTCGCTACTTTGATCAGCTTCCCAGGCACATTGCATCTATAAATGCAAAAAAGTGTAAGCAACTGCAGTTACATTCTTTGTCAGAAATATGCCTTCTGCAGCCATAGAAAACTACCACTTTGACACAACTATTCCATTTTCTTCCCCATAACCCTACTGCGGGTCTCCCTTCTGCACAGGCATCACTCTGGACCAAGTGTCACTGTACTGTCTGAGGACAGACAAAAGCTTCACCAGCTATTAGCAGCTGGAGGTCTGAATGGCTTTGGTATTTAACAGTTACCTAGGATGCCTGTCTGTAAGCTATAAAACTTACTGACCTTGGAAAAAAGAATATAGCTCCATTCCGGAATGCAGCAACTGGTAAGAAAATTTCAGGCAAACAGATGTTTCATTGAAATCCAGTGTCTTGTTCCCAGCTGTTACCACTAGCATGCAGTCTAAACCCACTGTAGCAATTCGGCATCCTTAAGGTCACCTCATCCCTATCGTATTTTTCATCCTAATTTTTAATATTGAGGAACTAGTTTAAATCTTGAAATGGGGAATTTTATTCCAATATTATTCTTGCTAGCATTACTTACCATAATGGTTGACACCCTTGCTTTTCACTTAAGTGTCCACAAACTTTCTAGGAGTATACGTTTCTTTATTATGTCCAACTGTAAAACATGGCAGTGCCAAATCGTTACTGTTTTCCATGGGAGCATGCCACCCTGGGGTGTGTTATGTGTAATTAAACATAGGCAACTCATGCAAATTACACAACCAACAGATTATGATGTGACACCCCAAAAGCTACAGCAGTCTAATTATATTTTTTATATAAATACTACGTGACTTTCCTTTAACTGTAATATAATAGATGTATAACAATATAGGTTCTGTTCAGTAAATGACATAGGGTATGAATTTTACACGGCCTTCTAATTAAATTGCTAATCCTGGGCCTGATGGCTAGGTTTGTCCTAGTAATCTGAACAGCAGTGGGTCACAGCCTTGAACTCTGGCACGTATGTATCCACATGGTCAAATTGTTCACCAGCCTGTAAACTGCCCTCTGTCTGGTCTGTGAAAACTTCTTGCAAACCCTTAAGGTGGTTCAAGCTGTCACTGTAGCCCGAGACTGTTCTCCCAGAAGGCAGCCTTTTTCAGGGAAGGGAGAACAGAGGAAAAGGGAAGGCAGACAATAAATATTTAGGTGTATGGCTGGTGTTCAGCGCTGTGACATTTGAAGAATGGAATTTTCCAAAGCCTTTTCTTAACCTCTAATCAAAACCAACAAAATCTAGAGAAATGGACAACACACACATAGAAATCTGTGCTTTAAATCAGCATTTAAGCAGTAAGCCCTAACTGTCCTTCTCCTACTCTAGATTGTTTTCAAAAAGGAGAATAAATGCATCACGAAACCTTACTAAAAACTTCCACATTTAATTTTGAAGTGCACAGCTTGAAGCTTTTCTGCAAACAGAAGGCTAATTGCTGATTCATGATGTTACTATTAGACAAAAATCTACAAGATTCTAGTCACAAGATCTCCCGAAAGGAAAAATAGCAAAGCTTAGAAATGAAATGATCATATTGTGTGTTCACCGTTATCAATTCATGCATTTATTAATAGCTGATAACGTAATAAGGTCTTAATAATTGGTGATCCACAGTAATTGATTAGCCACAAATCTTGCAGGATTATAAGCATTTAGGGTTATAACCACGGGTTTCAACCACATATTGCAATTTCTACAGATCTGCATAAAGCCGTACGTAACACATGGTACTCGCAATGGCAACATGCTCAGAAAATACACCGAAATAACTTCTAACCCATTTTAAACATTAGGAACTACTTCAAATAATTTTTTCTTCTGTTGTTAGCTGCTACTCATACGTACACGCACACACAGAGACATGTATGCACACACATACAGAAATACTTTTCTGTTCCAAGCTTAGTGGGGGAAAAGTCACAAAATTAAAAGAATGCTGAAACAAGCAGTTACACACTCTAAATGACTGCCGCAATGCAAAATCCAGTCTCACAAAGCTTGCACAGTGACTTGAAATCTATCATTTTTTCCCAATCCAAATGCTATTTTTCAATTCAGTGGGCCTCAAGCTTTTCAGCAAACTGGATCAATTTGAAGCTACTCATTCAAAAGGCCTTCTTAAATGCCAGCCCTAGAATTCAACATGACAGAAGAGACAAAGAGTCATCTTCATTTCCAGTCACAATCAGCTGCACGCACAGCCCCACGTCAGCATAGGGCCACTGGACTGTGCTGTAGCTCAAGTGGCTCAGGAAAGAACAAATGGCTCTCCATATTTTTTCCAACTTGCAAGTAGGGCAAGAAAATGAAGTAGCTTTTTAAAATATAAAGCGGTCTTTTTTAATACCACACTTCCTTCGGCCAACTCAGAACTATTGTAGCAGGGTATGAATGGAAGAAGGGGTTGCATGTGGCTAAGCAAATGGACAGTGAGCCCTTCCCACGCATGGGAGCCACTACCCACTTGCAGTGACCTCACTTGGTTAAACTCAGCCCTCAACATGTAGTACTTTAACCTGCGTAATTCCTGACTCTGCTCGGTAGCAATTACACAGCACAAGCATATGCCAGAGGTCTTGTACCAGAGAACTGGTAACAGTTTGGGTCTCCGATGGCTGCGAAAAGCTGCTGCCACGATGCTTTGCTTGTGAAGGGGAAGGCGGCAAATCAAAGTTCAAAAGACTCTGGAGCAGCTGCTCTGTCTCCAATGCACACCTTTACCCACGTAACCTAACTCTTTGATGTCTTGTAGGAATTTGGCTGCCTTATGCTGTTTGCAAGAAGGAGGTACATCACCGCAGATCCATTTGTATGCCGCTGGTTTGTTTCTATACAAATGCTTTAAAAAGAGGAAAAATTTGCTGTGCTGTTGAATAGCACAGAACGGGAGAACTAAGCGTAGGAAGCACAGTTCAGGTTTCAATAAAGGCCACAGAAACAGGAAGATACATCAGGATTTTTATAGGAATAGTAACAAAACCACAAGAATGGAAGAGATTCTCAGATATTCACAGGACTGGGAAAGTTCTTTCTGTACTGGTTTGGACATTTACATGAAGAAAGTGTAGAACCAGACAGAGAGTAGGGTAATGGAAGAAGTAAAGATCTATTGAAAGACTTATTCCCTCTAAAAATTGACAACATAAAGATTTGAGAGACAGAACACAACTGGCATACACATAATTTTGTTTTACTATTTTTTTTTTGTGCCATCATCTTCTCATTTGCTGTAACACAAGCAAGTAGCAGAACTGGTATGTCAACTGGATACAGTGCCCCACCTTCAACTCTTTAGCTCCTTTGAAGCCCAGCAGAATGTTACCTCTCATGAGACGGCACCCCATCTGTCCAGGTTTTTGAAGTGCTGAGCCATCCCAGCAAAGCAGACAACATCCTGGCACGTCTCTCAGAGAAGGCTCTCTGCTCTGCTCTGATGCCACAGCATATCAAGCGTGGGAGGTTAATAGGATACAAAAATTATGAAATATTTTCATTTCTAGAGAAAGGAAAGATACACTGAGCTGGCCCCAAAATGCATTCTGTTCTCACATTTAGCCGCTGGTTTATGAACTGTGTCACATAATAAATTAACATTCCTGAAAACAGCACACCTGTCTTGCCCTTTTGAAGCTCAGTTGCATCCAAACAAATGAGGACATTGTGATAGGTGTCCTTTCCACAGTTGAGAAAAGGCCACAGGTTTTGTTCACAGCCAGATATGCTGTGTTGGTTTGTTTGCTTTTTATTTTCCCTTTTTACAGTGTTTCTGATTGATAGTTCTATCAAATCTGTGGTAGTAACCAACTGGCAAGCAATGCTCCAGTGGAAAAATAAAACAGAACTTAATACAGATAAAAATAGAGTTCTACAGAGTTTTTCTAAAAATGCTCAGAACAACCATGATGTATGGGCATCTTTTAAATCTGCCTGCTTAATTTTCCAACAGAATTATATGGCAAGACAATACACTGAAAGCGCTGGGTATGATATTCGGGTATTATTCCCACTAGCAGCTACTTAGTTCAACAAAGCATGTCAGTGCAATTACTATCCATGACTATCCCTATGTATTCAGCACATGTAAAATGTAGTCACATGCAGCAGGCAATGTGAATGTGGCTCGTGATAGTCTAGATTTTATAAAATGTTTGGAAACAAATTATTTAAAAATGTTACATCCTGCTAACTCCATGGACTTTCATAAGGCCATCCCAAACTGTCACAATGTGGAGGAGACTCAATCATCAACCATATGACCTTGTTCTCTGTTTACCTCTGTGGGTATCTGTGAAAGCTACGCCCTGTGTATGTCACCACATATATTTTGCAAAATAGTATCATTTTTTTTCCAGGGAAGTTAAGGTGTAGTAATGTTATTTTCTTATAGGCATTATTTTGTCTTATTCTTTTTGCCTCACAAGTCCGTATGACACACCCAGGTACCAAGTAGGTTACATTAGTAATTCGATAGACCCAGCATCAGTCAAGATTTCAGTCAAGAAATCTATTAACTATGCTGAAAATTAATCTTTTGACAAGTCATGCTACACTCCTAGTAACAGTTCTATTCTTTTGTCATAATAGGTCTCTTAGCACCATCACACAATTACAAAATCATTAAGACACAGTCCCTCTTCTTTAAAGGGTAAGAAAAAACAGAAAAAACCTTCCCTAGTAGAGGACTATATACCATTGACTAAATTCTAAATAAAATCATGTTGTACCAAAACCATATTCTATGGTTGGAAAATGTTCTTCTATTGGCCATTCCTACAATTTACAGCAGTGAATCAGAGTTAGCATGTACTATGTCCATGTACTCTGTTCTTTACTCTGAATTGTAAGATTCATTTTATATTTTTCTCTTCACCAAAATCGGAAAGCCAGCACTAATCAATTGTAGGCTATGCCAGCTCTTAGAATACAAAAAATCTCTTGTCACCTTAAAGGCTTTCTATATATTTTTGAAGATTTTTTTGATTTTTTTTTAAAAGCTTTAAATTTTAACCCTAGAAACAGTGTTAAAATCAGATTATACCAATTATAAAAATCTCCTGAACCAAGAAGTGTTGTACTGACTTCACTGGATTTTCAATCTGGACCTTGAAGACCAGTACAAGACAACAGCACCAACGGAAGTGGCATTACATAAAGCCATGAACATTGTATTATTCAAAACCTTTCTCTGTACAGGGGTCATTCAGAGCTTTTCTGTAAAGCACAGAACAGGTACACACCACACTAAGATCGAGCAGGTAAATCCTTAAAAATTTGCTTACTGTTTGTAAGAGGAGAAATTGAGGAAATACACCACCTGTATAGGATCTTCAAGAAAATATTTAATATTTAACAGCTTCCCAAACTTTATGTCCCTGTGTTTAGCATGATTAAGCCAAATGCCTGTAAAGTCTCATTCACACAGTCCCATTAAAAAAAGTCCGTAAGTGGATAACCACAATATTAGAAAGGCATTTGTTAATTATGAACAAATATTATAATTTAAAAAAAAAAAATCAAAAAACAAAACAACCCTAAAAATAAACGAAAGAGAAAGAAAGAGAAAGAAGCAAGCTTTCTATCTGTTTCTAAGTGGCATCAGTTGTCCTGGTCTTTCCCTTCAACTACACATCTCCTCCCTGGAAGAAAAGGTGAAGTGATGGATTTTGCATTGAGAAGCACAGATACACAGTGTTCTTTTACTTTACTCAAAAATGCCGACAATGATGCAGAGAAAGAACGACAAGGGAAGGCTTATCATTAATTGTGGGCATTGTGCCAGTTGACTCCCTCAATACAATGCCTGCTCAGAATCTGAGGAAAATGAAATATGTAAAAGAGAAGATCAGAAAGCCTAGAGAATCTTCATGCACGTATTAAAATGAGAGGCAAATCAGACGAGTGTGTGCGTGTGTTCTTGAGAAATTCTACCCCACACAAAGAATAGGAAATTAATTAATCGCACAAGAAATACTGTGTGCATACATTATGCTTTTCTTCTACTGACAAAAGAAATACAGACACAAACATTTTTACATTGCAAATGTACTTCCTAAGTCAAGTTAAGCCTTTAAAAAAAAAATCCTCAACATTGCTAATTAAAAAACATTTCTGAGTGATGTTCAGGCATTTAAGCTAGAAATCACAGGGTTTTGCCTGTTGTGCATGTCAAAGTGCCTAAGTTTTAAGACTCATTTACCATTTAATATTAAAAGACTAGCCACTATCCTTAGTTTTCAACCCTGTTCAGAATACTACTAAAAACTGAACCATCATTTCTGCTAAAAAAAAAAATCAACTACACAGTCACACTGTATTGATTTGCTTTAAATATTAGGGGCTATCTTTTCATTACTTAGCTTAACAACAGTTTTTATACAGTAAGTTCTCCCTGCACATTTTAAATGAGCAGCTCAGTGTGACAGAGGGAACACAACATTCAGAACAAGTCATTCATATGTGACAACGTAAATGATTCCTTCCAATGCGTTGATGAAAAACATATTTCTATTTGTTTGAGGTATCACACATCATAGTAGAGAATCCTTTTAGACTGAGTCCGTTCATCAAAACCGAGTGACTATGTTAGCAGACAAGTTACTGGAACACTATGAGGTTCTTTTTTCAATCGTAAAATTGACTACATTCAGAGGTTAAAATGTAAATAGTAGAAATTGAATTGTGACATGAATAGTATCATTGCAATACGATAGAAAAAAAAGGCAGTAAATGGATAATCATGTAGCCTTTCTCCTAAATGGGCTCCTTTTGAAAGTTCCCAATGAAACTTCATAGTAGCATAAAACTTATCTCACATCTGTTCATATTCACTGGCTCCCCAGCTGAATCTGATACATTCTAAAAGAAAGTCAGAATTCATGATCTTAGACAAAATCTGGTTTGGTTTTGTTTTTTTTAAAGAAACCAACAACTCTCAGTTAATATTACGCTCAATTTAATCCTTAATGTAAGACTTTCACAAACCCTTAAAAATAAAAATGTGATTTAAATGGAAACAACAAACGAAACAAAGCCCCAACCCAACAGCTGTATGCACTTTTAATCTTCAGGAAAGCATGTGTTCTGGGAATCATGTTTGTTTTTAAAACATCTGTAGGCATTTTATAGAAAATTACATTCTGCAAAACCCAACATATTGCATTCAAGCGTTATAGACATTGGTATTCTCGTTTTATGCGCACCACACTGATACTTCATCTAATAGTACTATAACAAGAATATGCACCACCCAGAAGTTATTAGTGCCTCTTTTTTTAGACAAAAATTTCATTTGTAAGAAGAAATAGCATTATTTTAACTAAATCCTTAGTTTGTACCACAAATCATATACTTTCTTTTTTTTTTCCTTTTTTTTTTTTTAGTTGCAGCTGGGAACAGAAAGAAAGAAAATCACGTAATTCCCATTTGAACAGAAGGTGGGGATGATGTGTATTTACAAGAAAGCGCCTGTTCGAGGGGACTGCTTCTTCCTCTCTCTACTCTCTCTATCCTAACTTCAGCGTAACGCTTCTTAATGCATTTGGCACACACACACCTATCGATTGATCAATGCCTATTGAGTTACGTAGCCAAGTCTGGGAAAACCATGTGATAATCAAATCTCTCTGTCTAAGGGTATATTTGAAGCTTTCTGCTATTGTCTGAGCTCTCATGCTCTTCGGCATTCTGCTTAATTACCCAGATGTTTTCACAGATGAAATCTGACTCTAGCAGCTACTCTTGCATGGAGCAGCAGGCTGCTGACAGGTGGCCGTACCATACTCTTCCTTCTCACGGAGCAGAGCACAATGCGGTTCACAGGCTGCAAAGTCAGTGACACAAATCTCTCCTGCATTCTGCTGTGACTTTTTTGCTAACGACAGTATCGCTGCTTGCAAACCGGACGCTTTTGCACTTACATGACCCCTCTTCCCCCCCCACACAACACAGAAGTAATGCTTTGCAATCATGCACGTCTTCCAACAGAGGAGCAGTCGGCTTCCACTGACTCACCTTGTGAGCGGATGCTCATGTGCCAGTGGGAAATGAAAATTAATTCCTGCAGATACACTGCACCAGGTGGCTGGTATTTTTGCCTGGATATGATTGAGGTGGGAAGGGAAATGGGAAGAGGGGTCTGTCGTAGAAAGGGGTCTGCACTGGAGAAGCCAGAACAGCATCACTTAAGGCAGGGTGTCTATTTTTTCTGTTGCAGGTCCCAAGTCAGTCAGATCCACAGAAGACCACTGGTTGTTTCTTTACATGTAAAGTAGGGTACACAGATCCTGTCCAGTAATGAGTAATCTATATTTTCTGTGCCTCCCTCAGAGAATCTATCCCTTAACAATGCTTCAAAACAACCCAGAGTTGTTACTGCTACTGATACTACAGACCTGTAAACTGAAGCACAAAAAGATCAAGGCACAGATCAGAAGAGTGTTTTGGGCATTCAGAAATTCAAATACTTCATGCTCACACCTGTGCCTCTACAGATCTGAGATAAAGCCCCACATTTCTCAGGCTTTCTTAGCTGCATAATGAAATATTTCCAAATTGGATATCTTTTAAATTGGGATAGGAGAAGCTGCAAAAGCCTGCAGTGCCAAAGTCCCATTTCATCTCTACATGTAATATAAATTTTATTACCCTCCTAAGAGAAAACAAATGGGCTCCTAATCCAAACACGTTTATTGTATGTTCAAAAGTTTCTGTCCAGATGAGTTAGTCTTAGATTTTATATCTCTGCTGGCTATTAAACCTGACCATAAACATGTTAGGATGTTTTTCCTGGAGCAGAAGTTAAAGACAACACAGTCAAGTGACAAGGCCAACTTTTGTGAGATGAAGAGAACGAACACATGCAAGGTCCAGATACCCAGTTGAGTGTGAAAAGTCAGAATTGGTTCAGAGAAACACCTAAAACAAGTCTCTCCTCTATTACTGACAAAAAACAGATTTCCATCCTCACTTCCATAAGGAAGAATAAATACCTGGATGTTATACAACTATTATGCAATCTCAATCCTGTCTCTTTGTTATTTTCTAATCATCATGATAATATATGCAACTCCTCAAGCAGCCATGCTGTAAATGACTACACTGAATTATGAATAATTGAGTCAGCCATGCTGACTCAATGACTACAAGGGTAAGTTATGAAATCAAATCAGAAACTGAATGAATGTAAAAGAAAGGCTACTTTCTTTTCTTTTTAATACCTTCCACCATCATTCAGCATGTACAGAGCAATGATGTTGGTCAAAAATACAAAAGTTGAATGTGTTTTCATGTGGATAAGAAGATTTATTTCCCCTCCTTACCCCAAATATGAACAACATATTTCAAACCTCACTGAA
The DNA here is from genome assembly GCA_013400055.1 of Nycticryphes semicollaris. NCBI lineage: Eukaryota > Metazoa > Chordata > Aves > Charadriiformes > Rostratulidae > Nycticryphes > Nycticryphes semicollaris. Next base: position 157,639 of record VXBJ01005257.1, read on the forward strand.
AGTTATTAGAAATTAATAAGAATAATTCCAACAGTATAGATTCACTACCCAAAGTCACTACATCTGTTGTGTAACTGCCCTGAGCTTTGTTATGCGGTTGCACAGCCAGATTGAGCATGCCCAGCAGTACGTTCAGCAAGCGATGGATTTCAGCTGTTTCTTGTCCTTATGTATCTACCTGTTTTGACAATGCTCTAATATGAAGAACATTGCTGTCAGAAGCAATCTTTTTGCAACTATAATGCATAGCCTTCCAGAAAACCATGCAGAAGAGCTAAGGAAGTCACGGGCTTTAGGAAACATTGTCTTAAGCCGTTTAATCACATCCTTACCTGTGTTTACCTTGTGAACTGCTGAGCAATAAAACCTTGCAAGCTAACACTTTCCATCCACTGCCTAATGTGCAAAGGGAAAGTAGGGGTTTCTAAACACAGTCATTTGCTTCATTAGAAACCACTACTGACAGCCTTTTGGGAACATTAATACCTGGTGGTTATTTTCTGCTTTTTATTACTAAAATGAAGATCTTGTGTTTAATGCATGCAACAATGTTGTTATTGTAAAAGCAGATTTGTGTTATTTGGATTTTACACTGTTTTCTCAGTAGGTCTGGTTATGTGAATTCTAATTATCTTCAGCTGAAAAAAAAAAAGTGGAAAATTCTTGGAGTCATGAATTTCTATCATGTAATAGTTTCTTCTTTGCAACTAACTTTCAGAGATGGTATAGAAGACACTGTTTTTCCTTCCAGAGAGTAAAGAATTATTTTCACAGAATTTACTGCAATAAAAAATTGTTTATTTGTGTAAGAGATCTTACTGGTTAACACCAAATGAGGCCTCACAATCTTTCAATCTGATAAAAAGGCAGATTAATTTCTTGGAAAGCAGCTAACAGCTAAAGAGGGAAAAGATGTTTTAGATAAAACATCATAAGAACATACAGTTCATCTCCAGAAGCAGTTGGAGCTAAGACTCTGCCCCAGCAATAGCTCAGTCACGTATTTCAGTTTGTGCTCTGCAAGTAATCAAAGTGCAGTTCCTGAACCAAAGCGCAAAGTTTTGTTAAGGAAGAAGTTAACAATCCTCATTTTGTATTTATTTTGATAAACAGTGACCCCATTCCACTATCTGAAGAAAACTCTTCAAAAGAGAGTTTTCCATTGATGTGAATGTGATTACATGACTATAGTTTATCTGTTCCAAACAGAATCTATCTTGAAGCATCTTGATCTACTAACCGTACATTTCTAGCAATAAATGGTTCTCACATTCTGCCCTAAGAAGGGTGGAGGGTAACAGCAGTTATAAAAGCTTTCCTTACTTTTCCTTCATAGAATCTGTGGCTTTTCTACCACTGTCGCTCACGCTCCTCCTCTTTTCCCAGGTTTTCATAATAGTCTTTCCCCTGTGAAATTGTTTACGTGACAACATATTGACTATCACCTCTTACTGTTACCAGATTCTTAAATCAGGAATAGGATTACAGACAAGAAAAAATCTGGCAGCATTGGGTTTTTTTCCTACTTTTGTTTAGTTTTGAATCACAGTAAATGAAATAACAACTGTGACTTTAAAATGAACTTGGGCAGTGCAAGATGCATTTTGGGAACTTTGACCACAACACTGAATGGGCAGTATTCAGCAGTATTCACCTGCTAAAAATGACTTAACAATCCATCTGAAAGCACCAGCCCTGAGTTAAAAAGAAAACCCATCTGTATACAAGATTGAGCTAATAGCTTAATACGTATGTCTGGTTTTAAAGTGTTCTGTTAAACTTCTGTTTCTAAGGTTCACATTACTCATACATGAACTTTTCACTGCAGAAACTGTATCCGCACACAGACCTCTTCTGATCTTACTTAAAAGGTAGGATGTGACAAAAAAAAAGGTAGATTACTAATGTACTAATTGCAGATTATGAACCTTTCAGCAGAAAGGCAAGAATAAGATTTCTGACTCCAGTATGCCAGAACAGCACTACAGTCAAACTTTAACATTCGGTACCTCCTCAGCTTCTGACTTCCGCAGACAACTAAAACTATCTTTAAAGCTGTGTTTCAAAATGTACTTAAGTAGTTAATTAATCAAGCCAGTAAGTGAGAGAAGAATTTTTAAAAGTGATTAAAAGTGATTTTAAAAACAAAACAAAACCCAAATTGGTGAAGAAGAAATATAATTACAATACATTTCAAGTATAAGCACCTTGAACATAGTGGTACATTTGTGGCAGTTACAACAGTCATAACTCCTATTTTCTATCTCACCAGAGTTTCAGCTACCAGCAACAGCAGAAAAGGATTCAAACCTTCATGATTTTGTCTTTGAGAAATTGCATCTGTGTCTCATTACGAACAGGAGCAAGTTAATGAACACCCATTCCTAAGTTTTCACATACTGAGAGCTGCTTACAGGAAAGCCTATAAAAGAGTGACTGTCTATATTAAGACGTTCTTATAAAATATTTAATATGTTCTATCAGTTCTATTTCTTGTGTCTTCTCCCAGCTCAGTCAAATTTTCGCTCTTCTACCTTCGCCTTCTTCCTCAGACTAGATTTCCAAGATTTCAAAAACTTGCTGAATCATCAAGGGTCAAACCGAGGCAAGCATGGTCAGAGATTTTTAGTACACTGCAGGAAGTCCCCAGACCACATGCTGGGCACTCGTGCTTACTCGTGTGTGGAAGTGCACAATAGATGAATTTTGTAAGAAGTAGGGGATTCCAGTAAAAACAAGCAAACACCCACTTCTCCATTTTTTTCACATTCAGTTCTGTAGTGGAACATCTGTCTCTAAAAGCTTCGTAAATGAGTAAAGTTTCCCAAATGTTAATCCCTTCCAAAAAAAATACCATTAACAGTGACTACTTTATAATTACATAGGAATGAATTGGATCAGTGGAATCTAAAATAAACCCCATTTAGACTATTTGGTGGGGAGATGACAGCCTGTTTGAAAGGCATCCTCCTCTCACCTAAAAAAACTGTGCAGTTTAGGACTTTTACCGTACTCTTGTGTCTTCATAAATCTTCTGCTAGACTCATCATCTAATGATGATATGAGTATGTTCACAACAGTAAGTTAGAATCCTGTTGGTCTAAGATTTACAGCTTAGAGTCTTAGTGTCCTACATTTAAGGCAGGAGAGAGAGTTACATGCCACTGTTCAGTGCTAGAGGTATCATTGTTCATAAAAACAATAAACTGCGGCAACTGGTCACGTTTAACCACTTAGGTTTCTGCTCTGTAAGAGAAAACAGAAGCTGACATGAGCTGGCAAGAAAAACAGTCTTCTACCTTTGTCAAATTAAATAAAATATGAACTTTAAAGCATTTAACTTTAGTGCTCCGGTTTCAAAATGAATTGTTACTCTCTTTTGTAGCACTGCTAGAATAAATAGAAGCAGGTTCTGCTGGGTATTTATCCTGTCTAGTCTTAAAACTTGAAACTCCAGATAGGCCTATCTTCATTTAACCTATAAATATAAATCTGTTTCATTTTATGTAAAATCTAACTCAGATCCAAAAGGGAGAATAAATATGTCAAACTGGAATTTAGTAAGGAAAGGAGGAGGAAAGGTATCCTGTTTTCTCAAGAAAGTTTCTCTTTGACAAGATAGATATACTTGTGAGGTTGTAAACAACATATATAATATGTTTTTCTTCTGCATTTCCATAGTAGAGAATTTAATTTACCCTCTGAGAAATAAGTTCATGTATATTTAAAGAAAAAACAAAACAAAAAACAAACACAACAAGCAAACAAACAAAACCCACAAAACCCCAAAAACCTGCTTGAACTATGCGGTATTTTAGAGTTTATAAACTCCTTCTCTCAAAAATACACAATTTGCCTCACAACTAGCACTTCAGATAACATATTTATGAAATCAAAAAATCAGTCATAGCAAAAGGGGCCATTGCATTAGAGGGAGCAAACTTTGGAGGATTTGAGGCAGGAGACTACTTGCGAAAAAGAACATCCTGGGGTAACCTGTTTCTCATCTGGATGTACATTTAACCCTTATTACTGTGAGCTATACTGCTGCTGGTGTTTCATTTATGCAGATCATGTGAAAATATAATAATTAGGCTATTTTCTCTGATGGGACACCGATCATTTTATATACATTCAGAACCCAGATAATTAACTGAACTCCTTGGACAGAAATTCTGTCAACACACGCAGGTATACGTAAAGAGACAATGACCAGGGATACTTTTAGTGCAGTGAAACTCTCATGCTACAGTATAAGGTAGCATTCACACTGAGGCTTGGGTGACAGAGATCAGATTCTGTTATTTTCCAAATTCAGTAATAGCTGAAGCTGCTTTCGTACCGTAGTCACAGAGGAAAAAAAAATAAAGGAAAAGATAGATAGACAGACAGTCGGCAGATAGATGGATGGATAGATGGATAGATGAATGTGTGGCTATATTTCAAATTTAAGTTTCACCTAAGCACTGTTTGCTATGTACGCTTCCTAAATATGCAGGCTCAGAGAAAAATCCAATTTTTGCTTTGTTTATGTATAACACATTTTTCCTAGCATGAGGTAGCTGCAATTTTTAGATAGAAATATCTATTTCTTATGAGGTATCTGAAATGTTTAGATAGGAACACCTATTCCTCACTGAAAAAGTGTGAGATTTTCAGATTAACTAATTAAGAAATGTTTGAGCACATCTTTAGCTCAAGAGATGCAAAGCAGAAGTGAAATACTGTTTCTTGCTAAAATTCAGAAAATACTTGAGATGCTCAATAATTACAAAACAATGTAGACAAATTCGAGAAAGAAAATCTGATGAAAATCCTCTTTAATGTGTAAGATGATACAGTTAATAATGTACTCATGTTTTTAAGATTTAGGAATAAATCTTAACTGATGCCTTAATGACAATGTGTGGTACACCTGCTAGTTCAAAAGGAACTCTGCATGTGAGGAGAAGAAAAGCAATAAAGAAAGCTGAGAGATTAAAACCAACCACTTTACAAGTCTGGAATGTTTATCTATTTATTCTATTTTTGTTTCATTTGATGAGATTCTCTCTGTCTGACCCATTTGGGATACACTTTTGGTCTGACCTTACTGTCAGGAGATCATCTCAAAATGACAGCTCAACACACAGCATGATTTGCAGTATGCATCTCCTAGCTTACAACTCTCAGAAAAAAATAATAAAATAAATCGTGAAGAAACATGGTGAGGCAAGATCCCATCACAATCGCTTTTAAAGCAAAAAAGAATAAAATGGTGAAATTTCGTATGTCTCATTAGAGAGCTCCGTATATAAAAAGATATGTACTTATGTCACATCCGCGCACATAACTATTTCACTTCTTGTTAAATGAACTGCATACCTAAGGATAAGATTCTCCACTAGCAACATGCACAGACCATTACACCTCTACAAAGCCAAAGAAGCTTTCGAAAAAAAATCCGATGTATATACAGTACAGCTACACTAATCCATACTTTGTCACGGAGATGTTAATGACGGCCTGCACTACTTTCACTGACATTCACTTATAATCCCCTTCCATTTACTGGCCAAAAAACTTCCAGCATTAGTATTATATCAAAGCCTTTTCTATTGGTATAATGTTAAAAAGTCATTCATTTTGGAAAAAAACTATGACCACCCCTGTCTGATTTACTGTTGTCTGTAGGTGCCATTTGCTTTACTTCGGGCTGTAAAATACAGATTTTTGCTCTACAGCAAGAAGGATGCTGTTAGTACCTGTGAGCTGTAAGCCACGTAGCACACTGCTTAGAAAAGAACTACACATTTCAGTAGGGAACCAAGAGAAAAATCACAATTTGTTTGAGAATGCTTGAGTAAGGACAGTGTTTTGTTTAGCTTTGCTACTTTAATAGCAAGTCCTGTATCTATTTATAGATTATCTCACCTTTAAATAACTGACCCCATTTCTTCTTCAGTTGTTGGTTTGGGTTTTTTTCCATATAGACACGCTTTTAAATAGGTATCTTTTCAATTTTTTATTTTTTTTAAATAGATAAAACCCATCTGGGTTTATCTGTTAGACTTTCTTAAAAAAGGAGAAGAAATCAAAGAAAAAAAATGCTCATATACAAATATAACACAGCTGACCATACACCATTAAAATATAGATCGAATGTATATACACACGTATCTTGATTGGTCTGGCAGATTCCCAAACTGTTCCTTTACAGCTATTGAAGAAATAAAATAAATTAGTCACAAAGCTTTATCTGAACAATTAGGGTAGGTTTGCCCTGTCTCTTCTGCTTCCTATTTTGAGTCATTCTCTTTTTTTAGGTCTGACCTTCCCAGCCGCAGAGCTCAGAGAAATTCATTAAACACGGCATGGGTGATTTCTAAAACATCCCTGTAGCTACTGACAACCATTTTCCATCTGAGGACTTCTCACTATCCAAATTTTCAATTTCCTCAAGAGCACATTTTCATAATCAACCCTCACATCCCTATTTAAACTTCCCATCTCACTGTTTGCCACTGAAAAACTGCAATTCCAACATAGACAGTAATACTGGGGGCACAGGTTAGTGAAAACATGAAGCCACACACTGCTTTGATACACAAGCAGAAAGCTTCACTGATCACATCAAAATCTGACTTTCACTGGTTAACCCACTATTATCCTGGTGAGTGAGGTGATCCATGAGACATCGCCTTAAACACTGCATTGTACCCCTCTAAGCACAGCACTGTGGGGACTTGCGCTCCTTAACAAACTTTTTTTCCTTTCTCACCATGCCAGCATTCACAACAGGTCATTTTGACACAAGTAGCTTTCCAAAGACACTAAAAAAATGCCTGCAAGTGCAACTTCTTTCTTTGAATAGAATTTTCCAAAACATCCTTACTGAGTACTGATGACTCTTGAGGAAAAGGTATGCAGGCTGTATCACAAGATACCATACAAAAGCTACATTTCAAAAAACCAGTAAAACTCTTCGGCAAACCACCAAAACCACAGTTTGGCTAAAATAAAAGTTATTCTACAGCACAGTCGGAGATCACAGACATGAAAGTAGTTGTATTCTGATCGATACTGATATGGTTCACAGGATCACAGCAGAATGCAGTGAACCAGAGTCAGCTATCGGCTCAAGAAATCTGACCTCCAGGGTTGGGATCCTATCATGTTTGAGACCCAGTCATAACCAAACAAGATATTGTTCACTTACAAATTAAACACTGCCACAGTCAAGGCTGCCTTCTAAGGAAAGGGGTGAACGAATTAGCAAGCAGACTGACTTCAAAGAGTCCTTTACATAGAAGACATATGTAAATATCAGTGCTTTGATCAACAGTGTCCATCACCTGTCTTTCTCCCAACACAGTTCTTCTACTTGCTATTAAAAAAAAATATACACAATCAATTATAGAATAGGCATCTGCTCTAAATGTTGACTATTGGGTTGAAATACACCTGGCAAGCTTTTGAAACTTGCATTCCCTAAAGAATGCACTACAACTTTAGGTTGAGACACAGTTTGTCTTAAACAACCTCTTATACTGAAGGAGCTTCATGGGAATTAGCCCATCTTAATTTTTAAAATCACAGATATTGTTAATAATTTTACTGAAGAGTTAAAAATTCATGTCGTAGGTTATTTTCCACATATCTGGAGCCATATCTTTACAGTTTATAGAAAAGGATCACCACATATAGACACTGTGTTATAATCAGGAGGAAAACGGTGACAAACAAACAAATAAACAAAACCAACCCAAAAATAAAGAAAAACAGAAGCAACAAAAAAAAAGAATGCCAAAAAAATAAAATCCAAGCACCACCCTGCCCTCCACTAAAAGTAAAGTGGACCTGAGAAAACTGATTTCTTTTCCAGACTCTGCTAACTCTGTAGTCTTCTACCTCTCTGGGCCCGTTTCCAGCCACACCACATGGAGTCCAGCCTGACTTATGGATTCTAGCTGATAAAAGAATGCAATTAGTTTACTCTCACGTCGTTATTCAATGTGGCATGCAATGAAGAAGATGCATGAAAGCTCTGCCTCTTTTGTCAGGCCACATTTTTAGAGCCATTACACCTAGAAAAGAGGGTCTTGAGCTCTGCAAGCAATGGGAATCCCAGGTTTTCTGTTCAACACAAGGCAGTGTGTAGACCCTAATCTAGCCCTTATCTCCACCAGGTACAGCACACACCAAGGAGGAGGCAATAAATCAGATGTATGACCAGAGCTAATTCAGCCACTGTTAACTCAGTAGATATGCCATATTCTCCTGCTCCACCTTCAGGATGAGGTCTCAGGCCACCACCAAGGCAGACTGTACAGAAAGCAAAAAGTTGTTATCTAATTGCTTAGAAACTTCCCAAGAGAAGTGTCTTCTTCAAGGAGAAAGAGGGTTTCTCAGGGGAATTTGCGGGCATAGCAGCACACCCTGTCCCGCATGGGTATCTGATATCTACCATGAAAGTCTGATTTGCTACTGTCTTGATCATTGTGTAGTGATCTGTACCTGGATAAAATGAGCATAAAATGCTGTTTCTTCTAGTTCAGTAGCATTTTTACACTCACTTTACACCACAGTAAGCGATTACACACATTGCAAGGCAGTGAAAGTCAAGTTTGAAAGGCGTTACTTTTTACCTGTCCTTTGCCATTTCTCAGCAGAACACAAGTATAAAAATGTTGCCAACCGCCTCCAGTAAGAGTCACTTGGCTCCATCTGAGAATTTCAAAGCGTTCTGCATGCAATCAATTCCTTCCACATGCATACAAAACAAAAACCAAAGGAAAAAAAAAAAAAAACAAACAGAAAAAGTCCTCCAATATTATTACACAATATGCAAGCAAATCGAGCAACAAAAAAGCTTCCTGAGGTCAAGGATAAGTCAATTGAAGAAACTCAGATGTCTCCAGGAGACCTAGTTCACAATCCCCTGCCCTAACTCATAAACCACAACCACACTTTGTAATAGTACAATCAGTAAAGGCCCTCATTTCATTTTCTACGTATTGCAGTTGCTCCATCTCTCCCTTTTCCCCAAGCCAAAGAGACATTAATCTTCCTGTAATGCAAACATCTGTTTTTCTGACATGCTGATGTTCATATAGATGTGGAAAGTAGAGAGGAAACAGTCAAGGAGGTTCCTGGAGTGTGTGGAAGAAAAATTCCTGACACAGCTGGTGAGGGAGCCAAGTACGGAAGGTGCCCCGCTGGCCCTCTAAGAAGAACCTGTGGGTGATGTGGTGGACATCTTGGGCACAGCGATGTCAAAGGTCCCTTCTAACCTAGACAATTCTATGATTCTATGATGATGAAATGATAGGTTTTGATTCTTGGAGAAGTAAGGAGGGAGGTTAGTAGAAGTGCCACCCTGAACTTCTGGAGGGCAGACTTTGTTATGGCCTGTTATGGAGCCTGGTTCACAGAGAGTCCTGAAGGGCAAAGGAGTTCAGGAAGGCTGGACATTTTTCAAGAAGGAATAGGAGTTTCCTAAAGGCATAGGAGCAAGCGGTCCCTGCATGCCGAAAGACAAGCCAGTGGGAAAGAAGACCCCGCCTGGCTGAACAGGAAGCTTTGGCTGGAACTCAGGAAAAAAAAGAAAAAAGAGACTTTATGACCTTTGGAAGAAGGGGCAGGCCACTCAGAAGGACTACAAGGAGGTTACGAGATTATGCAGGGAGAAAATTAGAAATGTCCAAAGCCCAACTAGAACTTAATCTGGCTACGGCTGTAAAAGACAATTAAAAAAATGTTTCTATCAATACATTAGCACTAAAAGGAGGGCTAAGGAGAATCTCCATCCTATGTTGGATGTGTGAGGAAACATAGTGACAAAAGATGAGGAAAAGGCTGGGGTACTTAATGCTGTCTTTGCCTCATGCTTTGTCTCAGTCACACCAGTTGTTTTCTGGGTACTCAGTCTCCTGAGCTGGAAGACAGGGACGGAGAGTAGAATGAAGCTCCCATAATCCAAGGGAAATGGTAGGTGAACTACTATAGCACTTAGACACACACAAATCCATGAGTCTGGATGGAATCCACCCCAGGATACCAAAGCAACTGGCAGGAGTGCTCACCAAGCCACTTTCCATCTTTTTTCATCGGTCCTGACTTAACTGGGGATTTTCCAGTTGACTGGAAATTAGCAAATGTGACACCCTTCCACAAGAAGGGCCAGAAGGAGGATCCAAGGAACTACATGCCCTCTTCATCTGACCTCGGTGGTCAAGAAGGCCAATAGCATCCTGGCCTGTAACACAAATTGTGTGGCCAACAGGACTGGGGAAGTGATTGCCCCCCTGCACTCAGCACTGGTGAGGCCCCACCTCAAGTACTGTGCCCAGTTTTGGGCCCCTCACTACAAGAAAAACATAGAGGTGGTGGAGTGTGTCCAAAGAACAGCAACAAAGCTGGTGAAGGGTCTAAAGCCTAAGCGTTATGGGGAAGAGCTGAGGATACTGGGATTGTTAGGCCTGGGGAAAAGGAGGCTGAGGGGAGACCTTACTGCTCTCTACGACTACCTGAAAGGAGGTTGTAGCAAAGTGGGTGATAGGACAAGAGGAAATGGCTTCAAGTTACTCCAGGCAAGGTTCAGACTGTAGGAGAATTTGTTTCACTTTTCAGGATTGTCAAGCATTGGAATAGGCTGCCCAAGAAAGGGATTGTATCAGAGTCCCTGGAGGTGTTTAAAAGACATGTAGATATAGTGCTTAGGGGCATGGTTTACTGCTGTACTGGGTTAATGGTTGAACTTGAAAATTCTTTTCTTATCTAAATGACTCTAAAGGATTCTTCTCTTTTCCTCTTACTGGGTAAAGTTTAAAGTGTCTTCATGTTGAAGGAAATGGTAAACAGAAAAGCAAAAAGAATTAAGAAATATGAAAAAGAGCAAACTAAGCAACAGCAAGTGGTTCCATAATTCTCTTCAAAAGATGATGCTGCGCTGTGACACATCAGGCTTCTATCATAAGCTAACAAAAAAACAACTTTCAAAGGCTATCCCTGTTTTAAAAAGGGTGCATGAAAATAAGATGTTGCCTTTAATTTGGTTTATTTTGGCCAACGACTATGTACTTCTTCCCTTTTTCAAACGCTGGTAAGAGTCAACTGCTTGTGAAACACAGGTGCCACTCCAGGAATTCTTAAGGCAGCTAAATTCCATAGAAAATACAAATAGCATTAAAGACAGCAGCAGCACTGCTCTTATGAGATGGTGCCATTTATCTGATAGAGCGGCCAATCCGACCATGTTTTTCTCAAAGAAATCACCTGAAATCTCCAATCCTTTTCACAGAAAAGGTCAGGCTCGGCTTTCAGACATGCTTATATTCAGCTGCATGTGATTTAAGAACTTACCAGTGCATAATGACTCTCTAGTAGGTGCCTTCCAAGCAGGTACTTCTTTTTAAATCATATTAATTATTAGGCCCAAGTATCAAACTAGCTAATCATATCACTGGTTATATAATTTCATCATAAAAGTGTTCTCTAAGAACATTGTATACAGGCTTACAATAGATTATAAAGGTGCAATTCCAACCTTGTAGCAGTAAATGCAGACTAAAACAGGTTTAAGGAGTTTCTATATGTCCCACAGGAAGTCATCTTAGAATTTCCTCCGCTAAGAGACTTTAGCAGACAACCATTTTTCCTTCCTCAATGCCATTTGTTGCAGTCAACTAGCACTTGTTTATCATCCGAAGTGCTACGTGTGCATAATGAAGACATGATTATCTATGTCCTTTAAGTCCCTTTCTCCCTCCTTCTCTTCCACCAACCTGCCAGCATCAGGAAATTCACTGCATAACAATTATGACACTTAGCATCAAAAGCATGTTGCTATGGCCCTAGTATTTTCTTCAGATACAGTGAACATTTGCAAGTCAACACTTGCAAGACAGAAAGCTGAACTGGATCTCAACACAGCATAAAAAACCTACCACGTTGCGATGCGTGTGCAATCAGCCATACAGGGACTTAAACTAAAAGTGGTCTTATTATGCAAACAGTAGTCTCTGGTATGCAAATAAATACAAACAAAGCAAAACACGGAACTCTTTAATAATATCAGCTGCTGCTGGCAATCAAGAAATCATTTCTTGTAATCACCTAAAACAAACAAGACACCCCTCCAACCCCCTTCCGTTTTAAACATGATTGTCATATATACAACTAAAGATACGACAGGAATGCATTTAAAATCCAAATGACCCATTTCCTTAACAAGTGGTGGCCCTCTACAAGCAGACATTCTAATTAATCTGTCTATCTTGCAACTGATCCATCACCACCAGCACAGCTACATACTTGCATTAGGGTTACAGAATTTAATTCCATAAACCAGTTTACAAAACCAGAATAAACTAACGGGCACGAGAGTGAACTTTACGCCACGAAGACACAAAGGACAGACAAACGATGGAAGCTGCAGTTTTCGAAGCATTATTAGCAGCCTTCACTTAAGTTTCCCCCTGTTCCCCTACTTAAATAAAAAGGAATAGCAGGGAAACGCGTGTAGTTTTGAGAATGGCCAGGAGCTAGTGCAGAAGAGACTCTGCTTCCCCTTTTGGTTGAGAGTTCTTGCAGCAGCTACACTGAATCTGCATTACAATGCTTTGCCTCTGGGCAGCAGCAATACCATAGTATACTACGGTTAAGTATAAATGTTTAATCACTGCCTATGATCTCAGCACAGTCCACCAGTTTCATTTTGTGAGCATGGGCCAAGCTGTGCAGAAATATCCTAAATCAAGGTTTAACAGCATCAGTTAGAAATTACTCTGGCTGTGAATCCTCTTATCTCCTCTTATTCATACTACCCGGCTCTGAAAGCAGACTGCTTTTCCAGCACAACCGTTAAACCTAAAGACGCACCCCACAATGCAGAGCACGTAGACAAGCAAATTAACTCCCAGTCACATTAATGTTATCTAGACCTCAGTGATATCCACACTCCTACAAGCTACAAAGCCAGCTGTCTGTTCTCTGTGAAGCTGAAAAGTCATAGTAGGACCCAGAGAAAGTGAGAAAATGAGATTGATCAAGTTCATTTCAGTTATGCTGTTTTGCATAAAATGAGGCTTTTTGGTAAGTAACTAAAGAAGAAATTTCCTTCTTCACTAGAAGAAAAAAGAAAAACCAGGAAACAAACAAGGCAGGATACAATAGGGAGGTCCATTATATGACATGTTAAACTGAAATTTCGGGCCTCCGAGGCATAAATAGTCTAAAGGTGTAACGAACTGACATTCAACATCCTGTAGACTAATTATGAGCACCTGCACTAGTAATCCTGAGTGAACTATTCACCTTCTTCATTGACAGAAGTGCACCGGCGTAACCTGACTTTGATAACGGAATGGTATCTCCAAAATTGTGTTTTAATGAGTTCTGATTTGATATTAGTAACAGCTTGCCCCGTATTAGCGTACTGGTGACGGCCTCCTATGGTTTCTCTTTGAAAATAAACTAAATTAGGGTCACAGAACAACAGATTTTGTAAACTCTAGTGAATAATCTAAGACAGGCACTCATCTATAATGAGTATATAGAACATTAATATGAGGATGAATTTGTGGCTAGAAAGTTAAATAATCAGCTCTAAGCCTGTGATGCACAGGTATTAACGTGTGTCTGTGTTTTAGACAGTTAACTAGACATGTAAACAAGTAGCTATTTCTGCATGCAAATACATTCTCTTCGCATAGTCCTTCACCGGGTAATGCTATTTTCTTGGTACTCCAGGAGATGATTCGGCTGTGCATATGTGTGTTTAGTGCATTTCTTTTAGTAGTCATTCAGTTGTTTTACCTGAGCTTGGAGGAAGTACTGTTAGGCAACTATCGTGCAATATTTGGGAAACTGCATCATAAAGCTCCACTGCTTCAACTGAGAGTGTAATGTACTTTTCAGAAGTGTCTTTTTCAAAGAAGGGTCAACGTTGCTCCCCCAAACAAGTATCGTAGACAGTATGCTCAGCTGCCCTCAGACAGCAAACTGCTTTTTTCTACAGAATGTTTTGGGATTCTTTGGCTATATATTATTTCTACTCTAGGAAAATGGAGTTGCAAGCGGATGTACTGCTAGAGGGCTCAAGGATCTTCTCTAAACCAGTAAGAGTAAGCTACTCAGACACTCTGTAAGCAGAATTACTAACTTTATCTCTCCCACACTCTTCAGGCCTTGTAGTGGTTTATTCCACTCATTTTTAACTGACATTCCACAAAACAGTTTTGAGATTTGTACATTACTGTTTGCCTATTGCTTTAGTAATGTGTATCTTCCCTTCAAAAGTACACAGGAGTGCTTAGATACAGGACTTCTCGCATCCCTTCCATTTTCAAAGAGATAAAAAAAATAAAATATATATCTATCTTTGGGGAGCCAGTAAGAAAACCTTGCAGTGTTTGTTGGCTTTTAAACATTATGCATCCTGTATAACAGGTCAAGCTTTTAACTTACTTCTGCTCTCTGCTCACTGTAATAAGGCAAAAAGATAGGGGACCAGATCCAAGCTGCAAAAACACAGAATGCATTTTGGAAGCCCACTCTTCTCACCTGTTCCCTCTACTGAAAGCAAGGGGCATGCCCATTTTGATATTGTTGTTGTGAAGTACTCATTAAATTATTGCTCATAGCAGGGGGCAAGGATACTTTTGACTAAATCTGTTAGCCAGACTCCTGCAGCGACTCTCCTCTGGATTCCCCAGCAGGCGTCTCTTTGAAGTGCTTATAATAAATGGAATACAACTGGGAGAAATCAGAAAGGGCAATGTTGACAACTGTCATAGCAGGTTACAGCTTGAATGGCAACTGAGCAGAAGGTCTCTCTCTCTGTCTCTCTCATACCTCAGATCTCCTTAGCATCATTTCTGGTAGGCATCCAACCCCCATTAGCAGGAGTTTCTGGAAAATTGTGTTTCTCCCTAAATTCTCTGTCTCTGCTGTAAACGTAATGCACTGTTCCAGGCCACCAGGTCTTCTAGATGAAATGGTTTTGCAATTGTAACAGCATATCCACTATGATAGGCACATTGCCAAGATATAATTAGTGATACATAACAGAAATTACAAGCAATATTAATGGAGGATATATTTCAAGGGAAAGACCCATTTTCATTCCAGAAGCATTTTTATGCCATTATATAAAGGGCGAAAAAGTTAATGCTACTAAATATAGCATAATTCCTCAGCAACCTTTTTTATCTGATGAATGCTATGTATTTATGCTGTACCACAAATTGCCTCATCAATTATCTCATTTCATCAGCATTAGAAAATTCAAAATATATGACACCTTTAAAATATCCACTAACAGCTGATAGTTTCACATTCTACTTAATATATTGTGAAAACACATGTTTTTTAAATAAAACTTTTTTATGTACTAAAATACTACTTTAGTTGGTAATAATAGCTGTAAGTTCCCCTGAAGCCAGGAAAATTATCTCTCATCCCTGTTCCAAGCATCTCAATATCTAATAATGTTTTCAGCTCTTGTTCATATGTTGCCTTGCAACATCATCCTCTAAGGTGAGGGCTTAATGCCCCAGAAAAAGTAAAGATACCTAACAAAAGCTGTTTGAAGGCTAAATATAAGACTCAAGGAAAACAAAAAAACAAAGGTTAAGAAAAAACAGTTTTCACACACAAAAAAACCCTCCACAGTCTGGTAAGGTACAAGGCAAAAGCTGCTTGATTTGAGATTTCCCTTCGTCTAATCAGACTAGAAAATTCCTGTTAGAGCAGAGGCTGATGCTACACAATCCAGTAGGCTTTTACAA
The DNA here is from genome assembly GCA_013400055.1 of Nycticryphes semicollaris. Taxonomy (NCBI): domain Eukaryota; kingdom Metazoa; phylum Chordata; class Aves; order Charadriiformes; family Rostratulidae; genus Nycticryphes; species Nycticryphes semicollaris. The sequence continues at coordinate 173,409 of VXBJ01005257.1, forward strand.
ATCCTAATTTCTATGATTCCACAAAAATTGGACACCAAGTTAGTGGGAGTTAAAGCACATCCAACTGAAGGATACGAAAATGTAATCTAACACTGAGCAATAGCAACTCATTGTGTTCTTGTTCTGAATGATAATTTGGTGCATGTGGGAGACAAGCCTGAGGCCTAACCAAGACTTCCCACGGAGAGAGGAGGAACAGGCAGCATGGTATGAACCCCACAGCAACACTTTCAAGTGCTGCATTTCAAAAATTTCAAAAATACGTCTCAGACTATGCATAGTACAGAGGACACAGGGACAGAAGCATTAATTAATCCTCCAAAAACAATTTTTTGTTTTTTCATTTTTCAAAAACTTTCTGAAATCCATTATTTATAGAGTAACTGAAGAACAAGAATAAAGCATATCAGGAAACAAAAACCGTAGCGATGAAAACAGAGTACTGATAAACTGTGCAAGAAGTTGTGCCAAATATGAAGAGAAATAGCAGTTTCAGTGATTTCCATAAGAATGAATAATGACAAACTATCTGGGGACTCAAATTTTACTCAACATATGCAAACTTGGAGAAGATGATCTCCGAGGACACTAGGGAAATTATCTGCAATAAGATGTCACATATTCTTTGAAGTCACTCCTCCTAACACACTGGGTTAATGTCACTGGCCTTAAAGGTGGCTGTCACACTATTTAATTGCAAATTCCAAGCTAACCTAAGTTTTCCTATCATGTTCCTGTCCATCAAACTAGTGTAATAGCTATTTTGAGGTTGGACATGTGTGGGAGATCACTGATGCTGAAAAAATCACATCACTAAAATATTTGTCTAATTAATTCTCAAAACAGATTGAAACATAACACAAAACAAAAAAGTGCAATTGTACAGTTATAAAGAAATGTCACTTCTCATCTTGGCTAGGGACCAGGGACTATAACTTCTATGTGTGTATACCTTCTCAATATGCACCAACACATCTCCCCTCCACACCCACAATTTCATTCTCCAGTTATCCCTACTGTGGACTTACTGTAAGAGAAAGACATCAAAAGTCAAAAGGACTCTGACTTCGGCTGTAGGTGATACTGCACTCATATACAATCATCTTTCCCAAATCTGATTCAACATAATTGCGGTCAGCTTCCCTTAGAGCAACAAGGACATGTTATTTCTCTACCTCCATAACAAAAAAAATCCATAAATGTCATTAAGAAAAATAGTTTAAAAAACGCTTAGATCATTTACCCCAGTGAGATGCTACTCAGGCTAGTCACTGACTATCCATACTGTCTTGGAGTGCAGTTGTGAAAGGCTCTACAAGCAAACAGTTTGCTGTAAAATCTGTTGACTGCATTGATATTTGTTTTCTAAGCAGCTCCTTAAATGTCCTATTCCATGCCAAAATGTTTGCCCAAAGAAAACAAGAAAAATTACTAACATGTTCCTGTTGCTTTTATCCACCATAAAAAGTATGATCATAGTAAGACTTACCTGATTCCAAGGACAGCCTTTCATATTTGTCTTGTTCCAGAAGGAAAAGGGGAAAAAAAAAAAAAAAAACAAACCAAGAAAGAAACCCATATTTTAGTAATAGTGATTCAAATGTCATCATGTGAAAGGTAGATTTTCCAAATTTGGAATGTTACTGATTTTTTTTTGTTTGTTTACATTAAAATGTATATCATTGAAGTGCAAGCTAAAGTCAGCTACCAACAAAAACTTATTTGAAAAAGTAATATAAAATTGACACATAGGAAATTAATATCATCTTTATAAATAGCAACAATACCTTAAAAAACACTTGTGTGATTATTTGTTTTCTTATATTTTAAGCTTTTTGCACTGCAAAGGTATAGTCACAACCAATTTAGTAACAGCTTTAATGGTTTTAGATGTCAGCATCCCACAGCAGTGCTGGCAGAAGGCATTGTCTGAAAACTCCTTAATCAATTTAAGTAGAAAACCTTCCAAAACACCTCCGCTGGTGTTTTAAATTAGGCTGGCTGGATGCGTGCTGTAACACTAAGAATCACAGAAATTCCTGTAGGTGAAAGTAGCAACTTTCAAGACGTGCATGGTAACAAAGACCAAAAATCAAAATATTTTACCAATAAAAAGAGAGAGAGGAGAGGGACGAGTAAAGTTGTTTTTACTGCAGCAATGACATGGAAGGCTGTGACACGCATGAAAATCTCAATAGTTGCTCTAATGCAAGCTGAGGATTCATCTTCTATAACAAGCAATAGGAATTTTGAGAAGCTATCTCAATACTATAGAACACTATAGAATATAGTATATATAGAATACTATCTGTATGTATGTGATACTTCTCGTTTTACAAATATTTACCTTTTACATAAAGATTTTACCTGTTTTAAGTATTTATCCAGTTCTCCCAGCATCAGCTTGAGTTACATCAGGGAGCTAAGTCCAACAGGCATTTGGACTACATTATCTTTGTGGGTCCCTTCCAATTGAACTACTCTATTCTATAATGTTTATTTTAAAATAGCAATAGCATTAATAATTATTTTTGCAGATACAGCAGTAATAATGTTGATCACTGAGCATACAGAATAGGTGCTTGTCATAAAAGTTTAACAAACTCTAGTTTTGCATGCGTCAAGATTTAGCAATTGAAGCACATATGTATGCTATTGCCAAATAGGATGAAAGTTTAGCTCTAGCTATTTGGCTCCCAGCCTAATATCCAAAAGTTATATAATAAAATATCCAGAAATTATAGAATCATAATCCAAGTCCTACTTCAGGATATTTCCAGTAGTTAAAGGCACTGAAAACACTTCTGTTCAGGCAGATTGCATATTCAAAGGCAAAAGACAAGGTATGTTGGAAATAAAATGTTTATTTGCAGGCTATGCTGGAAGCTGAAGTGGTTTTTCTACTTTAATAGGTAAAGAAAATACATTTTTATGGTAAAAGGTAGGTGTCATGGTACAAAACTGCAAATTTAAAAATGGTTACATAGCTGTGGCAGCGCCTTTGTTTTAGAGATTATGAGGTATTCCCACATCTTATGCCAATACTTGATTATTTAGGGACTTGTTAGCTTTTGGCACAACATGCTAGAACTTCAGGTTTCTCTTACTCGTTACTAAGCTGCCTGAATACTTGTTTTAGTAACAATATGCACTGTGACTGAAATGCAATGCGCTTTATATCCAGTCCTCTGAAGACTAACTTGAGATTTAAGGATAATGCTGCTGTTCTGAAAGGTGCAGCATCGTTGTTGATTGTGCTGTTAGATGTTTATTTTCTTCACCAAACTTTAGAGATTGAATCACTCACTAGATGAAACAGCACATGAGTTTCATAGTAAGGAGAGCTATAAACATAGTCTAAGCTAGAATTTGAATGCAAGGCATTAAAAATGTATATGTTGTTCTATATAATGCAAATACACATTAATCTCAGCAAGCACTATCCTTTTATATGTAAAAACCAAACTGATCAATGGGATACAAATGGAAATGTGTTTTTGNATCTTAACAATTATTCCTACTTGTGTATACGTAAAAAGACTGTATTTCTCCTGTTTCACAACAGTAAAAAAGGACTAATTCCTATTTTTAATATTCTCATTTGACTAAATTAGAGGATTAACTGCAAAACCTAGATAAGATAAAGTTAGTTCAATTTGTTCAAAAGAAACATGCTTTAAAAAATCTTTTTCTCATAAATCTTAATAGTGAAATATATAAGGAAGAGGAAAACGTAAGAATCTCTTACTTTGCAGATGTGAAATTAATTACAGAGATAAGTGAGTTACCAAGGGTTATTCAAAATTTTTATAGAAGTTAGAGACTGAACACCAGATCTCAGCCCAGTGCTTTATGAGCGCATCATTTTTATAAGTGGGACAACGTCAGATCTATTTATACTAATAAAAATACACATTCTTGCAGCCTCCTCAAAATACGCAACCCATTCTCTTGGGAAACAAACAAAGAAGCAATTAAACAACCCACAAGTAAATATAAGGAGAAAGAAGAATCATTTTTTTCTGTATAAATCGTGAACCCATAATCTGCCTTCTCTTCAGAAATGTGTATGCTAGCGACACAGTTTTTTGACCACAGAACCATGCATGGACATTCTTCCAAATGAAGTACTATTCAAGAAATCCTACTTGCTTATTCAAAATACTGCATGTAAACTCTCCCAGAGCTTAGGGGATACATTTCAGACACACAGACAGAATCCAGGGGATTAAACACAAAACTTCCACTTGTGTTCAGGATACAGCAAGGAAGTACTATGGGGCAAAAATATACTAATTCATAAAGCATGAGGCTCATAAAGGATGGCACGGCCTCTGTGTCACTCAAATACATGGGAGCTTGAGGCGTATTGAACTCCGTGTCACATTAGCAAGAAGCAGTTCTTTTATTGATCTTCATCACTGGACACACTTCTCCTTGGTTGTCCATGTTAGGCCTTTTTGCTTTCAGCATTCTGCTGTATTTGAGCTCAGTTTTATAATGGATAACAAAAGATCATGTGAAAATAAGCAAATGAGGCTAGTGATTACTTTTATTTGAGCCTCTCTATTGGTATACATTGCCTAAGCCCACCAGATGTATAGCAGCCGGATTTGCTTCCAGATGGATCAAAGCTGGGAGCATCAGTTGCACTCTGGGATCCCTGTAGATTGGGATCAAATCCATAGGTCAGGGAACAGAAATCTGGGATGTTCAGAGGCATCTGAGGGGAGTCTACTGTTCCTGAGGGAACTACGTCTAGCAGGCTATAGCAAGGGAAGCCTGGTGAAGTACTATGGTTCAGCTACAGTTAAGTTCTCTTTTCAAGTGAAAATACAATAAAAACAAACCCCAGATCGAAACACAAAAATGTCTCACACAGTTAACACTGGACCTGCATTCACAAATAGTTTCACCCTGCACTTCTGTAGCACTTCTATTAGCACGATCGCTTGCCACGGAACAGCAGATGCTTGGTGCAGGACTTCCTGGATATGTTTCATCCTTTGAATAGCAGTTCTGTACCCATTTTCAATTATAGGAATTCAGTGTATGACAAGGGAAAAATGGTTAAGCAATTACAGTATGTCTGCTTAATAGCAGCTACTCCAAAACATGAAGAAAAAGCTGTAAATTTGGATTTAAATCTTCCACACGGAAGCATGCTGCTTTATCACTGAATCACTAGTTTAGTTTCCCTTTTAATGAATTCACTTCTGAGACTCTGAGAATAAAGATACACATATCGAACACACTGTTCTGCCTTTATTAAGCAAAAAAGATCTTGCTTCAGCCGTAATTGTATTTTCCTCAAACAGCAGGAAGAAATAATTTAAACCAAAGCAAATCCAAATATTCTTTAACACCAAAATTAAGAGTTCAAAATCCAGGCAAAGCATTTTAGTGTTGATTGGTGATCTACCACAACTGCAATTACAAAATACCTTCAAACAGACATAGGGAAAAAAAAAATCTAAATTAATGTACAGTGGTTGAAGCACACCTGAAGAATACTAAATTAAATTAAGATAAAGCACTAGGAAAAAAAAAAAACCCAAAACTATTTGTTTCTCCACTTCAGGCCTTTTTAAATGAAACTTGTTCTTATTATGAAGAGAAATGCCTTCTAACATAAAACCATGCAGTAATTTCATTGGTATAATAGTACAGGTAAACCATTAGAAATTAGTAGGGATTTTCTTCCTGAGAGGAACACAACAGGGTACAGCTTTACATCTTAGGAATTAGTATGTCTTTGTTCTGAGGGAGAGTGAAGTTGAAGGGAAAAGCAAACAAAACAAAGAGAAAACAAACAAACAAACAAGCATGAAAACCCCAAACACACAAACACCCCCTGAACACAAAACAACCCCTTCACTACCCTGCACAGCTCTCAGTGCATTTTTGGGAGCAAAACCCCATGAGACATATTACCACTGGGGTGTAAACTATCCCACAGTTGCTACTGCTCACACTTTTACATAATAGTGTATCCATTACACCAGTCCATTAAGGACTGCCCAATCTAGCAGATGCTGAGTAAGCAGCTCAGCAAATAGCTCCCACCGTGCTGCCCGTGGCTAGATTGCTAGCAAAAGCAAAGCTGGCTCACTTCAATCTAATTGGGAACGTCTACTTAAGCTGCAGTATCTCCATGGAGGTGACCTGCCAACGTACACAGTTGCTAGACAAGTACTAAGTGGACAGGCAGATCTGGGATCCAATGTGGTTAGCAGAGAAAAGGAATGGATGCCACCTTGGCTCTGAAGACAGAGGGAGAGTCACACCAGAAGAAGCTCCAGATACTTAACACTAACATCTGATTTCCCTACTAATACCTGAAAGCCACGAGTCTTGCGGTCAACATTTTACACCACTCCCTTTGTGGAAGCTGCTCACAAATGAAGAGCATAGGCTGGAAAAGTGTACACTGGATTTCCATGACTATTTGAAGCATATCCTGTCTCCTCCCACTTTGACCTGCTCCCATGAACACAGCTGAAAGAAACAGCAGCGGACAATTACGGTCCTCTCACCAAAATGGTAAATGATGGATTATTCAAGTTGGGTAGCACGAGCTTACCTGATCATGAGTTTTCATCAGTTCTTATATGACTAAACAGCAATACAATGACTTCTCTCTGCTTATTTGTAGGAATATATGCTTTAAACCCCCCACCTTTAAAGGTGGGTCTTTAAAGGCCCTACCTACCTTTTAAAGACCTTACTAGGCTATCCAGAACTGTAAAAATGAATTAAGTTTCATTGAAGCCAATGAACATCCCATTTACTTAGTAGAAACTTCAGTTCCTACCGCCTTCCTGGAACATTTTTAGCTTGAGATGCCAAAGTGTGGAGAACCCAGTCCCACCACTGACTCAGCCAGGGATGAGAGACAGTGTCAGTACACATCCTGTAACAGATGGCTTCTGACTGCTTAAAAAAAATAAGTAAGTAGGCGCTTCTATAGCTGTTTATCTTCTTTTCTCTCTCAGGCCTCATAGATGTAAAAACAGCAGAAGAAAGTGGCAAGATGTCATTGCTGTTTCAACACCATGCAGAGGGAAAGCAGAAAATACAACTTTTTGGTGTACTCATCAGTTTGAATGAAAAGCTGCACATTATTTATGAGACGTGTGAGAAGCAATCCATTGTACTGAACAACGATAGTCAATCCTAGATATAAATTTTCCACTGGTCGATAACCACTATACCCATTCCCTTAGCCATGAAAATGACCTGACAGAGCCATAAATTCACACATTGTCCATTTTTCACAGACAAGCTCCCCCCCCAGACCGTCTGGAGTGCACCAGCCATGACATCGGTGTAAACATTTACTCATTTATTATTTTATGCTGACTGCTCTTCAGCTTCCTGACAAAGGACAGGCAAGTAACAATGGTGACAAAGCCTTGGGCAGGTTCAGGACCCAAAGGCAGGCTGAATACAGGTTTCAGACACGCACAGCATGCTAGCACTTCCTATCCCAGCAGTACACTGGAACTCACTAAATATGGATTTTCTTTTAACGTATAAACTTCCATTAATCCATAAGGTTTCAATTTACGTATGCATAAAACCAATCCTCCACCTACAAGTTTCTTTCAGAGACGCAAACAGAAAAATCAGTCTAAACTTGCTGAAAAACTTAATAATGCCTGGCAATAACCCAAAAATCTTTCAAAGAGCCAGACTGATAATTAGTAAATTTTCAATGATTTGCCCCTTTTGGGGCCAGTGTTCTAATGGCTTTTAGTGTTAGCAAATCAGTGCTAGGATTTGTTCTGTGCATTAACGTGCACAGAGTGTTAAGCTACTTATTTGCAATGATACTGTTCCTGTAGGAAAGCCTGCCTTGATTGTTAATGATACTTGAGGCTCTTAATCTTAAAACAGAGGGGGAGAGAAACTGCAGGGTGTGGCATAGTCTGCTACACAGCTTCTCATTTACTGAAAATAAAAACCTCACTTAATTCTATTGACAGCACTTAGAATATTGTAATAGGCATTTAATTTCCTAAACAAATTGCACTTTAAGAAGCTGGAGCAATCTCTTAAATTACACTATTTTCATTGTTTATATTTGTTGTTGTTGTTGTTTTTTAAGATAGGATCTATTCAAAAGTGATTTATTCAGAAAGAATAATTTGAAGAAACTTGCTCTTACCTTCCACTACTCTCACATAAATTTGTTTAAAAAGAAAGAGCAGCACAAATATAAAACAACAGTAATATATTATTCCTCTTGCATATTAAGCCTTAAAGACTTCTCTTATGATCAGTATTACTGCACTGCTGCCTAACAGTATATATTGTTGATACATTAATTGGTTTATTGACTGCTTTAAAGTTTTACAACTTTCCATTCAGTCCAACGTGCCCTTGTTGTGAACTCACCCAAAGAATTACCAGATTCAATAACCTAAATTATGTTCATTAACAGTGCAATAGACATATGTAATAAAAAAGAAAAAGAACACAACTATTACCTTCACACAAGTAGTCCTATTGACTTCAGTAAGACTGATTTTACAGAATAAAAAAACTGTCCTGTCAATCAAGACTTTGAATATTGAAAATAAAACCTGCATATGCTCAATATCAGACTTCTGAGCGTCACAAACTGCAATAAAAGTAAACGGGAAGAACAAGACCTGCAATGCTTTTTCACATGTAGCTATGGTCAAAAATGTTATGACATCCAGGAATAAAAAAAGTATGAAATCTAGACTGACTGGTAAAGTATCATAAAACAATGTCATGCCAGATTGCCCAGATGCTGCCAACCTTTTAAAGTTTCATTCCAATCTTCTAAAAATATTTTGAAAATAGGAATTGCAGAAAAAAGATAAAAAATGTTCTGCCTTACCTATCCAGTTTGGAATTTAAATAGAAAATCAGTTTGACAAATTCTCTGTAAAACATAAATTTCAAATTTGCTGCAATTCTGTTACGGACTTGAGGCTGCACAGAGATTGCAAGAAAGGCTCTGGATCCCTAGTAAGTATAAACAATTCAACATAGATAGACACGCACCATAAGAAACATCTGTGGGACCTGAGCTTGGCTCTTCCATAGGAAGCACCACCTTTACTTCTAGGGACAAAATGTCAGCTCATGTACAAAGTATTACGTCACAACAGAACTAATTTGATGTTTGTAAATAGACACAGGTATAAAAGGAAGTACTGTTGACTAAACAAAAATCAGAAAGTAGTAGAAGAACCTCTAAGCATAAGAAAGAGAAGTGAACTGAGATGATGGTGCAGCAGATAAAGAGGGCAGGATTCAGTATTGAAATAAGACACCAAAAGGAGGTCAAGCAACTTAATGAATCAGCTGCTGACCTCATATCAAACTCAGTCCTAATCACAGCGAATAAAAATTGCTGTTTGTAGATGGCTGAAAAAGGCTTTAAGCCACAAGCCCATTCTGGATTTAAACTACTATGCACAAGAACTGGAAAACATACTGACATCCCCTACAAAACTCCCTGAATTGTCTAACTGAAAATTATATAAAATCATCCTGCATTTTCATTCCCATTAATTGTCAGTCTATATTTAAATGAAGATATAATTTCATTTTTAATAAAATGCATAAAATCCACTCCTGGTTTAGTGCTTTAGAAATCATGTAAATACCTAAGGTAAACAACCCTGTTACTTCAAATACCTTTCAAAAAGGAAATTGTCTTTATGAACTGACTGGCGTGCACAGGGAGGCAGAAAGAGTTTGGTATTTTTTGTTCTGTTTCAGCCTTAGAAAGGTCAGTTCCAGTGACAGAATAACTCAGAAAATTTCCCTAAATCCAGCATTTATAGAAAGGAAGCCAGACATCCATATGCATGCTGACGCTACAGTCCTATTCTTAGAATATTCATCTACCCATAGGCTGTTAAGGTTTTGTCAGAAGCACTTTCGGACACAGTAGCTCACCTGTAGCTTTCATTATCCTAAATATTTCCTTACTGAGTGGATATACAGTCCCTGTTCCCAAAGTGCATTACATGAGTTACTTCAAAACTGTTGCATATATGCTGTCAAAATGCCTGAATGTCATGTGCTGAAATCACCTTCCAACTTACCATTCTTGTTACTGTGGTTGTCAGACATGGCTGGTTGCTCTCAATTAACTCATGCACTGTACGTAGCACCAAACTGGTTAACAAAGGACTGGGATTTTTGATGATAAATGCCAAGACACCATCCCAGCTCACCATCCCGAAGTGTCAGGTGCAAATCCGTTTGTGAAATTAAAAACACCCAGTCCCCCCAGAACACTGGCACTGGAAGTAAGTCTTGCCCCGTTCTCCACCTACATTTAGAACAAACCCATTTGACAGTAAGGAAGACAGAAAGTCACCAGATGCAGCGGCTGGTGTCTTGGTAACTATGGGAGTAAGTTATCCATATTGCTTGTAATCAGGCTAAAAGTTCCTGAGGCTTCACCATCTGGAATTTTTTTGTACAGGATGTCTAACAAGTTATTTTCTTGGGGTTTTTTGACTAAGATTTAGACTTCAGTCAGCAAGTAAGCCTGCAAATAACCCTGCTCGTTCTTTTTCCTTCAGGTGAGCTCTACAAGCAACACAAAATAAGCCTTTATTTTTGCTTTGGTTTTATTTTTTGCTCTTGACTGAGCTCTATTAGGAAATAAGTTGGAAAAACAAATACATTAGCGTGGAAAAAACTCAGTATGTATCAGAAATAAGAAAACACTACAGAAAAATCTTTCTTTTACTTTCTGTTTCTCTTCCTCATGTTTTCCTCTCAGATCAGCTATCTTTCAATAGCTTACTATATGCCATGGTTTCAGCCATATTTACCAAAACCAGGCTGACAGATGGCCCTTCTCCCCCACAAAACAAGAGGAGAGGAAGAGATAAGCAGATTTATGAGTTTAGAATGAACTACTTTAATGAAGTATTAATATCAACATTAAAAAAATTAAATTAAATAGATACAATATATACAAAACCGTATCAAGTTCCCAGGATGACAATCACGTCATTGGCAGGCACTGGGGAAGTCTCAGACTGGACTCTGTGACGGATTCCAGATCTGGAGTTAGGAACAGATGGATCAGGATCAAAGGCAGATGAACAGACAGGTTCTTCTTTGGACGTCGGCCATTGAAGAAAGAGAGTTGACCCTTTGATCCCTCAACTTTTATACTGAGTGTGGGGTAGATGGGATGGAATACCCTAGTTGGTCAGGTTTGGGTCATCTGTCTCACCTACTCTTCCCCACAGGTGTGACCCCTCTATGCTTTTTCTGTTTCTGACCCTCCAACAAACTAAGGAAACTGACCTTGGTTGTTAGAGCAATAACTATAATCAAGAGCCTCTCTGCGTGTCGTTCCTTGCCATGAAGTACAAACATTGGTCATTGCTCTACAAATGAGCAGTTTTCTCCACCATATGCTGTTAATTTCAGAGAGTTAAAAGAGGCCTTGTTAAGATGTAAAATTACAGAATAGAAAACTGGTTCTGTTTTACTTCAAACCAGGACACCTTATTGCAAAAAAAATCCATAGAAGTGACTGTCCCTTCGGGAAGAAAAGGAACAGAAAAAACCCAAAACAACAGAGCAACCTTTCCTCCATCCTTCCCGCAACCTGGCTGCACCTCTGTTCCTTGCTCTGCCCAGAAAACTCCGGATCTCTGTTGTGTGCCAAGTCCCATCCTTGATTTTCTCTTTCCTCCTCCTACCCAATGTCCAGCTGCTCCCAGCAAAGGTGTAAACACTCTCTTTCCAAATACTGACCTGAACCGAAGTGCAGATCAATGCAAAACCGGGAGATTCTTTCTCAATGCCTGGTTGCTATCTTTTTAAAGAAACATACCATGATGAATTGCAACAAATAAAATAGGAATGTTCTATTGTAAGGATTTTTTCATGGAAATGTAGACCGTAAGGACTCTTACAGAATTTTGTTTTTCTTTACGGTGCTTTTTACATCACCAATTACTATAGCGACTCCATCACATAACTTGTTTTAAATCTCCTATTAAACATGGTATTACATTCACAGATCTACCAGATAATATTCTATTAAGTTGTGGTAGAGTCAATGGATTTCTGGATTGTGTTGTTGTTGCTGTTGTTGTTACCCTTATTTCATTCTTTGGGCATTTGAACTTGTTTGTCTGGTTTTGTTTTTCTCAGATGTCCTTCAGGGTGTACATAGCACCAGTTTTCTACTGGCTAATTAAGTAGTTTTTTAATCAAGAAAATCAAAAAGCAACTGGACCCAAGCATCTAAGATTTCCCATACATACATATGTGAATTGTGTTGTTCCAAAAAAGTTGTTGGTGTCTACATGTATCAAAAACTCTGTCCCATACACAACGCACCGCAGACCTGTTTCGGCCCTTGCCTTGCGCAGTATAAACCACAGACAGACGGACATCCAGAGAGAGGCTCTCACTGCTGGGTACTCCCCAGGGGACTTTAAGACAGTCTGTACATCCTCTGCGAACCAGGACAGCTTTACATTAGTGCAACGTACTATGGAAATGGAGTTTCAGCCTATAATGAATATATTCACGTATCTGTGTAACAGTCAACTTGACCAACTTAATCTTATTTTCCTTGGTGTAGTCAATTTTGTTCAATTAACCACTTTAATTGCATAGTATAAACCTAGAAAGTGTCCTTTATTGGATGTTATCCTGAAATAACTGTTGGGCGTTGCTCTTGCTGCTGATTTAACATATACCACTTTCCACCTGTTAAATAATATAACTAGCAGATTCCAAAATTTGTATTTCTTTATCCAAAATGTATTTTCACGTTTGAGCTCTTTAAGAAACTATGCAATTCTTTCCCCAACTAGGGTTGTTTTTTTTTTTTCCTAGTAATGAATGCAACTGTCTGATAATGGAAGTAGCACTTTGTAAAATTAGCCCCTATCCCTCTGAAGCTCCTTCGCACCATCACTTGCCTAAATGCTTCAATGAGTTTATCTGCTCTGGTGCACCCTCCTCAGGAATACTGAGCCAGCGACCATGTGCACTACTACTGATACTTAAAATACCATCTGAATTTCTGTTATTCCTGCATGTGACACAGTGTCCTGTCTCAAACTTGACTGAGCAGCTACTGCTATGAACTTCTTCATGACCTGAATTCCATGGCCTGTTATTAAAAAACAAAACCCACAACCGAACAAAAAGCAAACCAGCAAAAACACCTCCCCTCAATCAAGAAAAAAAAAAACCAACTACCAAACCTCACCAGTTATATTTAAGACAATATTTTTAACCTAGTTATCATGGGGATTCTGTCTTTATTGTCAGTATGCTTTAGCCACAAACTTCAAACAGCTGATAACTATTCCTCTGCAGGAGACCCAGTGTTTCCCTAGAAGGAGCAAATACAGTTTTCCAGCAAAGTACCTCACAGAAATCTTTCGTTATTGTTCAAAAACAATTTAGTTGAATAAATAAAGCAGCTCTTGTTCACAATACGCTCTATTTGATCAAGAAAATAAGAACACAGGGTTTTGGAAAGACAACAAGCTTGGTAACTGTTATTAGTCTCTCATAACAGTCAATTTCTTTATATATTGCCTTGCAAAAATTTGATGGTACCTTAACTGAATTTGATAAACATCAGAAAAAGAGACCCCAGAGGCTCTCAAAGATAGCCAGGAAAAAAATAATAAAATTACATCTAGAAATATCATAAAGTATTTCTCAGCAAAATGTTCATTTTCATTCTTCTCTGGAGATAGGGAAACTTTGATAAATTCAAATAAAACAGATTGAGCTTAGGGAATGAAGACCAAATGCTTATCCATGCTATCTTCTCTATCAGGAACTGCATTTTGGAAGATTAAAGAAGTCCTCCTTTCTCTCTTTCTCTCACATCCCTCCCTCCCACCTCCACCCGACATTGTCACATATGCACTCCTCTAGAAACTGTCTGAAGCAAGCAAAAATCTCTAGCTAAAGACAGCAACACATGCTTTCAAATGTTTTTGTAGCTGAAGTTACACTTCATTACTAATGAAATATTTTCCATTTATTCAGAACTTCTGCATAAAATGGTGATGTTCACCTAAAGTGTAATCCTACTCTGCACATTACATTCATAAACAGCATAGAACACTTTCACATTTTCAGTATGCCACAGGATTCACTATCAAATTTTCTGAATTTACAAGTCAATAGACGGCCTTTCAATCTATCTGGTCCATGCAGACTCAGCATGCTACTTGTAAGCCAAGCTGTTGTCCTTCTGGCTTTGTATATTGCTGCCAGCACTAAAGATTTGGCAGACAAAAATTCCTCACTCAGTAGACACAGCACAGTGGATTGGGGCGTGCTGGACATTCCCTGATCAACAGATACTTCTGATGGCAAGTTAAGAGCAGCTCCATGCTGCAGTGCAAAGCAGCAGCAGGTCCATTTACAAGCTGTAGTGCATTCATGTTGTGTCCCTCAAGGCCACCAGTTCCAGATACATAGGTAGTGTATATAGGTCCCTCGGTTTTTACAAAAATATGCTCTGAGAAGAGAACATTCTTAAGATCTTGAAAGATGAATGAACTAGAAGACCATCCACTCTGTTCTGCCACAACACCCTCAGCTTTTCAGGGTTAACAATAGCCTTAAGGGAAAAAAGAAGAAAAAAAAAGAAAAGAAAAAATGACAAAAACCCCAAATCCCCTCAAAACCACAACAGCAAAGGAAAAAAAAAACCCACAAACCAAAAAACAAATCAGAAACAACCCCCCATCACCACTTTTAATATATAATTTTCTTTTTTAAAATAAAAGATGGGAAAGTGATCACAAAAGAAACCAGAGGGCAGCATGTGATTGATAAAAGTTCAATGCAATCTGTTTTTCAGAGTAAAGCTGTGCTTAAAATACCATTCTGCCTTGACTAACCGCTTCCTTTCTAAGAAAAAAAAATTCAATGGGATGATAAGATGTCATTGCTCACAACAGTAAAAAGGAACTGAACACAGAAACTCCAGAAGGTCTTGTCCAGCCTTGAGTTCCCCACATGCTCTAAATATGTCTTTTCTGTATATTCTGTTCTAAACTTGCCCCACGAACCAACTGTCATCCCTGATGCCTTCAGCTCTGTTACCAGGAGAAAACACCAACATTATCACTAAGGATTTGCTACTGGATCAATTTTGTAGGTGTTGTAAATGAGCATAGCTTCAGTAACTTCAGGTAAGTGATGTTGATTTACAACACCCAGAGGATCTGGCCCTCTGTCCTTATTACTTCATAAATCTGCATATTGCTGCCATGTGCACCATTTTTTTTTTTTTCTAAATTACTTTTACTTCAACCCACCTGTTCTAAGTCTGATGGGGATTTATACAGAGTTAATACCACACTTTCTTACTTATTTTTGAAGAAGCATTGCCCTGAATCTGTCCATGGTCCATAAATGATCTATATGGCTGACTGAATCAAGCCTGAGCTGGTAGCTGTCAGCAGGTATGAATTCAATTTTGCAAGACCAATCCATTAGTATCTAAACACTATTAATAGAGTGGAGAGGGAGAAGCACATTTTTTCTAGCCCAGGGAATAAGAGGCTGGTCACTTCTGGTAGGAAGGTATTTGATCAGGTCTGTCAGAGGCAGAAGCCCATGGTGAATACCTTCTCATAATAACGAGTAGCTCATCCCCAAGAGAAGAGGAAGTTGGTGTCGGGAAGCATGTTTTATCATATTCCTTCAAGACATCACTGAAGTTAGGAGCCCAGCAGGATTCAAAGGAGGTTTAGATATTTATACAGAGAACAAGACCATCAACTGCTACAGTGGGCAGTGTATATTC
>VXBJ01005257.1:189265-200858 GCA_013400055.1 Nycticryphes semicollaris
GACAATAAACTCTCATATTTCAGTGCATAACCCTGCTACTAGAAATGCAGCATAGAAACAGGCTCAGTAGAAATGTTGCTACATTGCCATTTTGGAGCTTTCTGTAATTCCCTTAATTTCCCTCTGACACTGTCTACCGTTAAAAATGGACCCTGAGGGAATATGAATTTTATCCTTGATGGCATGGCCTGAAAATCAAGGAACTTGGTTGGTGAATGAAACCCTAACTAACTGTTACAGTTTTTTTGCAATTTATTTTTGAACAATAAAGTGTCAGTTTGACCCCAAGTTTAAAGTGAGCCACTAATAACCCACATCAAATTTATTATGTGGGCATTTAAACACCTCCCGAGTCCTCTGAGAGCAGCACTAACATGGAAGAAATAATTTAGATGGAGTTAGAAGAACTATTCCTTCTGCCTAAAAACCTGGTGTTTTTCCAAAAGCAAATGTCCTCAAAGCATTCTTTGAAGAAATATGCAATGGTTAGCTTTAACAAGTCAGCATTTTTCAAATGTTACGATACTACACATCTGAAATGGTATTTTTTTGTAAACTTAAAATAGAATGAACTGAAACCTCACATACCATACTTTATTAATAAGCCTAAATTTTTTAATAGCATGTCCAACCATAGGAAGTATTGAAGGAGGGGCATAAGATTCCATACCTTAAATGAATGAATATTAGCATTGACTTGGAGAAGGTTATGATTAAATCAGGCTGATTGCACTAAGTGAAAGAAAAAATGAACTCTGAAGAACCCTAACTAGCAGCAAAGGTTTCCTGCACAGATCTAAGTGTTGGGCAGAGTGCAGAGAATGGAATTTGTCACTCCGAGATTCACTGAAATAACCAGCTCCAAGAGAAGGAGAGTTAAAGGTGACCATACTGTAATTGAGCTAATGTTAATTGTACATATGAGTTACACACCTAGGGACTGGAAATGAGTGTAGAGTTTAAATAAAACTCACACTGCTGATTTCTTAAGCGTTATTTCATCGCAGTTCTAACAGGTAAGGAAATAATACTTAGTCATCTCCTCATCAAAATTTATTTTGGGCTACAAAAGGATATTTTATTTATCAAGTAAAATTCTCTTCAATAAGGAATACTGTAATAAATGCCTTCCTGCCTGCCTTCTGTAGGACCAGGATAAATTTTAAAGGGCCACTGATTCTTGCAAACATTTGCACATATCATTCTGCATCACTGCAGTGTTATTGCTAACCTCATAAAGAGAAATAGAAAAAGCAATGCCAAACAAGTTGCTATGTTCTCCCATTTGGCTGTATGGAGTCACCAGTAAGATACTGCTTTTTAAAAATTTTCCTGCAGTTTCTGAGGGAGAGAACAGTTGTTAGATGTTTGGATTTTCCAATAAATATTTGCAGCTTGATAGGTTTGCTGTTGCCAGCCTTTCTATGCATTTACTGTACATCAAGAAGAAATCTTGTTATCATGTCTATTCCGAATGCTTATCTTCAGTCAAGCCACCCACCATTGCTCCTTGCATTCTTTAGAAAATAGCATTTCTTGGGATAGTGACTGTTCTGTAGACACACATGCACTGAGTTTGTATCTCCCACTTTGTTTCAGGAATGACTTCACTGCAATTGCCTGGCTCTTCAGAAAATAAATATTAAGTGGATTTCAGTCACAGCGATATCAAGACATTTGTGAGACTAAATGAGGGTGCACGAGGCAAATGAATGGGTGAGCCACTTAAAATTTCAGCCTAAGATTTCCATGCTGTGACCTCTCTTCCTTCCTTTCTTCTCTCCTCCTGTTTCTAAATCTTAACTAGCTTGTTTGTTACATCCTCAGTCTTACATTAAAAAAAAAACCAAAAAAAACCAAACCCCAAAAAGCTACCTGATTCCCTTCTAGCTACAGTAATCCCATTTTCCTACTACATTTCCTATCTCCTCAGCCACAGGCTTCTTATCTACAGTCACTACATACTCCACTAGTAAACTATCACTGCTCATCACCTGCTGTGAATCACAAAGTCACTGCAGAAACTAATTAGGGACCTATAACTGGCAGGAAGCAGTAACTGCTTTCTGCAGCTCCTTGCCCCAAAGTAAAAGCCTACACAGAACATACCCTGCTAGGGACCTACTATGCAGTAAGTGCAATTTGCATTCACTGGTCAGTGCTGATTGCTTCTCAGTGAAGACCATTCACCACTGAGACAAAAAGGTCACTACCAGCCACCAACTGGCAACTGCTGTATGACGAAATGGGCCAGCAGTGATCTCTTAGCGTATGATAAGCAGTGTGTCCAAATGTGAAAATGGCAAATACTGCAAGAATGACAGGTGGCATCGATGGGTTGCAGCGTGGTAAATCCAGTTTGCAGCACCCTATCCGCTTACAGTAGTGAAATATCTACTTTTCTCAGGATAGACATCACCACTGATAGTATAAAGCAGCTACTGTCAAAACCAGAAACTGAGTAGTACCAATTAATGACAAGTAGTACCAGCTCTAAAGGGTCTAGAGGAAGACAGGGACGAAGTTTTTAGCAGGGACTGTTGTGATAGCACAAGGGGTAATGGCTTTAAACTAAAAGAGGATAGGTTTAGATGAGATATTAGGAAGAAAGTTTTTACAATGAGGGTGGTGAAACACGGGCAGTTTGCCCGGAGAGGTGGTAGATGCCCCATCTCTGGAAACATTCAAGGTCAGGTTGGAGGTGGCTCTGAGATGAAAAAGTCCTTGCCCATTGCAGGTTGGCTGGACTAGATGACCTTTAAAGGTCCCTTCCAAGCCAAACTATTCTACAATTCTATTATTCTACAAGTATGTGGAGTCTCCACTTACCAAGGCTAAATAATTAACTCCTTTATAGTAACAGAGGTTTATCAGCCCTTCATCTCTTCTTACCATCTTATGATACCCCCATGACAGAGCTTTACTCCTACGTTTTGCTACAATATCCTCCTCCCACCCTATTTCTACTCTTTCATAGTCCAACATAATTTTCTATTTGCATATCTTTCTATCTGCAATAACCACACTAGACACATTTACTGTGTCCAGTCCTCAACATAGAAAAGACATGGACCTGTTGGAACAAGTCCAGCAGAGGACCACAAAGATGATCAGAGGGATGGAGCACCTCTCCTATGAAGACAGGCTGAGAGAGCTGGGGTTGTTCAGCCTGGAGAAAAGAAGGTTCTGGGGAAACCTTCCAGTATCAGAAGGGAGCCTACAGGAGAAATGGAGAGGGACTCTTTGTCAGGAAGTGTAGTGACAGGACAAGGGATAACAGTTTTACATTTAAAGAGGGGAGATTTAGATTAGAAATTAGAAAGAATTAGAAAACATCAGAAAGAAATTCTTTAGTGTGAGGGTGGTGAGGCAATGGAACAGGTTTCCCAGAGAAGCTGTGGATGCCCCATCCCTAGAGGTGTTTAAGGCCAGGCTAGATGGGGTTTTGAGGAACCTGGTCTACTGGGAGGTGTCCCTGCCCATGGCAGGGGGGTTGAAACTTGACGATCTTTAAGGCTCCTTCCAACTCTAGCCATTCTATGATTCCCAAGCTTTCTCTTCTTTTTTTTTTTCCACCTAGATATGGATACCCAGCCCATGATCTCTCTGAAAGTTATTCAGCAGATAAAATGGAGCAGCAACCACTGCTAACTGCTGCCCAAGCAATGATTACTTGCTACCTCACTGTCTTTTCCTTGCCTGCAAGCTGGTGAGGTGGCAGCCTTAGTTTATGACAGGAACAAAGGCGGCTAAAGAAATGCCTTGATGTGTCACATGAAGTATTGGTTCCCAGGGGTTTGCTTAGATATGTAGTCTTTCCTAAGGTTCATTTCTTTAGAATCCAGATAATAATAGATGTGGTTGTTGTGGGGTTTTTTTCCCCCTTGCTTTTTAGGTCACATCACAGATTTTTGGCAAGGTCCTGCCTAAGCAGACTTACTATAAAAAAAGAACTGTTAAAAAAAGATCTTAAGTCAGATCCTAAAGTTCTGGTAAAACGAATGCCCCAATTTCCCATTGTTTTGCACCTCACATAATATGCTTTTATCCAGCATTTTTAATCCAAATATTTAACTGAGGTCATCAGCTTGATTTGTATTTTACAGATGTAGAAAACAGATAATGAAGTGAATGGATGCTCAGTAAGATAGTTTCAGAGCCAGGAATGAATAACAGTGCTTTGAATCCCTTTCCAGTGTACTGTGTGTGCAATAATAAAGAGCTGTGGAGATGGCTGTGAAACGACAGAATCACCCCAGTTGAAGTGATTATATAGAAAAGTTTGAAAAGAAGTGGAAAATCAGGCCCTGGATGAGACATAAAGCAAGTAGATAAACCAAATGTACCTTCCTCCTTTATTAACTTTCTTAATGAGGTTATCTCTGACTATCAGGAACTCTAACGAGACCAACAACCATCTATTTTAAATGCCAAGCAAACGTCTGTTAAGCAACAGACTCCCTCTTCGTAGGGCTGATGCTCTCGAATCCTAATAGTAACTGACAAGACTTCCCCATCTGGACTCCCTTTTTCCCTTATTTTTTTTTTCCCACTTTGCATTTTGAGTATGTGACACAGCACTGTGCAAGGGATTGCCTTTACAAGCAGAGCTGTACGTTTTTTAAAATGGGTGAGCAGCATTGTCATAACATATGTGGAAAGATCAAAATATAATTTCTTTTTATTATTCCTATTATTGCACTCCCCTACACAATGGCAACCTCTTCAGAGACATTGTCTGCAACATAATATTGATTTAATGTGCCACTTCATATGCCTGCCACGTCCTCAGATTAAAGATTTAAATTAATATGACAAGTGAAACTAAGAAATTCAACAAATCACCACATAGGCTTATCCACACAGGGTACATTTTATAGTTTAAAAAAAACCCCAAAACAAACAAAAAATCCCCACCACAGCAGCCACAGTTGCAGCCAGATTTAATTTGCTTGATTGATCTTGAGATCTTTGAGCGCAAATTCATTATTCTCTTATTAACTATTATCATTATTGGAATTTATAAGGAACCTATAAACCTATTAAACTGGCCTTAAATGTTCCGATCTATTTATTGAACATACCAGCAATGAAAAATTAATTATTAAACAACCACCACAGGAAAACATCAGTGGCCTTGTCACCTCAGAGCTAGATTGATAGCATGTTACCTTCTGGAGAGTGGGGCCCTGCAACACTCAAATATAAACCTTGGAAGGGTAATGCCGAGTGTGTCACAGCATAAGTCACATTTTTAATTTAATGTTTTATTAAATGTTAGATAGAATAAATTTATCCAGGCCTCACAGACTCTGTCTTAATAAATGAATTGGCATTCTTTCAGATGTTAAAAATGGTCACAGCTTCTCAAGGGCATCAGAAACCCTGAAGCATAAGACACCAGTAAATACAAAGAGCGAAGGCAGCATGGACAGTGATATATTTGCAAGTGCTGCGGGTGAGCCAACACTTTCAAAATGCTGAGGCTAACAAAACAAGGGCAGTGAACTCCCAAAATGGGAAAAGCACCTGCAGTTAAGAAGCTGTGCTTGAGTGCTGTTGCACGAATGTGTCCACTACTTGAAAAAAAAGTGGAAAAGGTGTGGGTTTATCACCCTCCTGCTACTATATTTCAGGATATGTTTGTACGTTTAAAATTTCATGAGTGGTATTAATAATTTATTTTTCTCCTGTCCTTTAATTTTCTAAGGCTAGACTTTGAAAACAAAAGGCAGGCAGATGATATACTCTCTCCCTCCTCTGCAGTTATCTACAGCACCTTCACTTGCATTTCCCCATAGAACCGCTGTCATTAGTAATATATAATTTGGCTAGGGGAAATAGTTACAAGTTCCTTAGTCAAAACCAATATGCCCCTGCCCGGGCACATCCCTCCAGAGGCATCCTAAGATTTCCGCAAGCAGCTCCATTTCGAAAACATTTGGCTTACATAAGGCAGGACAGCTCAACACCAGCACTCAAGCAATGAAAGGCTTTCACAGCACAATTGAGCTGTACTATGTATTTCCACAGACACTAAACTAAATGATTGTAAATGACTGTTAAAGCTGCCAGACAATTCCCCTTCCCCCACTGTCAAATAATACTAATAAAAAAAAAAATACTTAGCATGGGTTTTTTTTCCCCAGATTTTTAAAATGTTGGGGTTCAAAAGCTCTCCATCTCACAATGCCACATGTCCCACTGTGAGCCAGCCTAAGAACAACAGGTTCCAAGAAGCAATGCACAAAACCACAGAGAGCAGTGAGTTATGATATAAATGTCTTCTTCTGTAGCTTGTGCTTCTTAAATTCATGCTGCTGGCATCCTCCTCTCGAATGCATGAGAACATTTGAACGAGAAGGTAGAAAGGACGAGGAACCTGAAACTTCCTTTGAGCCTGGCATTTTTCAAGAAATTCAGGATGCAAATTCCCAGCATGTGAAAATAAAAAGGAAAACGAGTAACAAAACAAAGCACACGATTGTGCTTGTAAGTTCTACATACATGATATTCTTGAGCTAAGTACATGACACTTGCAACCCCACTTGTGAGTCCTACAGATGATGTGAGAGGAAATTAGGACTTTATTCATCAAAAAAATGAAATGTGACTCCACATAGATATATGTTGATTTGCATGGAAACATAAGCAATGAGATGAACTTGCCATCAGTAAAAAATAACAAAAAACGTAAGTTGGGCTACTTTAATTCTACCTGTCTTCAGCTGACCCAAGGAAAACATTTCCCAAGGAAACATCCTCAGATGAACAGTCACAATTTATAACAGAAACTGCATATGTATATGGTAATTTTATTTTTGTATTCAAAATATGAAGGAAAAGGTATGAAATAAAAATGCCTTTTTTTCTCTTTCATTCTGTGAGAATAATAACTTAGACATTAGTGGGCTTTCCTGAAGTTTACAGGATCCAAGAAGGGAAGCTGGTTTTGAAACTATTATGCAGTATATATTTATATGAAGGATTCGCAGAGTTCAACAAATAAATGAGATTAATAATATCCTGAAGTTTAATTTTGTACTGGTTTTGGCTGGGATAAGGTTAATTTCCTTTATAGCAGCCTGTATGGTACTATGTTTTGGATCTGTGACCAAAACAGTGTTGATAACACACGGATGTTTTGACTGTTTCTGAGAAGTCCTTGCACAGCATCAAACCCTTCCTTGTTTCTCACACTGTCCCACCAGCAAGCAGGCTGGGGGGGGCACAGGAAGTTAGGAGGGGGGACAGCTGACCACAACTGACCAAAGGGATATTCCATAGCATGTGGCGTCACGCTCAGCAATGTAAGCTGGAGGAAGAAGAAGGAAGAAGAAGGAAGAAGGGTCATTCGGAGTTACGGTGCTTCTCTTCCCAAGTCACCGCTATGTGTGACGAAGCCCTGCTTTCCTGGAGATGGCTGAACACCTGCCTGCTGATGGGAGGAGGCGAATGGATTCCTCGTTTCGCTTTGCTTGAGTGTGTGGCTTTCGCTGTGTCTATTAAACTGCCTTTATCTCAACCCATCAGTTTTTGTACTTCACCTGTTGTGATTGACTTCTCTATCCCACTGTGGGGGAGCGAGCAAGTGGCTGTGTGGTGCTTAATTGCCTGCCAGGGTTAAACCACAACCAGTTTTTAATTACTGTGGTGACAGATAAAACTTTTTTTTTTTTTTTTTGTACAAGGGTGACTCATTTCACAAGTGTTTATTTCCTTATACTTTATTTTCAGATTACCTTTGGTGGTGGGAAGGAAGATAGACTAAGTTTTAAAGTAAGTTCTTTCAAAAGAAGTTGTTTTAAACACAGTTTCAGCTACTAAGGGAAACTGTTTGCTTCACTAATTTGGAAGAAACTACTGCTTTTTTGAGGTACACCACTTCGTAAGTCAGGTATATAAAAATGTTAACACTTTTAAGCGAGTATAAGTGTGTACATAAGCAAGCAATAAATATATTTAGCACATGTTACAAGAGAGCAGAAAATCAAACAAAGCCTAAGTACCTCGAAATGGTCCAGCTGCATCTAAACTTAGCCTCTTGGAACATGACTCCATCTTCTGCCCCATCCATGTACCCTGATTTCCTTTCTGGGATTACCAGGACACTGAGAAGAGGGATAGAGCAGGTGTCCTGCTGCTGCCAAAATGCGAAATTTAAATCCTGTTGGGAACGTGCCCCCTGACTTGGACATTTGCAGGGCTGATACGTTCAGTGCTACAGCGACATTCATAGTGTCTGGCTGCTGCTCCAGAGTGAAGAGAAATTTGATAGTGGCGGAATGAAAGGGCTTATCTCTTTACTCCAGAACAAAGAAAACAGTGGCTGATTGCAGCAGTTGTTACCCAAGGATACACTCTCAACCCAATATATCTCAATCCTCTCTATTAAAATGACAAAAATGTATGGGAAGTTAGGCAGGAGAAGGAATATAAAGTGAGAGTTACAATATGTACATCCTTTTCTAGTGCGTTAACATTTAGAACTTTTTCTAGAACTGTAAAAATATCAATATTCAGTAGTTATAAAGCTCATGTTCCTAAATATGTGACACTTCAACATGTGTTAGTTCACTTTCTCTATATTAAATGAAAATTTATGAGCCTGTCAAAAGAAAACTATAGCTATCAGATATTAGATGTAGCCTGTGCCTTTTCTGTAGCCACCAAAAGATGAGATATTCTTGTTGAATAGGATAAATGGCCATATAAATTTATTTCTATATTTTCAGGCAGAAGATAACTTGGCTAAATATTTTTCTTGCCTGTTACCAAATATAAGAATGCAAGCTAAAATGTGCACTTCTCTGCTAGTAAACATGGAACTAGCTGAAGCTTTCTGCACAGTAAATTCAAACAGACTTACAACAACTGCCACAGGATGCTCAATTTCATCCACGATATAATCTATACAGGACCATTCTATCTACAATAGCTGGCCCCAGCCCAAAGCTAAACCCAAATCCAAAATATGATGAAATTTGGGAAATCCATATACTGTGAAGAATCTAGTGCTGTAATTTAATATAGTGTACTTCTGTAAAAGTAGCCACCAGATACAGATCGGTATCAGACTATCTGTATTATCAGTACTCACAAATGGGAAACCCTGAATCTACAACCTGTGACTCGCATATCAGCTTTACCAAAAACTAAGGATATGAACTTTCAAAACTTTTATCAGTTGCGCCCATTTACAGTGAGTCAGCAAAGTGAAAGTCCATCAAAGAGAAGAGCTAGTGAAATAATAGCCCCACGAATGTTAACAGAAGGGTTGGCTCCCCATTTCTCCTCAAACCGCAGTACTTTGTAAAGAAGGTGCACAGTATGAGTATCTAACATAAAAATTCCTCAGAGATACACGGATCTCAATAGATTATTACATGCCACATGTTTTGATCCTGCACACCATGACAGATGGATAGGCTGATAGGTAAATGGGCAGATACAAAGCATTAGTATGTGTGTGCATATGTGTCAGCGCATGACTAGAAAGCTCTTTGGCAATCCCGTTAAATGCCAAAAAGACTTCTAAATGGATGTTAAATACAAATTAAAAAATCGAAAGTCTGTGACATGTAGGATGTCTGTCCTTTAGTAACCTTTGGTTTTCAGCATGAAAAATTAAGATTTGCCATCTACTTGTACAGTGACTAATGAGCTAATAAATTTACAGAGAGATGAATGCAGAATTCTTGATTTCTCTTTAAAAAGGTGCCTACAACCCCAATGAATTATTTTAATCAAAAACAGAAGAACCATGAATGCTGTGAAAAGACTGTGTTTTCAAGATCTCACCCAACCCTTATGAACATAAATGAGACTATTTACTGTGGTACCATTACTTTTGAGTATAAATACTTACTCTTTTACTAAAGGCAAATGTTTTTTAAACAAATGAATTCCCAAAACTGTATTATAAATGCTTTCACACATGGAAATCTTGGGGATAATAAATTACAGTCCGTGTTATAGTAAGAAAGAATTATTATCCTTGGTGACTTTGGGCAGGTAATTTCATTCTTCTTTCTCCCCTTTGCCTTCCTATTCTTTGCCTATGAATCCTATTTTTCCTACAAGCTCTTTGAAGCAGGAATTATTTATGTCTGTACTTTAGTCCTCCAGTATTGACTGGGGACTCCAGGAACAATTGTAATACAGATATAATAAATGTATGTATGGATATTCACAGTCGAAGGTGTGATACCTACACTATTGTTAGCTATACCAAGCAAACTGGTCTCCCTTTTGTCAAAAAAAAAAAAACCAACCCAGTCTTCTACTCATTTCTAACACTTTCTAAAGTTCACTGTAGACTTATTTCATTTATAGTCCTTATCACTGTGTTCCTCCCTTTCTCCCTTCACTTGTCTCCTTTCTGTCCCTTTGCAACATATTGCTACTGTGGGAGGTATTCACACTGTCTAACTTTAGTCAACTAATTTAGGGCTCTGAATCACCCTCTAGGAGTGCCTACCTCACAGAATATGACTATATATGGAATAGACATTTTTAAACTTAGGTGTTCTAATATGTACTCTCTCCAAATACCCGAAGTAGCTTGGCCTAGGTGGTGTTAATACTTCCACTGTATCAAATGCTGCCTGTCAACAGCAAGTGAATTTATGAAGTGTTTGGTTTCCATGTATTTTTTCACTAACTTAGCACCTCACTTTCATTTTCTCTCACCTAGATTTAACACAGTAAGCACATTAGCTAAAGGAAAGCACAAAAGAAAAAAAAAGAAAAGAAAAGAAAGTAAAAAGATTAAATGCATACGGTATTTACTCAAGGAATTTGCTAAAACATTAGCAGAATTTCAAAAGCACATGGCTGCTCCCTAAGTTGCAGCATCCAGGCAAGGAAGCTGCAGCTGTAAGACAGTACATCAGTCCCATGCCTAACCACGTCTTGACCTTTCTTCTGAGACTGTCAACAAAGGTGCCAATTAGAGCAATGATTAGAGCAACACATTTTGTGTTGCGCTAAACACAACTGTTACCAAGGGGACAAAGATCATAGATTTTGCTTAACACTGGATTCCTGATTGGCTCAACACAGATCTTCCACTGACAACTACTTTGGGAAGTCTCAAGATGAGAAGCAGGTAAATACAGCACTCGCACACTTTTCTTTTGATCTCCCGGGACGCAGAAAAGCTTATACTGTAAACATCAGAATGATTTCCCGGTGCATCGTTGAGTTTGTTTAGTTTTTCCTCTCCCACACAAATTAAGTCATCTAAGAATTTACTAAGTTCCTCCTATAACAGGATTTAATGTTAAAACTCTTTGTTTCCACTTAGCACAACTAATTATGTCAACCATAAATTAAACATCCTAATTCAGCGTATTGAGAACCACAAGCCAGGTATTCAAGAGCAGCTTTTGAAAACTTCTCCTTCAACCAAGCCATAAGGGTTAATCGACATATGGGTATCAGCTAACAAATTATTTAATTAAAGGATGTTAAATGTGTTATGGCAATGTGAGACAGAAGAAGAATAAAATATTTTTTTCCTGTCAGCTCCATTGCAAAATGAACGCATTTGATTTAGCTACAACTTACAGAGGCAAAATGAAAAAAAAAA
>VXBJ01005257.1:200893-290815 GCA_013400055.1 Nycticryphes semicollaris
AACCCCAATAAGGTGAATAATAACTGGCCACAAAAAAAAAAAAAAAAAAAAAAAAAAAAAAAAAGGCATTGTGCTGCATACAAATGGTAGGGAAAAGACCATAGGAATATATTGTAAGATTAAGCTTTATCTTGTAGTGCCATTAATAGGAGACATGTTGGTCATGTCATAGGCAATATCATATAAAGACCACAGATCTGTTCTAAGTGTACAGGAAAAATGTTTAGCTGACACAGGCATATTGAGAACAATTTTGAAACAAATAAGGCATTTCTATTCATGGGTCTTTAAATTTATTTTAAAAATTTACATCTGGCAACTAGTATTAATTCCTATTTATCAAAAGTTTAATTAAAATTAGTGGAATTAGTTTTACTCAGCACAACATTCCAAATCAGATCTGCTTTTCACCACACTAATTACTAGGAATTGACCATCCAGGGAGAACCACAAGGATATGGCAAGATGCAATATCTGTCCAAGCAGCTTTTAAGTACCAGAAGCATTTTGAATTGAATCTGTATAGAGGCAAAGAGACTGACAGTCGTGACAGAGCTACTTGGATTTACCAATTCCTGGGAGGTGGGAAGAACTTACATAACATACACTATTTTAAACTCACATTTCTCAGTTAATGTTATGGACAAACTTCAAATATTTGGCTAAAATTTACAAAGCAGTTCAGAGAAATTTGCATGCAAACTAACTACTGCTCCATTAAAATTCTTCTTTTATAGTTAGACACAAGTTTAAACTGTTCCTTTACCAGCCGTCTCCTTTGTAAATTAAGTACTATGGGTTTTTATTTTTTTTCTTTTTGTGAGAAAAACTACATTGTGCATTAGCAAGTTATGATGTAACATTGACACTATGATCAACACTTCTGTCTGTACTCTAAATTGTCTCTCCTAAAATAACTCTGGGACAAAAAACTCCAGCACCTTGAATATACACATATCTTGGAAGTTAGAATAAGAAATTAATGTAATTGATACATTTCTACATTTTAAGAAAAATACAGTACAAACTTTATTACTTTGCTATTTTGGGTTGTTCTTTCCCCTCATCCCACCTCCTGTAGCCCTAACTTACTATTGCCTGAATGGCACTATGTTGTGCTGCCTCAACAGAATATTCAATGAAACCTAAAAACTAAAGGCCAACCTGATTTCACTGTTCAAAATCAGTGATATCTGAAATTAAACAAAAACCAGATGAACAATGAAAAATGGGTTAGAGAGTGAAGCTATGACAGTTACCACTGCTGTTAAAAGACAAGGCAGTTAACTTCTATCAAGCTACACACTAAAGACTCACCTTTAAAATACAGATATTATTCAAAGGGCAGCATCCTTTTTACAAAACTACAGAGATAACTAAAAAATATAAATCTTTAGTCTAGAACATCCTGAATTTTAATGACACTTCTGCTTGATATGTTTTTGCAAGGAATGGTCAATAAGAGCTTGGGAATAGATCAGAAGAATTTGCAATACTATACTTCATGTTCACATGTTGCTAACGATACATTAATATACTTAAAATAATACTTAATAGGGATGAACAGGAAATGCACTTCTTGTGGACAGGCAAGACCTAGAGTATCATGTGAAATCTGTGTTTGTTAGTATGAAGACAGAAGTTTCTCTTAGCAAGATTCAGCTAGGAGAGTATTTTCTTCTCTAACAGGTAAATGGCATGATATTTTGTACATTACCTGTCAAATACTTGATTTGATAGATTCTCCATTTCTCAAAGTAGAATTGGTATAGAAAAATATTTGAAGTTAATGTAATAATTAATGTATCTGTCCATCTAGCTTTACTGTTTTCAGCTGTTTCCTTCTGGGAACCATATGTAATTCTGCTCTGAGAGCTTTGACTGGATAGTTTGAGGATCACAGCTTGTCTTACATAGACAAGTATAATTAAAAGTGTCAGAAAAAATCAATGTCTTTGAAAAATAGAGTGCCATCATAACAAAAAAAAAAACCAAACCAGAAAGGTGAAGTCACAAGTGATTTGAGAATGTTCATAAAAAACTATATCTTTGAACTATATCTTTGTCATATTTGGATTAAATATGAGTTCCACTGAGGTAAAAACAAAATTCCTATTGATTTTTAATGATAGAATTTTTACCTTTAAGCTAATTTGTAAGAACTGAATGCAACAATGGCATATGTTTATGTCTCTGTGATTGTACATATGTGGAAAATCCCTAGTAAGGGCAGCAACAATACATTGTCCCAATTTGTGATTAAGTGTAGGATAGCTGAGTAAGGATCTTACACAAAAACTTTTGTACAGATGTGGAAAAAAAAACCCACAAAAAGAAAAAACCCTGCTAAAATTCTGAAAGCCTACCTTTTATGACCCATAATTTTATTCGTTTCCTTAGCCTAAAGAACAACAACAACAACAAAAAAAAACCCCACACCAACCCAAAAATCCCAGCAAACCAAACCATAATCACTTTAGGGTTTATATGAGCTTGAAAATGAATTGGTACTAAAAACACCACCCAGGTCTGCTCCCAGTAGTTACAGAAACTCCTGTGACCTGAAGCTGGTGGGTATCTTTTCACAGATTTAAGAACAGGAAACAGTACCTTCCAAACAAACAGCTAAGTTAGCCTATATAATCCTTCGCACTTTATTCCCACTGTGTTGCTTCACTTATTATCTTGGACATTGAAATTACAAACATTGATACCGCTCCCCAGGAAGAAGTCATTAGCAGGGACTAACAGGATGAAGGGAGGGAAAGTATTAAAACATTCCATTTGAAAAATGCAGCATCTTTCATTGATTCCAATAACCTACTAAAGCCTGGGGAATACAGGTGGATGCAAAGCCTTTTAAGAAAAGGAGAGAACCAAGAAGCCTGCCTGAAAAGCACTGATAAATCTTTTCTCTGTTCACATTAATTTTGACATAGCTTCTAGAGAGAAAGAAAAGAAAAAAAAATCCTGTGAAAAAATGTGCCAATTCTGCACTGGAATATTATCAGAATACGGATTTATTTCACACATCATTTTAATGCTAATTTATTGATACATTTTATCATGGTGGGTTTACATGAAAAATAGTGGGCTACAGGCTTTGTTTAATGAGTGACAGCTTCATAGAGACATTGGAAAGTATTCTGTGATATTCTCCCAAATGGTAATGCATCATTAATAAGGCATGTATCTATCTCTTAATACTACCTGAATATACACACACTTCAGGAAATATATTAACTCACAGCAAATGCAAAGCTTGGATATTTTCAGTACGAAGCCAGCAGCAGTCACAATATTCTTACTGTTTTCCCTCTGCATTGTTTCTGCAAAACTCAGCCTTCAATCACTTAATGTTAAGTCATTTGCTGAGGTTTGGCTGGCAAGCTGTAAAGCTTACAGAACTTTTTATTAGGTTGCTGCTTATTTTGCAGATATATTGTGAAAAGCATTCAGCTTTGAACTGTTCACTGCCGTGAGCTCATATTTTTGTATACATATTTTTTCCTCTAAATTAACTAAATGGCACATAGTACAGTTTCTGCTCTTATGTTTGATGCAAAGGCATCATTAATATAACGTTATGTTCGTTAATAGGTGTGGCTGTACAATTTATGTTCTATCCCTGTCCCTTTCTTAAGCTGTACAAGCACTGTGGTATTTTAGAACTTTCCAAAATTTAGTGAAGTTTTCTTTGTATACTTCCTTCAAATAAGAAACTCTATATTTTTGATTGTGCTATTTTATATTAATATATTTTGTGTTGCTGTGGATGAAAAAAAACAAAACAGGTCACGGTGCCAAACTTTACTGTTACTCTCTCATAATTCAGCAACCTTTATCGGTCTATAATAAAACAGCTTGCTGAAGGAAAAAAAAAAAAACCAAACCAAACTCATGTACACACACAGATATATATGTGTGCATATATATATGTATGTATAAATAGTCCACAGATAGCCATAGGTTATATTCCATGTTCTGCCCTCAAATCTTACTAGACTTCAGCACTAGTTGTACAGAGGTTACTTGCATTTTAATAGGTTTGTTCAGAAAAGAAACACTTGATACCTCTTGTCAACCTCCATTCCACCCAAAATAGGGTTGGGTGGACTATGGTAGGGAAAATACTGTATTTCCTTCAGATAAGACTTTGGCAATATCACGAGAAGTTCTAGTTGTCCTTATAGGTCCTTTACCAAACAGGTAGGGTCTGAGTTGCAGGTGACTGATCACATTTCCACCAATATGTTCAGGATGTCTTTTAGTGTCCATTCTGAATTCAAGGCAGTGGCATGCATCTGTGCAAGGTGTCCCGAGCAGTCTGAGGAGCCTTCCTCTGAGCAAACAATCTTCTTTGTGAAGAAAGGTGGTGGAGTCTGATGCATACTGTAGGCAGTCGGGGTTGATGAAGCAATCATAGACTCTCTCAGAGAGAGGATGGGGAACACTTGAGAGAAAGAGAGAGAGATACCAGGAAATAAGCAGGCCTAGGGGACGTCAGGACATATAAAGCCTCAAAATAAGTTTGCCTCTCCCCTTTTCCACAAGAACTTTGGGGATTCTAAATCTTAAAATATCTTGTTTCATATCAGATTTTGAAAGAAAGTGTGGAAAATTAAGAGCTGCCTAGACCTCACCTCCTTTTTATTTTCACAAAAATTCCTAGGTGTAAGTAGACTCACATTCCTGCCTATTTAGACTGATTATATTTCTGTTAGGCTTGTCACCAAGACAGTGTTAAGAACTGCTATGCTAAGAGCTTGCTCCCAGCTTAATTTTGACCACATCTCTCGAACATACTGAATGAATTAACTACTGTCCTTAACTTCCATATTTGTGGTCACAAAGGCTTTAGCTTTAATTGTGAAGGTATCCAGCCGGCCCTTAACCTTGTTAGAATAACTGAATAAATGAGGTAAGAACAATGTTCCTTTCAAAAGACTAATTCAGTCTCCATCTCAGTCAGAGACTGTATCATTTTGGGTTAAGTTGCAAAATGAAGCAAAACTTTTCTCAAAGATAAAAAAAAAATGCATATATTTTGTCAATTTTCATTATAGCAAAATGTTAACAGCAGGGTGCTTCAAGGCACCATACAAGGACCAGGTGTTCAAAATATATTAATTAATGTGGAAAAAAACCAAGTGAACAGCAATGTGGCAAAAATTGCAGCTAATGGGGAAAAAAAAAATCTGTTAACCAAGTCTGAAGAAGACAGGAAATTTCAGAGGTAACTGACCAAGCTAGATGGATGAGCCATCTTGAAAGAGGTGAAAATCATATATTTAAATGCAAAGTAATGCACATTGGTGAAAAAACCTCACCTGTAAGAAATCATTCACTTCACCCGAGATCTCGATTAAGAGTGCCAACTTAAGAAAAGCACCTGGGCCTCACTGCAGACAGCTCAATGAATAGCCCTGCTCAATGTGCAGGTGCAGTCAGAAAAACAAGTAAAACATTAAGATGCATTAGATAGGAGATGAGGAATAAGAAAGAAAATATAACGTCATTATTTGGATCAATAATTTTCCCTCCTCTGGAACGGTGCGAAGTACTGGTCACCTCATCATAAAAAAGAGATCACCGAATTAGAAGGTATTCAGAGAAGAGTGATTGTGATAATTAGGCATATAGAGAAGGCTTCATATGAAAAGACTGAAAAAAAAAATGGAATTGTTAACCTTAGAAAAAAAGATGAATAAGGAAGGATATGATGAAAGTATAAAAATGGTAAGTGGCAAAGAGAAAATAGATCAGGAGCTTCTGTAGTCCTGCATCTCATAATTCAAGAACAAAAGGACACTAAGTGAAAGTGAAAAGCAGCAGCTCTAAATCTGATAAAAGGACATACTTTTTAATGCAGCACATAATTAGATTATGGAACTCAATGCCACAGGATGTCACTTATGTCAAGACCTTACCAAGATTCAAAGAAGGACTTGGCACTTAGAACTCTTGGTATTCTTGGGAATCTCACGCAGACTAACCATATAAAATCTTTGAAAGAGAGGTTATGTGACATGCTTCTTGATTTAAAAGGCAATACTTCTAAAAAGAATTTGGAGAAAAGTTTCTGGAAGTGCATTTCCCCATCTCTGGCTATTTGATTGTTTTGTTCTTTGATTTCCTTGTTTTCTTTGCATTTTCTCTTGGGACATCAGGGCAGTCTTGGAGCGAAACTGTATTAATGAATCACTACTCTGAGCTACTTCCTATTATCCTAGTTACTACCCTAGTATCTTAGAATCTCCTGTGAAATCCTAGTATTAGGACTTCGGTCTTCCCTTTTGCAGAGTACTTTTCTTATGCTCTACTATATTCCACTCCATTCCAGTTAGCTGACTGGATTTGTCACCTATTTTCTATTAGTATAACCATCACTATATAGCACTGTGCACGTGTTTGGAGCAACTGTGAAATTTCTAGATGCAGAACCAAATACAGTTTTGCTGTGGCAGCTACACAATTGATTCCATGTGTCCCAATTGTCCTCAAGCCCTACCTTAAGCCCCAGCTATGCTATTGACATCTTGCTTCACATCCTGCAACTGGAAGACATGTCTCCAAATGAGACACTTTGCTTCTTATGCTTCGTATTCTCCACAGTTTCCTTAGCGTATTTTTTTTTTTCCTTTCTGCCGGTCTTGCTGCTCAGAGAGAGAAGGTATTATTCTTCACCCTTTTGTTCTTAAGCTATTTCTTTTCTAATTCATTAGCTTTTCTTTCCCTAATTCTTTCCTATATGAAGACTTTCAGTGCAAGTAAATAATGATAGGCACAAGCATAAAAGAGCATTTCTTCAAATCAGATCTGTTAACTGAAAACTCAATCAAAAAGAGGATGTAAAATATACTTGGTAGAAGCAGGATCATTGATTTTGAACAGTATTCTCAAATAATTCTTCCTTCCACTGTTATTAATTTCATTACATTCTCAAAGATGGGGGCAAAAGGGGAGGGTGAGAAAGCCTTTAAGTATTGTAAGTATCTGTTAGAGGTTTTAGAGGAAAATGGTAGTAGTCTATTTCTTATTATTGGCCTTACACTAAAAGCCAAATTAATTATATAGCATTAAAACCACCTACAATTTTCAAAGATTAAGATTCAACCAACTTGTCAGAGGCCTCATTCAACAGAAGCTATTAAACTAGATAGCAGGGAGATAAACCATACTGGTACCTTTACAGAGGTTCAATTAACTGTTACTATTGCTTTCATCTGACACCTACTCAGCACAAAACCTGCTAAGTTCTGTGCAGGTTTGAGGGTAACTAGAAAGTGAATATATTGGGGGTGGGGGCACACAGAGCAGCTGCGTTTAACAAAATGCTAGAGAGATGTAACCGCCTTGAAGAGAAGCTGAATTCAGACAGCGCTCACCAAATAGATGCTGCGGAGAGACTGAGAAGATAATTGACCCTGGGATAATACTTGAGAGAAGATGGGCAGCTAAGATGTAACTAGCTGCTAAAAAAGAAAAACGTGGTGTGCTTTGCCTCCTCCCCTTCCCCAACACCTTCCATCACTGGAGGTTTTCAAGTCTGAATTGGACAGGGTGCTAGATAATCTCATCAAGGCTCTCTTTCCCACAAAAGGTTGGACCAGATGATCTTTTGAGGTCCCTTCCAACTTGGGCTATTCTATGATTCTGTGAATTGTCTCTGCTGTGGTACTGGTTTTTTTTTCTCAAATTTCTCAACTTTCAGATGCTTCAATAATCAGATCTGGTATTATGACTATTTTCTCCTTTTTTTTTCCCAGGAAAAAATAGTAAAGTAACATAAAAAGTTTGTGTTCTACCTTTCCCATCTTGAGCTGGTATAACCTGCAGAAAGCTACAAAGCACCATATGGATTACATACTTGTGTTAGTGCTGTCTTTTGAGACATTCACATTGCACTTGGCATATGGTTTAGGTAAATCTGAGGGTTTACAGTCAGTCTGCAAGACCGGTCTTTGGCTGAACCCAGTCCACAGGACATGCACTGAACACACTCTGGCATAAATACGCTTTTGTAGTACAATGTTCAATAGCAAAAGAGGAGGAACTGGTTAGCAACAACACAGAATTTAGTTTTAAAAGCCTAGAAGAAATGGTTCCTGTATTACACGGGATAATAAAAAGTATGAATACTGCTGGTCTCACAGAAATACTGTATCTACAAACTTGAGCTCAAGATAATTGGTATGTGTATAGTCCTTCACCTTTTAAATTTTTATTAAGACTTAATTCTCATTGATAACGAGTCCACAATCATGAAAAAATGAAATACCTTTAATTTGAAAGCCATGTACTGGAAAAAGAGTATATTGTATTTTTTCTTATTAAGTACTGAACAAATGCAAAAAAATATACCATAATGCTGCATAAATACTGTCTTTCCAGCCATATTTTGGCCATTTTATTTACTAACAACCACTTAGTTTATAAGTTATCTTCTTTCTCAGTATTTCATATTGTGAAAGAAGAACACCTTATCAGGAAGATCAGATTTATCTAAATGATCAATATTTTCAATAAAAAGTTTTCACCTAGATGCCTATGCTACCTTTTCAAGTCCTCCAGTCTGGCTTTTCAAGTCAAGTTCTCTGTTCTAAATTTTGTCATCAGTTAAAAAGGATGGCCTGAAGTCAAATATTATTTTCATATGAAAAATCTATATAATTACTGAAAACTCTTCCAACTAATTTACTTTCCCTTTCTTAGCAAAGAAGCATAAATGTCAGCCAACTATTAAAATAAAAGATAAAATATTTCATTATGATTATGCAAAATTAGGCTTCCCACAATAACATCACCTGATTCATGTTACAAAATGCATGCTATATTCTTGTTCAGCATATTAAATCTAAACAACCTACTGTGCTTTTTTTCCTATACCTCATATTGGGCATGTGTTATTTTGTTATACATTGTGCCTGGTATGGACAAATTATAATACTTTTCTCTAACTGCTAAAACAATCTTCTCATGTTAGAAGTTCAGATCCAATTAGATTAGGTGGAAACATGCCTGGAATGAAGTATGGATGGGACAGATTTTAGCATCTCAGATGAAGAAAGGGCACACTGCTTTGTTTAGTGTCACTGTACTTGGAAACACGTTTTGGAAGAAACACCAGTGAATGAGAAGTATATCGCATCTGCTTCCATTATGGGAAATTTCTTTTCAAAACAGAAAAGAGAATTTGTGCCTATTTTAAATGACAAAAAAAGTGAATGTGCAGAGGGTTACAAGACCCCACTCAGAACTTCTTAAAAATGAACCTTCCAAACCTGGAAATGTCATTTACCCAATTACAAGTTCGGCTTCAGTACCAAAGGTGCATCTTAGGGATGCTCTTGAGCATACTGCTACAAAGGCTTACTGAGTTTTATGCTTTACAGGCTATTACAACTTTATCTATATAATATACACAATTATACTCATCTCTATGCAGAACTCTTTCATATGCTCATAGCTTTCTCTACACATTATTTGGGGATTTGGCATGCTCTATGCTTTATCCTCAATCCAAAAGTTATCTCTTTTTTTTTTCCCTCAATACAGAAGATTGAGTTATGCTTAATGATTCTGAATTGGTTTTCCTAAGGCTGAAAAGCTCCTTTTTCTCAGACATTTCAATCAGGAATGGTGTGATTGGAAGAGACCTATGGTAAAGGACAGCTTATTTGTTTTGTAGTTTTTATCAGGACATAAGCCACATTTCCATGAAAATGGTTAAGCAATTGGAAAAGCTTAACCATACTTAATAGAAGCCTAAACATAACGAATACTTAGGTGTACTTATAAATGTAACCCATGCTTAACATAAATATATGGTTTATGCATATATACCTGTTTTTTTCAAAACCCTAAAACAAACCATAGGGTCCCAGCAATAACAAAGATAATTGCAAATTCTCTGTTTCTACTGTCCCAGCATAAACTTAACTCTGGCTATTGCTACATATAATATGATCTGTTACTATTTTCTATGTCTGCATTTCCTGTCTGACACAGAATGAGTATTATTAAAATATATCCATATTAAAATGTCAGTAATATCAGATATGGAACGGCTTCCACAAAATAACTCGTGCCTCAAAATCTGCCCCTACTCAGGACTCTGAAGTTTGCAAGGGCCCAGATGTTCAAGCCTTATCCATATAATTAGTCCCATGATATTCACTACTTACATGTGTAAGCTGTTTGGAGGAAGAGGCCTGAAATCATGATTTTGCCCTTAGCCAGTATATATTTAAACAGGAAGGCCGGTTTTCTAAGTTCTAACTTTATAAGGGGCATTACAGAGTCGTAATCTTATGCTATGCAATGGACAATTACTACATAGGATTTTTGTTTATTTGTTTGCTTGTTTGTTTTCCCTGTCATTATCACTGCTAGTAAAAGGAATTATGAAAAAGCAGTCTCTGGGGTGATAAGAATTTGTTGAACCACTGTGGAGTTAAATATTCTGGACCATTCTTTTACTTAGTTTCTTGAAGTCATAGGATTTTCAGTTCATGGTAGCCAGAGCTATCTCTTGAACTATTCTTCATTTCCCTTCTCCTAATCTCCAGTACTGTCAGTGTTCAGACATAAGACAATACTTTTTAGCTCACTCATTTCTTCCAAAAGATCTCAAAGTAGACAGCAGCCAGTTATCTCACCAGAAGGGGATGCAAGGACATGCGACTATCACAAGAGCATTCTGTGACTTCCCAGTGTAACTCTGAGGTACTTAATGACTTCTTCACTGCAGCATTTAATAGTAAGAACAGTTGTTCCCTGGGTGCCCAGCCTCCTGAACTGGAAGACAGGGACAGAGAGTAGAATGAAGCTCCTGTACTCCAAGGGGAAATGGTAAGTGACCTACTACAGCACTTAGACACACAAATCCATAGGGCCAGATGGGATCCACCCAAGGCTACCAAAGGAACTGGCAGGAGTGCTCACTTTCCATCATTTATTTGTTAAATAAATAGATCATTTAGTCCTGGCTAACCAGTCAGGTCCCAGATGACTGGAGGTTAGCAAACGTGATGCCCATCTACAAATAGGGCCAGAAAGAGAAACCAGGGAACTACAGGCTCTTTGAATCTGACCTTGGTGCCAGGAAAGGTTATGGAACAGATCATCCTGAGTGCCATCACGCAGCATGTACAACAAGGTCATTATGCCCAGTCAGTATGGGTTCATGAAAGGCAGGTCCTGCTTGACTAACCTTATGTCTTTCTATGACGAGGTGATCTGCTTAGTGGATGAGAGAAAGGCTGTGGATGTTGCCTGCCTAGACTTTAGTAAAACCTTTGACACTGTTTCCCATGGTATTCTCCTGGAAAAACTAGTTGCTCGTGGCTTGGACAGGCACATGCTTCACTGGGTATAAAACAGACTGCTTGGTCAGGCCCAAAGAGTTGTGGTGAATGGAGATGATTCCAGCTGGCAGCCAGCCACAAGTGGTGTTCCCCAGGGCTTAGTACTGGGGCCAGTTCTGTTTAATATTTTTATGAACGATCTGGGTGAGGGGATAGAGTGCACCCTCAGTAAATTTGCAG
Source organism: Nycticryphes semicollaris (assembly GCA_013400055.1). Taxonomy (NCBI): domain Eukaryota; kingdom Metazoa; phylum Chordata; class Aves; order Charadriiformes; family Rostratulidae; genus Nycticryphes; species Nycticryphes semicollaris. Next base: position 212,443 of record VXBJ01005257.1, read on the forward strand.
GTGACACCAAGTTGGGCAGGAGTGTTGATCTACTTGAGGGTAGAAAGGCTCTACAGAAGGACCTGGCCAGGCTGGATCAATGGGCTGAGGCCAACTCTGTGAAGCTCAACAATGCTAAGGTCTGGGTCCTGCACTTGGGTCACAACAACCCCATGCAACGCTACAGGCTTAGGGAAGAATGTCTGGAAAGATGCCTGGCAGAAAAGGACCTGGAGGTGTTGTTCAGCAGCTGGCTGAATATGAGCCAGCAGTGTGTGCAAGTGGCCAAGAAGCCCAAAATCATCCTGGCATGTATCAGAAACAGTGTGGCCAACAGGACTAGGGAAGTGATTACCCCCCTGTACTCAGCACTGGTGAGGTCACATCTCAAATACTGTGTTCATTTCTGGGCCCCACACTACAAGAAAGACACTGTAGTTAGCTATAAGTAAGAAATTCTTTACTGTGAGGGTGGTGAGACACAGGAACAGGTTGCCCAGAAAAGCTGTGGATGACCCATCCCTGGAAGTGTTCAAGGCCAGGCTGATGGAGCTTTGAGTAACCTGGTCTAGGGGAAGGTGTCCCTGGGCCATAGTAGAGAGGATGGAACTGGGTGATCTTTAAAGTCCCTTCCAACTCTAACCATTCGACGATTCTATGTCCAAAGAAGAGCAATGAAGCTGGTGAAAGCTCTAGAGAACATGTCTTACGAGGGGCAGCTGAGGGAACTAGGGCTTGTTTAGTTTGAAGAAAAGGAGGCTGAGGACAGACCTTATTGCTCTCTACAATTATCTGAAAGGTTTTAGAGAGGTGGGGGTCAGTCTCTTCACCCAGGTAATGAGCAACAGGACAAATTAGGAAAAATTTATTCACTTAAAGGGTTGTCAAGCACTGGAACAGGCTGTCCTGGTAAGTGTTTGAGTCACCGTCCTTGGAGGTATTTTAAAGTTGTATAGATGTGGCGCTTCGGTACATGGTTTAGTGGTGAACTTGGTATTGATAAGTTAAAGCTTGGACTCAATTTTCTTAAAGGTCCTTTCCAACCTAAATGATTTTATGATTCTATGAACTCCTGCCATGAGATGAAGAAGTAGAGATGGGGAAAGTTCTAATCATGTTACAGTATGAGTTTTTCAACATCTGGATGATGAAGTAAAGTATATTTGGGCTATGGATGTTCTGTCCTTTACCCAAGCTCATAATGAATTGAGACTCACAGTCACAGAGTCATACATTCTCCAGAGGAATGAGTCTGCTACGGTTTTAGCTATTTGTATGAAATTATTTAATTCTCACTAGTTATTAAGATTTGTAATGCCCAAGTGGCAAGATTTAGTGCTAACACGGGCTGCAATTGCAACGTAGTATGTCAAAAGCCAAAGGATAAGCTCTCTGCTGTAAACGAGACAATGATGCTGAAGAACTGAGAGCTGGCACTTGGCCAAACTGAAGATTCGTATAGGGCAAATGGGATGAAGAAATAATCTTAATCAGGAGCAGATAATTTTTAAAGGGTTAACAAAAAGATGATATTATTTTTGTTAATCATAACATTATCTCTCATTGTCCTTTAATTCCTTTGGACAAATTAGAAGTAGTATCTGTTCCTAATCTGCCAAATTCCAACACAGTTAACTCCAAAGAATGAATAACCTATAGAGCAAGCATTATTCATTGCTTGGATGTTTTATCGAACTTTTTCTAAAGCAATGTTCATTATTGTGACTTTCTGCCTTAACAGAAATCAGCAGCAGGTGTGTATATTGTCTGAAAGAAAGCTAGCATTTAGCTGATTTGTTACTTTGCTGTGTGTTACTTCTTACCTAATGTCTTGGGCGATTTACAGATTTAGTCTTCATGAAAGTGAGATATTTGAAATAATAGGTTGGTCCCAACATTCTGCTAACAATTACACATCAACATCCTCCTACAACTCTTCCGAGCTACTTCTCGCGTGTCCTGATACGCAGTACTTTGGGCTCTGCAACAGCAATTGGCCTGTTTAAACTATAATTAGCTATTGCCTGAAAAAGTTACAGCTTTACTGAGGACCCAGTGAGATGCCTATAACCACTCCTTGTTCAATAGTATTAAATACAACATTATAGCAGTTCTACAAGAAAACTTTAACATAGTTCACTCTGGGCTTTTGCACATACTCACCAACTTCTAACTCAGAAAATTCTGTTATATTGGGAACTTAATTTAGCATATTGGCAAGGATAAATTAACCAGAGCAATTTCCCACTGATCTGGTGTAGACAGAACAAGTCTCTGAGTGAAAGGATAGAAAGGCTAATGAAATACATACATCACAGAAGGCAATGTGCAAGAGGCTAACTCTGTTAGAAATTCACTCTGTAGCTTGAAAAAGATTTATATTTTTCTCTTCTAACCTGTAAGCAAGTTATCACTGATACAGAAACCCACTGATACTTACAACTAACTTACTTAAAAAAAATAATACAAGAACACTTAATTACAAAGAGGGATTTTACGGAACAGAATTACAATTTGGACATTGTTTGGGAAGGTCATTATTTGCCATTTTTAAGAGCAGTTTAACTATACCCAAATATCTATGACATTATATTAAACATCCCCCAAGTGACACTGTATGCACTCAATCTGTCATTCTCAAGGTACTCTGCTGCCCTCAAAGGAAGTAATAGATAGCATTTTAATAAATGAGCGAGCTACAAAATCACATTTCACTTTGAGGAGACTTTCCGACTACTTTACTCTCAACACAAAAGTGGCAGGTACCTTCACCTAGGGGCTATTTTCTATGTGCTTGTAGACCAAAGGGCTCTATTTGAAATTGCAGCAAGAGTTCTCCCTCTGCCCCTTCTCATTTAGCAGAAAGTTTGTACCCTGTAACCTTCCACAGGGCAGAGCAGAGGATTCACTCCCGTGAATCCTCTCAGCTTGAACATGTAGAACTCTTTATTATTACCATGACAGAAATCTCATTTTCAAAGCATACTCTGTCTCTTCCAGAATATGCATGGTTTAAATGCAGATGCAGTCAAAATCTCATTAATGACTCAGATCAACAGCTGCCATTGATCGTTAAAATGAAAACGCAGTGACTTCTAAATCTTAAAATGACACAGCAGCTGTGCATTTTGGGAAATGAGAGAAACTGTGACTATAATGTAACAATCCATGAATATTTTCCTCCTGCTACCTAGGTGCCCTGGTTTGCTGAGAATTTTCTAGTTAAAATGAAAAGAAAAACATAGCCTTTATTTGACATTTTCAAACTATCTGATGACAAAAAATATCTCCAGGTTTTTCTTGATGTCTATCATATGCTGCTTTCTTGATGTGTATATAGTTTCCTTTCACTCTGCAAAGACTTGCTTGAAAAGAGACGTGGAAAGCTTCTCCTTTTATTTTTAAAGCATAAAATATTGTAAATCCCTATGTTCTCTAAACTAGAGTATCTTAATGGATTACAGATTTTGAAAAACAATGACATTTTTATATAAGTGAACCTAAAACATAGTAATGGACTAGAATGCAAACTGGGCACAAGTTGCAGGTAATGCCTAGTGGGACCCACTGCCTTCATCACGTACTGCAAATGTTATCTGGCAATTAAAGAGTAAAATAAAAATAAAGCTAAAATTAACGTAATATAAAAAAAATCTGTTGGTCATCATCAGATATCCCTAACATTCATAAAAAAGTAGCTCATTTATATTTCTCAATTTGTATTTAAATCCTATGTGTTTACTGGGAATTGAGAAAGATCCCAACAAAGCAAATAAAATAATGAAAAAAAAATCCCATTAAGAAAAAAACAAGAAGAAAAACAACCACAGATAATAAAAAATCATAGTTGAAAATATTTTAGATTTAAATTTAACTCATAAAACCACAATTTGGAACAGGTGTTTATGAAATCTTTTCAATTTGCTGCAACATGCAATATGTGATCTAGTTGAAACAAAATAATAACCAACCAAATCATTGTCAAGTACCTAAAATCACTGTGTTGCAAATGACTTCTTGAGAAAGTCAGTGAGAATTACCAGGTGACTCCATCTCAAAATGCCGGTGAAAAAGAAAGTGCAACCAGAGCTTTGCACAGCAGAAATACCAGCTGCCTGGGGAGGGGCAAAACTTCCAGGAAAGCTAACAGTTTGCAGACATTCCCAAATCCAAAAAACAGGAGAAAGCAAATACACTTTTCCCAGTTGTCAATCATCCACCTCAAAAAGCCCACCAATTCACCTGCCAGGTATGTTGAAAAAATATTCCTTAGGTAAACTCCCTCTAGCATCACACATCCCACTCTCTGCACGAACTGATGCATCTGTTATCATTCAGGAGGATTAATGAGCAAACAGGATCACAGAATCATTCAGGTTGGAAAAGACCCTTGGGATCATCAAGTCCAACCAGCAGCCCCACTCTACAAAGTCCTCCCCTACACCATATCCCCCAACAACACACCTAAACGCCTCTTAAACACATTCAGGGATGGGGACTCAACCATCTCCCTGGGCAGCCTATTCCAGGGTCTGACCACTCTTTCCATGAAAAATTCTTCCCTAATGTTCAGTCTAAACCTGTTGCAGCTTGAAGCCATTCCCTCTCGCACTAATTACCTGTGAGAAGAGACCACCACCAACTATTCTACAACCCCCTTTCAAGTAGTTGTAGAGAGAGATGAGGTCTCCCCTCAGCCTCCTCTTCCTCAAACTAAACAGTCCCAGCTCCTTCAGTCGCTCTTCATAAGATGTATTCTCCAGGCCCTTCACCAGCTTTGTTGCCCTCCTCTGCACTCGCTCCAGCACCTCGACATCTCTCTTGTCTTGAGGTGCCCAGGACTGGACACAATATTCAAGGTGTAGCCTCACCAGTGCTGAGTACAGGGGGACAATCACCTCCCTACTTGTGCTGGTCACACTATTTCTAATACCAGCCAGGATGCCATTGGCCTTCTTGGCCACCTGGGCACACTGCTGGCTCATATTCAGCCACTTGTGAACTAGAACCCCCAGGTCCTTTTCTGCCAGGCAGGTCTCCAGCCACACTTCCCCAAGCCTGTAAAAAGCAGCACAGACAAGGTAACACCTTGATAAAAACCACATCTTTGCAAAAAGCAAGTAGGTGCAAGCTCATGAGCAGTATTTATCTAGTCACTACAAATTAGAAGTACCTCCCTTTTCCATTCACCTCAGCCTGAATCACAGCCATCATTTCAATATACCTCCAAGAACAAGCAGTGTGGGTATGCTCCTGGGCTCTGTACTGGAAGTCTAAAGAAAACACTGACAACAAGCTGCAGACTCAAGATGCATGAATGAAGAAACTGTTCATCACATGGCAGAAAAAGCCTCTCACCTCTCACTGCTAGACCTGTTTTGCTGTTATTCATTATTTATCCTTTCCCTCACAATCAAGGAAAAGAGAAAGGTGTTTGAATATCCTCTCAATTTCTTCTTGACTTTGAGGTCTTTACCTACCTATCAAGAAGGCACAGTCTCAGGAAGCTGTCTGTCTCTGTACACCAAGGAATATCTGCATGACTAGCATAGTAATTCTGTTTCAGGCATTTGGCTTTTACAGTTTAACTGTCATCATTGCAAACAAATGGCTTAATGGCTTTGGGTAGCAAACACATGAAGAGCTGTGCCAACTGATCAAGAAATAGCAGCGTAGGTATGACCTGTGATCATATGTATTGGCATTTCATTTAAAACCTCTTCTGAATCATCATACACATCATCATCTAAGTCTGATCTCTTTTGTTCAATAAATCCATGCTTCTTGTCTGCTTGTTCCAAAAACAAGAAGAAATCAAAACTCAGGACTCTATTCCTCCACTCAGAAGCCTGAGAGTCAATAAATACGTGTAGGAAGAGACTCCTCACATTCATTAACAACATGGTTGAAAGGAGCAAAGCTCCTTAAAAGTAGAGGGAGACAGAGAACAGCCTGTCCACCAAGAGCATAGGTATAGTGAAACAAGAAAAGCTGGCAGAGCACGCTGGCACCACAAGAAAGCGCCTTAAAGATTTCTATAAATGAACTCAGATTTGACAGCAACTCAGGCAAACCTCTCTGTGTACCCCAACTGCTGCATATCTACAGCATTTCTAACAAAATGATGTATTAAAAATGATGTAAGGGAATATCATGCTTTTGAAGCATGACACAAGTACAACAATCCATCTAGTTTTTAATATACTGCAACAGTTAATGCTGCCGTGCATATTTTATCTGGAATGTTTTGCCATTACTGGAGAACCTGCTTGCTGTTTCTGCTAGGAGAAACACAGGAGTCATCAAAAATTTCCTTCACACAGTCCCTTTTACTTACAGTAGATGTCAGGATGCCTGATTCTGTCTAAAAACTGGAAACAAAATACAGCTTTCATGCTCAGAAATAAACGTTATCAGCAAAAGAAAAAAAAATAAATCACTAGAACACAGAAAGAGGTTTGGGTTTGGGTTTTTTGTCATCTTCACATGCAAATGGCCACGACTACTGCTCTTGTTTTTAGCCACTCACCATCACAGCTGCAGCCAATAAATCAACTGGCCTCTGAACTTCTATGTCAGAAATACCTTTTATTTCTTCAGGTGAGTAGGTACAAGTTCTACCAAACACTTTATGGCACAGCTTCTACTGTTTCCAGCAGCGACTGCATAAAAGAGTGTTTAATTGTTCCTTCTGTGTAGCCTGAAGGAAGTAAGGTGAGCCAGCCTACCCACCGATTTAACTAGCTCTGTGAACAAAGTTAGAGATTGAGGTTAAAAAACTTATTTTAACCCAGTTTAACAGACTGGTCGGGCCCACTGTCAAAGGTCTTTCCCCTCGCCCTCCTCTGCCCCTGCATTTTATGATTTTCTTGACTGCTTTTTCCCCCACCCCCCTGCTTTTTCTGAGTTTTGGTTGGTTGGTTGGGTTTTTTTGGTTTGGTTTGGTTTGGTTACTTTTCCCCCACAAATGCAGAAAATCCATTAATTCCAAGTAGTTACATATGGCCTTAAAAATATATTGTTATGCATGGAAATGCAAATTTCTAAAACTTAATTTTCCATAATGTTTTGGGTATTTTTGTGGCTATTAACCTATAGTGTAAAGATGTCACACTAGATGCAGATCAAAACTACAGGTCTTTAAAAATTTAGTCCAGAATACTCAGTGATATATATTCCAAATTGATAATATAGCTGTGACCACAGACTGGCATTCCTAAATATTTTAGGAAGAAGACCTTTCTAAAAGTCGTCAAAAATTGAGCGTTGTTTTCATCCTGACACTAAAGTTCCCTACACTGTAAAGGAATTCTCTATTGAAGAAGGCTACAGGAGCTCAAAATATTTTACGTTCACATGGCAAAAATACCTGTCACCAAGAATAAACAGAATCATGTTTCCTTTAGATGTGTAATAACTGCTGATATTTTGGTCTTGGAATTTACCTGGACCATTAATAATAATTAAACAAGATGCTTATGTTCACTCTGTTTTAAGTGTTCAGAGGAAAATGGCAATGTTTAATATTTAAATATCAAACACTTTGATTAAACATTAGTGTGTTAAACTAATATTTAGGAAGTCTGAAAAAAGAGTTTATAGAACTGTCCATAGGTCTTTTGGGCTGCAACTGCCAAAAAATGCCTTTTGAAATTTGCCATGTAGACATTTTTTCAAAAACTAGCCTGACTCCAAGCTCACAAATGTCAGCTGTAATTAATAAGCAACATTTCAAAGTCTGTACTTCGTGCTGGGCTGCACAAAAATATACATTTATCAAAATAACAAGAACCTTCAGGATTCTGACTAAAATCAGGTATGAGTGTAGCAGCTCAAAGAGTCAGGACAAAAGGTACTCGGCATCGACTCACCCTACTTACTATCTTAACAAAAATTTAATTTACACTCTTTCTATTCTCCTAGAAATAAATGGAATTCCCTAATAGGAAATATTAAGCTGATAGTGCTCTCAGTCAGGTCTGCAACTTTCTAAATACCTCAGGAATTCTCCTAAAATCTACTAGGATTCATCCAAATAAGCTTCTACACCTTGGAGCCATTATATCTCCTCTCAAGATTCATCCTTCCCCTTTCTCCAGAAATATTATTCTACATCAATCATTTATAAGAGTTCAGTCCTGTTTCTTCTGAAAACTCTCATCACAGTAGTTTGAACTCAAACTTCCAAACAAACCTGCAGGGAATTTTCCAAACTAAAAAACAAACCAAGCCAAACAAACAAACCACAAAATATGGAGAGTTCAGATTTTGAATGAATCGCTTATTGCAAAACATATCCAAAGAGGTTTGAGACAAAAAAAAAAAAAAAAAGGAAACAACTCAAAACAAAAACCATGGAAAGCATTCCCTAGAAACCAGCTATTCTCAATGCTGAAAAGCTACAGGGATTGCAGACAGGGATAAACATCAGTTGCCTGGGTGCAAATGTAAAAGCCTTCACATTTACCCATTTTACATCATAGCTGCAAATTATCAAAGTGCAATTTCCACTGTATTAAGGAGACAGCACATTATGCTTCTAGCTTTCAGTCATGTTTAATAAAGAGAAATTCTTCTACTGAATGAAAAGTACCCCTTGGCTACTTTTAAAATAATCCGTTGAGAATACTACAATATTCCATATATTTATAAAAAGTATTGTGTTTCTTTAAGGAAATACCCCAAAGAAACATTACTCTCTTTTTTCAACGTATATGGAATAAAAATGCAAATACTATATGTTTAGCGGTTGTTTTTTGGTGGGGTGGTTTGGGTTTTTTTGGCTTTAATTATTGACAACAGAAAAAAGATTGTTTAAGACTAGCTGTGTCAGAGTTTTGGATACCGAGTGTGACAGGCTCTGCAGGTGTACAGTGCTTTGCCTATTGATACAAATTGAATCTGAACATAGCAATTTATTCAGCAAATCAAACCAATCACTGCACTGCAGTTTTCTCTTTCAGCTCTCATTTCCCAACCAACTACTCTTAACCACTTTACTCCTGCTTTACAGCAAGGTTTCAACTGCTATTAGGGGTTGTTTTATGGTGAGGGTATGGGGGTTTAAAAAATTTTAAAGACTGTTATACCCTTCCACTGGTGCCATTAAGTGCTGCATCATTCGCATCTGTTCCACATTAGTTGCCTGTCTCCAAACACGCTACCATTAAAAGTATTTCCCTCACCCTAGTAAAAAACCATTGATATGCCAGAAAAAGCATTTAAACACCTTGCAAATGATTTTTTTCCAAATAAAACTGTGAATATTTGTCCAAAGAACAAGATTACCTGACATCCTTCTTGTTCCTTAAGAACCATACTTAGAAAGAGGTTCTTTAATCAAACTTGTTACATGCTACTTTGTTAAAAGAGATTTAAGCTAACTAGTCGTCCAAAATAACAAACAGGAAAGCATCACATAATGAAAATTAACAACAGATTGCCCAGTAGATATATAACCAACTCAGGAAAAGCAAACTGGCAGCCAGCTAAAGGAGGAAAAAATAGAGCAATCTTACAGTGTTGAGCCAATATATAACCCTGGATTAATAGCTAGCCTTGGCAAAGCTCAAATGTGAAGATGCTCACATCGGGCATCCCAGACTTGCTGCTACCAGAGGTTGTTGCTATGGTAACCAGTGACAGTCAGCCAACAGTAAAATGAATTTAGAAAAGATAGTTAGGAAATACTCAAAGGAAGAAAGCAAAAGAAAAGAAGGGAAGAAGTTTGGTGTCTGTAAGTAGATGCACAGTTCCATCGTCGGCTGCTTGCTCTACAGCAGCGGAGGAATCCCTCACCAGAATGGAGCTGAATTTCCATTTTACCCTGGTGATATTTGAAGGATATTCCTGTCTGTAAGAGTTTCTAATTGAAAGAAATTATTGTCTCGTTCACGCTACAGCTTGTCAGTGACTCAGCAATCCAGCAAATTCAGCCGCCTCTGAAAACTGCATGGAACTGTTAGCACATTGTTCTCATCTAAACTGTTTACAGGAAGCCTGGAGTGGCCCATTTCTGTCTTTTGCCTTTAAATCAGCCTGGGGATGGTTCCACCCTGACATGTAAAAGGACTCAATGGAAGAAGTATTTGTCACTGAAACAAAAGGATTTGGAACTTTACAAATCTGGTGGAAAACTGGGTGGATTTCCCGCCCCCCTCCCCCCAAACAAAGAACAAAGCACAGAGTGGTCGTTTTAAAAGCAAAATTTGGTTCAAAGGAGACTAGCTGGAACTGAAGTCAGTAGAACCATAAATCAAAGTGCCCATGCCCAGCTGTGCAGCGCTGCATGGAAGAAAAGGTTATGGATGGCAGTGTCCCTTAGTGATAGCTGTAGATGTGTACGGCAGAGAAGTGGTTATTGTTGTTTACTTGCTGTGCTATCAACGTGGTATGCTAGAAAGCACACTTTTTAGGAATCCGTGTGTATGCACTATATTATCTTATCTCTTGCAAAACATCGTCCCAGCCCCCTGGAAAACTGCTGCTGGAGTACTGGCAGAAAGAGATAAAAATGAAGTACTACGCCTGGTAAAGCTGAAATGCTGAACTACACTTCCCTACAAGCACCTTTTCCTAAGATTGACTGTACGCCACCACCAAGAAGGCGGGCAAGAAACCCTCATATTCAGCCCTAGAAATCTTCCATGGTTGATCTGTGCACAGGCATTTTTCAAGGCTAGAAATGGCACCAAGATGAGTAGAGACGAAGAAAAGCCGTGAGACAGAACAAGCATGGAAGAAGCTGTTATTTCTGGTGAATAAATATCGAGAGAGGCATTTACACAAAAATGTGCTTTTAGAAAAACAGCAGACACAACTACGGTTGGAAAAACTGGCCAAGTTTGTCTTCCCTTCCAGCCCTGAGAGCATGAGGGCCCAAATCACTTCACTTGCCCTTCCGAGGTCGTGACAAGGGAAAGTCACTTAGACTTGCTCTGCTTTGTTTTGTCCATAAGTAAAATGGAAAAATACAGACCCCACTCGGCCTTTTAAGAGTGCTTTCACGATTAAAGAAATGAAAAGTGCTAAGCAAGTGGTAAATATTGTTTGAGTAGATTAATACTTGGGTGATCAATATACATTATGAAACTGCTCTTACTCATCATGTTTCCCACAGCTAAGGGAATGCAAGAAATAATAATAATATGATGATTATAGCTGGTAGAAATGCCCCTAGTGAGGGCTGCCAAGTATCCTAGAATGTAGGGAAAGCTGTGTTCTCATTTACTTACACTTTAGTGTAATTTTTACTGTATGAAACCAAAAATTATATCTATCACCTGAATCAGACTGGCTCAGGGTTTTTATTAATTGATGTTTTGTGTTGACTTGATTTTACCAAATGTTTCAGTGAAATAGTTTTTTACTGGTTTTGAAAATGAAACCTATTAGAACCAAGCCATTTACCTAATACTCATAATGAGAAATCATCTACTGCTTTCTTTGAAGAGCTTGAAGAAGGCTTTGAGCTACAACCCGATACTAAGCAAAACAAGAGTACTGAAATCACAGAGCTTTCTTTTGCTAGATCCCTGAAAACAAGTCCAAATAGATTTCATCAAGGTCCCAGTTTCAAAAGGTTATATATATTCAAAAAATAGGGCATATCTTTTTTTGCTAAGGAATCAGACTTGAGCTACAAGTATATGAAACATTCCTAGAAGCACAAGCAAGAAAAATGATGCTCTGCATATCTGAAGAGTAACCTTGACAGCGCCAAAATATTTTCAAATTTTAGATCTAAACCACTTGATCGCAACCTTGTCAATAAATACTAATCAGAGATCAGAACTATCATTATCTAGCTGATTTTTATAGAGAATAAGCATACGGTAGAATTTCTTTTATTTTCTTCATATTCAGAAAGGATAGCAGATTATTTTTTTCAGCAGATACGAGCAACCTGTTATTTTTCAGTAGGTGACTCATAATACTCATCTAGCTTACTACTATCTCTATAAAAAGCTAGATCATCCCAAGTACAGTAAAAGACAAAAAGTAAACAAATCTCTCATGTAAAATCCATTGTTCATTTATTTCCAAAGAATTTGGGTGCATGGGAATAAGCTCAGTGGTCTGCAAGAATAATACCAGAAGCAGGCCCTTGTGGAAGCCTATCAGTTCCTCCAAAGCTTTCTAGCCCCTGTGGTCTACCTGCCACCGTCCTTTCTTAGAGGGCCTGTATTGCAGAAGACAAGGGTGGACAAAGATGAAGCTATGGAGATTTTCACACTGGAAGAAGCAGATCCTCGTTTTGCAGACGGTCACTCCACAGCCCTGCTGCCATTTGCATCTTCTTTGGAGAGCATCGAGAGAATTGCAAAATTGTGAGTAACTCTCTCAAATGCAGAATGGCTCACTCATACAGAACCCCACAGCTCCAAATATAAAGTTGTTCTGAGAGGACAGGTAGTTTTTGAATGGACAGGTAGTTTTTGAACATCAACGTACCTTTGCTTGTCTGCATTTTCCCAACATTTTCTCACTGTAGCGCCAGACCCTACTTGATGTAAATTATTGCTTAAGTTATTAAAAAACTTGGGGCAAGCCAACTTAGTACTTGTACTTAGACAAAGCCAGCCTGACAAAGCAATAAACAGAGGTTCACTCATCTATGAAAGAAGAGTAGAGAAGCCAAGAGCTGGAAAAAACAAGCACTTTTAACTCATAAGTGAAATGAAATCACTGTGGCAATATGTATACTTACAAAGGTAAGGCAAGAACTTGCTAGTTAGCCATCTGATCTAAAGCCAATTCCATGAATGAGCAAAAAGAAATCCAAAAGAAACATTCGTGCTGTACCCACTGTTGTTAATTCTAGAGATAAACTCTACTTCTCAGTAAGAAAATACAATTCTTTTGCTCCTTAATTTCATTAAATAATGAAAACACTTGTGCTTCTTTTAAGCACCTTTGAAGTGCTTGGCACTAGTCCTAATGCTTTACAGAAAAAAAGTCCCTTTTTTAGGTTTTAAAGCAAGAAGAGTTAGCTACCACTTACTTACCTTCTAGGGAAATTTGGGTTTGCCTCTCCTGAATTCATTAATCATTGAAGTCTACCTAACACTGAAATAGTTTGTGTGCATGAAATATGAGAATGGCAATACTTTTTTACCTGCAGTAGACCTAGTTTTGTCTTTATCTTTATTCATTTAAGGAACGAGTATGTTTTATTTATTTAAATACATGTTATAGGCCAGAAACTTCTGCTTACGGACTTTACCTTTCTTTAGGGGCAACTCAGTGAATACGAAGTTTACCAACCAGATCTGGATTCAAAGTATTAGATTTTGAGTACTCCTTCTGTGGGAACTAGATCCTAATGCAAGAGGTACTGAGAAGCTGAGAAATACTCTTTGTCTTCAGTGGGAGTTTAATTTCTGTGTAACAGTAACGTTAAGGTATTGATTCAGATAGTAGGAGAAAAGAGAAGGGGTTATCACTTTGGAAAATTTACCTCAAAGTCACCTTTTTCTTATATTTTCTAGTTAATCTAGAATACTCATTACCTCAGTATTTCCTATATATTTAAAAAATAATTAATTCTGTAATATTCTTTCTCCAATTTCTTTTTAATTGTTACTGAGAAGGAAACCGTACATACACAGGCAAAACATTAAGAATAAAAAAGAATCGTGGTAAAACCACAAACCAGCCAAACTCTTTTCCTTTGAACCTTTGCTAAAACCAGAAGAGTTTGGCCAATAAATGGCTTGACCCTTTTTTTTTCTTTTTTTCTTTTTTTTTTAATTTTAATTGAAACTTCTTGATTGTCTTACCTGCAGAATACCGTGCTTAATTATCTGCCTGTCAGTCTCTATCTGCATCAATGCTAGGAGGCGCAAAGGGCCTAGCCTCTAAACCTACTACTCTTGACTGTCTGACCCCTGATAAATCAATGTTATAATCTATACCTTGCTGCCTTTTGCTTTAGCTCTCTGTGGCATACTTTGATGAATATCTGCCTTGCAGGAGGAACATAGGAAAATCGCATCATGTGCAACTGGTTTGAACTGTTGTGCAACCATGGGACACTGAGCCACTCTGGGGAAAAAGTGAAAAGGAACTACAGTAGATAAATGTCAATTTCAAGGGTTTTGACATTAGATTATATTTAAATTAAAGGAAAAATTATTCTGGCTCCCGCCTGCTCTGAACCTGCTGGTTTTCCTTTTTCAGAAGATTCTGATATAATACGTGAGCATCTTCTGCCAAGGCTCTCAATTCCTCTTTGGTGCAGATGGCAGGGTTTGTATGATAAAATTTTAATGACCATGGACCTGCACAGCAATGTGAGGTAACAGCACACTGTCAGTAACGCTACGTATCTGCAAGGACTGGCATCGGGTGATATTCCTACCCCTGAATTCTACGTGTCCTAAGAGTCAGGCTTCGTGGGAGATAGAGGCAGCACCAAAGAAAGTCCCATTATCATGCAGCAGTCGTACGGATGAAATGGAGATTTATGAATCCCTGCCAAGGAAACTGTATTATGGACTGTAAATTAAAATGGGGGCTTAACACTTAGTGAACTACATGCTAGAAAGGCTGATTTCCAGATTGCCCTGACTATTCAGGCCCAGGCAGTGGTAGAGACCACCCCTTGTTAAGCGGTCGTGAGCTCTCCATGAAACTCAGACATTCTAGGTTTGAAAAGGCAACTGCCAAAGCTTTCATATTCACGGGAAAAAAAAAAAAAAGGAATCCTCAGCTGTTTCAGCTGGCATTTTACTTGCAGCATACTACTGTATTATGGTGACTGGGACGTAGTGGATTTGTTCTCAGATGTAGTTCCAATGGCTTCCACAGAGAGACTTCAGTTTTACTCCTCTGCAAGTCATAGTGCGTTGCAAGCTCAAAGGACCAGATTTTGGTCTCTGAATTACTGCTGCTGTTCATGAGTCACAGGCTTCTAAGATCTGCCACTGCACACTGGTGATACCTCCATCTGAATCACTAAAGCCACGTAATGCAAATTGTTTACTATGTTTTTATGAGCACCTTTTGGAAAGCTACTCAGGGAAAAACACAATATTGAATTAAAAGAACAAGATGATAAGATGGGGACAATTTTTTAAAAACTCAGGAGCAGCAAGTCTGCCTCAAAACCTGTATGGTAAAGGAATATATTCCACACTGCACTACCCCTCCGCATATGCCAGTGTTTCAGTAGGACACAAGTGATACAACCTCTAAGATCCATCTTGAAATATATTCAACTATGCAACTGGTATGTCCAATGGCTAAGGCTTTCCCAACAGACCATGAACCAAATACAATTATTTCCTTTTCACTTTCCACCCATCTAAACAAAAAGCTCCACATAATAAAACACAAAATAAATTTACTCCTCACACATATCAATTCAGATTTGTGAGATTCATTCTCCCACATTCTTTATTACATTTTGTATTCCTTTAGAAATTGGCTTATACGCTTAAGAAAAAGATAATTTGTCTTAGCCTTCCGATGCTTCCCAAAAAATTGAAATAAAAAGCAGCAAAGAAAAGGGGAAAACCTTCCCCTCAACTGCCCTGACACAGGAAAAAGAATACAAATTAACTTTCTTTTCTGCTTATTTGTACAATTTAAAATGATAAAATTCACTTCACACTTCAAACCTCTACAAGGACACTTTGCCTCAAGTGAAAGTAGTTCCACATGGACCATTTTGTGCTTGTCTAATGTGTAAATGTGCTGTTTTATGTCGACGTAAGTATAAGCAACTATACACTGCATATACAGTAACTCAGCTACCACTTGAGCCCCACAAGTGCCATGCCCTAAGGCATGCTACAGGCCATGCTTCATAAGGCAAGCAAAGTATTTTCAATGGACTATCTGCAGTGGCATAGCATATAACAGAATATATTCTAGACCTGGTGAAGTAATGCGTTCCAGAAAATACATTTCTTTTTTTTTCTGGAATGTAGAAGGCTAAGACATTGTGAGGCCATTTTTTAGGGTGTATCAGCTGTGTTTTAAAGCACATAAAGTTCTACTACAAAGTTCTGGGTAAGAGATCGGTTTCTTGATTTATTTTCACTTTGCCACAAACATGTTTCTGTTGGCTTTCCCAGAACAGTAATATTAAAGGCAGCCAGCACACCATCATCTTCCCACCAGTGGTGAAGTAATGCTGTTAAAGCACATAGGGATATGACTCTATGAATAAGGGTCTTTGTAGAAAAGATCTTTGCAGAGCCACAATGACTAGTACCAGGCAGCACGTAGCACTGCTAATACACAGCGTGACAGGCAATGGTAGTCTGAATTGCATCTCCTCAAGCAAGGACAAGAGAATGGTGACATTCCAACTTCAGGAGGCTGTAAAATGTAAAACACACCACAGAATCACATAACAGTTTGGGCTTAAAGGGACCTTGAAAGGCTGTCTAGTCCAACCTTCCCTGCAATAATCAGGAACATCTTTAACTAGGTCAGGTTGCTCAGAGCCCCATCCTACTTGACCTTGAATGTTTCCAGGGGTGGAAACTCTGTCAGCCTTTCTTCACAGGATAGGTGCTCCAGTGTTTCTGTGGCCTTGCGCTGGACTCTGTCCAAGAGGTCCATCCTGTGCTGAGGGCTCCAGAGCTGGACACAGTATTCCAGGACCCTTTGACAACACCTGGAGCCAGTCATCCCAATGTCTTTCTAGTCACCTATGACTGCAATTTCAATGACATACACCACTGTGGACACAGGAAAGGATACACCAGGGACTCGCAACACGTGAAGAGCAGATGCTACCACTCATCATCCCCATTTGCATCAGCAGTCCTGCCTGAGCTCAGCTCTCCTCCCACTGGTCCAGACCTTGGCCTGACTCCACTCTGGCCTCAGCCCATCCCCAGGGAGGTACCTGATGCTCAGGGCTGGGGCTGCCCCCACTGCCTCCCAGCTGCCCTGCTCCTGGCTGAGGTGGCGGAGCCCTGCCCTGCCACCCCCATGGGGACACCCACAACTGCCAGCCCCAGCCCACAGGAAGACAGCCACTGTATTATGTAGTGCCAATTCCAGAGTAGAAGAGATGGGGCCTCCAGAAATACCTATTGAACAAAGCAAAGAAACGGTCATGATTTTGGCAATAAACCCAAACGCTTTTCTTCATTTATGCCAGATTTTTCCTATCTGGTTTTTACAACCCAAACTCTTCACTTTGTAAATGCCCAGAGTGATGCTAGGTAAATCTTAGTGCGATTTTCTTTTTTAATTGTTCTGGTAGATTTGTCTCGCACAGCAAAGTTCCTCACTGAGATGAAGGCTCCTTGTACACAAGCACCTACACCATGCATCTGTAATCATACCCTGTAAGTGGCATCAGCAAAAGAAAGGAGTGACATTTTTTCCTCTTGATCACAACGGAATAAACAACATTTTAAAGGTTAAATTATTCAAATTCTACAGTTACCTGTAAAAAAAATATGACGTCTCTGCTGTACCTTCAGATTCGTTACATCCAATTATTTTGATTTTTTTTATCCTGTTCCAGTCTTCCTGACTACTGCTTCTTAAGGGGCAAAAAAAAAGTGTTGTAACTAGTGGCAACTCATTTACTTCCACTGATAGCTACAGCTCCTGATACAAGGCTTTCAGCTCAACTCAGAGAAGTTAGATGAACTATACAGCAAGTTAGTAAAATGGAAACAGACAACACCTAAATGCGTATCGGAATGCCTTATGCACTAAGAAAACTCTATTTGAGTGTTAACTTTAACTTTTTTTTATGTCTGACAAATGTGAGAGTTCGGGGGAAGAAATATGCAATGGTACTTAAAAAAGTCTCTCTACAGATTAAGGCAAAATAAAGTAAAGCAAAACGGGGGAATTAATCTGAAATCCAGTTTTAATTGATCTAAATCCCTGGAATCCCGCTGTTGTTGATGCTACCAGTTAGTCCACAAGGTTGACAGAACGTGACTCACACCAGCAAAATGCCCTTCAATGGCAGAAGACACTACACAGTATTTAGAAAACATCATATTATTTGTAAGAGTTTACTGATTCTTCGTTTTCTGATCATGTGGCTTTCTATAAAAAAAAAAAGTAAACCAAAATTAAGTGAGAGATTCTGCAAGTTACCTATGTGTGATCGTGCAATGAGAATTTAACACAAAGACTCCTCTTTCTTAGTATCTTTCCTGTCAATCCCTTACAGCCCGCTTCCCCTGCCTCCAAGGAGCACCCCTGCCGCTGATCCCCCTGCATCTATCTTTGATCTTGCATAGATAGATCAAAATACAGGTTTACACATGAAGATCCACCATCCTTTAACTTAAAAAAACACAGCAGTTTGAGAACTGAAAAGCAACAAGAGTATGACAATCCAGAATCATTTTGCCTATTCCTTGTCTGTCCATGAAAACTGTATCTTTACATCCAGGCCTTTTGATCTAGACCATTCTTTTATCCCATATTCTGATGCTGTTCCATTTCTCAGGTTGTAACACCATTAATTCTTTCACCTGGTAACAAAACATAAGTAGAAGGAATCAGGGAAAGCAGCCATGCTACACCGTGTAAAGTAACATTATGACTGAGCTCATAAAAAGAGATGCTGACTGAGGAATTTAAAGTTTTTCAAAACTTTTGATCTTGTTTATACACGTGAAGGTTTGATGTTAAAGCTTGATGTCAACTGTAAAGAGAAACATCTCTTAAGACAAAAATAAAAAACAGACCTCCTGTTGAAACGTACCCGATCATAACCAACAAGTTTCTGATCTTGAAGAGAACATCATGCGAGTGTCTTGCATTTAATATTATCTTATGCCATGCAGCCCTACTTTTCTTCTCATTATATTTTCTTCATAGATAAGTGTTTGGTCTCACACGTTCAATAAAAAAGAAAGTTGCTGGAGTAGATGTTCAGTAAGTCTTATTAGAATAGCTACCCCGTTACATTTGCTTTGCACACGGGTGCTGAGATAACATGCTGTCTTGTGAGGACCCATGTGCAAAGTAAATATAACAATTATTCTTTTTGTTTGTGATAATCACTATTATTAGTAAGCAGATTCATAATAACCCCTTTGTATTTAACTCTGAGCTCAAGCTCAGCTGAAGAAAATCTGAGACTGTCATTTCAAATATTTGTAGATTTTGTTTTCTGTATTTATTACTTTTAACTTTGGTTGAAATAGTAGAAAGAAGTTATTCAACATTTACACACTGTATGCAAATGGATCTGCAAATTAGTAGAGTTTTCCTCTTCTTGTGATGGTATCACAAGGTATAAACCAACATCCAGCATGTAGTGGATTTGTTAAAAACTGAACAACTGGTGATAATAGAAAGTTGTTATTTGAAACATTTCACCATTAAAAGGATGCTAGTAGTCTTTGGTTCCACCGAAATAATCTTCACATGTACGTGACAATCTTGCAAATAAGATACAGTATTCATCAATGTAACAAAAGAATGACTTATATATTTGTTTCTAGTGGCAATACAAAGGGCTTTGGAAATTAAATAATTATGGAATTGTTTTGCGTTTGGGTGTGGGGGAAGAGATTGTTCTTATTTTTAAAGAGAAATCCAGAGTCATCCAAGATATGCCAAGTGAACAAAAACTGCTGTTCAAATGTCACTCATGACCTGACACAGACAGGGAAAGGTTGACAGACATTTTAAAGCACACAGGAAGGCTAGAGAAATATTTTACCTTCAACTAGTTTATTCATCTTTTGTATATTCAGAGAGGTTTAAAATGAATTACTATCCACCTGTCAGTGTTCTTCTAATAAACCCTTCGGCAATATCCATAGAAGGTAATGGAAAAGATTCATTATACTTGCATGGAACAACATAAAACGAATGCTTAAAAAATCAGGAAAGATTACAGGACAATTTATTAGTGGTTGCAATTATAGTGTTTGTATTTTACTTCTGACCTTGGTCAGACATTCAGGTAAACTTGTATATGTGTTTTTACAACATGATTGCTTGATAAAACTGAAGTGTGATAGTACATCAGCAGGTGAAAACTCTTAAGCATAAGCTCTTATGGGTTTCTGTATACACAGATACATTAACATACATTAACCCCATGCGTGAATCACAAACATTATAGGGAAATAAAGTCAGGAACCTCATGAAAAATAATTAAACTCTTAGCGATACTATGCCAAATGGAGAAGTTCTTTAATGACAATGAATAACGAACTAGCAGGGAATGCAAAAAAAAGCAGCATATGGAAAAAACACAAGGGAAATAAGAATATTCCCAAATATGCTGGAAAACCACAGTTTTCCAGTGAAAGTGATTAACTATATTGTATATTTGCCAAGTATATTATTTGCATTTCAGATTTCTTTAAATCAATGGGTTCTCCCTAAAGGCTCCATAAAAGTTTTGAAGAGTTATTTGAATGAAGACAAGAGACAGCGAGTTAACTCATGAATAGAGGTCTACAAAAGTTAATAGTGAGATCCAGAATAAAAGCCCAGAAGGAGAAAGGTATTAGGACAAAATGGAGAACAAGAGACCAGTTAGAGACACTCTGTAGTAAAGAGAAAGAGAGAAAAAGCAATCTATGAAGATTAGCAACTGCAGGGATAGGAAAAGCTTTGAAGAGAAGGTTTTCAGTCTGATACAAAGACCGTTTGCATTAACAGGAGTCTTTTCGTTGACTACAGGGGATTTCTGATCAGACCATATGAAATTTACCTTGATGATCTGAAGGCATTTTCTTTTTCTTTAAGTCATCCAGATAGGAATACAGCCTGTGTCAAAATATGATCATAACTCTAAAGAATGTAAATGTGTATCTGTGACTTTATTTTCCAACCTACAGTCCAGGCCTTCCATCAAAGGTTACACAAAGTGATAAATGAATGCCTTGACAACTTTAAAATTAGTATGTACTAATGCACAGAACTACTCTGTTCTTTTCCAAACACAGATCAGCAAGCAGAACTTGCTAAAAGTTACTGGGAATGTTGCTATTTCTATCTGCTAAAGTTGCCTCCCTGGAATTCAGTGAATCACGATGTAACACGAAGAACAAGGACCCTCCAGCCTGTGTTTCCTGTGTGTATGTATGGTTAAATCCTACATAAACTGACAGCATTTTAGATTAAGACACACCACGTCTTACAGTCAAATGAAATGTCCATATACTAAAACATGAGTGTAATTCTGTAAATGTCATTCTTTTTCCTGGAAACTAAGAATTCTGTAGGCAGTATCCCATCCAAGTTTAGGTTGGGTGTACTAGAATTCTTATAGCAGGTAATCTGAAGGGCTCATTAGAGATATGCAAGTAATTCATTACCTAAGTGTGTCTAATCTAACTATATTTTCCCCTTGAATGAAGCCTGCCCTAGTGGAAATTAGTGATCCAGCCCACACACTTCCAGTCATGTTGGCACTTTCAGTTTACATTTGCAATTTTTTTTAGAATTCTAAAAATTACTTTCTCTGTCTTCTCTTCTGATCTCCACTGGGTATTTATATGCAGCAAGTATAATTATGCTTTTGGCAAGCTAGTGAAAATTAAACCCTTACGAGCAACGGGGAAAAAAGAAAGGAGGGCGAGGAAGCAAGGAAGAGGAGAAAAATCTGCTTTAAAGTGAACTTATCACAATCTTGCTCATGTATAAGCAGAAGGCAGCTACATATTGTAATCTTACAGCACAGTTCTAAGAGACGGTGACATTTGGCTCACACTTGATGAAAGCTGAGGATGGGTATTTTATTGATTTGAACAGGGAGTGTATCTACTGGAAGATAGTAAAGTAATGACTTTGGCAAGTTGTCTTGTTTTAAATATCAAATAATCTGCTCCTAAAAATCCAGTCTCACTGTCAAGCAGAGACGTATCTTGTATGGTAGGTCTTGCAGCACTACATACACTATACTCTCTGAGCTCTGATTTTCATATACATCACTACTGCTTCTATTCTGTCAGTAACAAAATAACAACTCCTGCTAGTATACCACCCTGCTGTCTACTTTAATTGAAAATTTTATCAGGCTTTGTTGTCCCATAGTTTTCAAACTTAACTCCAAGTGAAGTAAACAGTAGACAGATTTGGGGGAATTCAGCAATGTAATACTTTCCGCCCCTCATACAGTTCAGCATCTTTACAGTGGCCAGGAGTCTGATCGCTAGCAAATCCACCCTGGGTTGTACTGATGCAGTCTTTCAGAGAAGGAAGGGGCTGTGAAGAGCCTTTTCCCTCAAACCTCAGAACAGCACCAAAAAGATTACTTCACCCAGTGATTAAATACAGTCTACAGAGTGTATTCTGCCAACGGTCATGAAAGTCTCTACAGCGCCACCAAAGCCCTTATTGATGGAATCACAGAGTTGCCCAGGCTGGCAGGGACCTTTCAGATCAGCCAGACCAACCATCAACCTAACAGTGACAAAAAACATCACTACACCGTATTACTAGGCACTATGTCTAGCCATATTTTAAATACCTCCAGGGATGGTGCCTCAACCACCTCCCTGGGCAGCCTGTTCCAATGCTTAATAACCCTACCAGTATAAAAAATTTCCCTAATATCCAATATAAACCTCCACTGTCACAGCCTGAGGCCGTTTACTCTTGCCCTATCACCTGCTACTTGGGAGAAGAGAAAAACACCCACCTCTCTACATCCTCCTTTCAGGTAGTTGTAGAGTGATAATGTCTCCCCTAAGCCTCCTTTTCTACAGGTGAAATAAACCCAGCTCCTTCAGCCTCTCTTAATAAGACTGGTTCTCCAGATCCCTCACCAGTTTTCTTGCCCTTCTCTGGACACACTCCAGCACCTCAGTCTTTTTTCTGCAGTGAGGGGCCCAGAATTGGACTCAAGTTGGGTCCTCACCAGTGTCAAGTACAAGGGGACAATCACAATCCTATTCACCACACTGTTCCTGACACAGACCAGGATGTTGTTGGCTGTCTTGGCCACCTGGGTACACTGCTGGCTGATACTCCACCAGCTGTTGACCAAGAGCCCCAGGAGCTTTTCCACCAGGCATCTTTTCCAGTCACTCTTCGCCAAGCCTGTAACACTGCATGGAGTTATTGTGACCTACATGCAGGACCTGGCACTTGGCTTTGGCGCATTGATACAGCCTGTCCAGATCCCTCTGTCGAGCCTTCCTACCCTCAAGCAGATCAACGCTCCCACCTAACTTGGTGTCATCTACAAACTTACTGAGGGTGCACCTGATCCCCTCATCCAGATCATTGATAAAAATATTAAAGAGAACAGGCCCTGGTAATGACCCCTAGGGAACACCACCTGTGACTGACCAACAACTGGATTCAACTCCATTCTCACCACTCTCTGGGCCTGGCCATCCTGACAGTGTTTACCCAGCAAAGAGGGTAGAGGAAAGGGACCTGGGGGTCTTAGTGGACAGCAAGATGACCATGATCAAGAAGGCCAATGGCATCCTGGGGTGTATTAGAAGGGGTGTGCTTAGTAGGTTGAGAGGGGTTCTCCTCCCCCTCTACTCTGCCCTGGTGAGACCACATCTGGAATATTGTGTCCAGTTCTGGGCCTCGCAGTTCATGAAGGACAGGGAACTTCTTGAGAGAGTCCAGGGAAGGGCTACAAAGATGATGAAGGGAGTGGAGCATCTCCCTTATGAGGAAAGACTGGGTCTCTTTAGCTTGGAGGAGACTGAGGGGTGACCTCACTAATGTTTATAAATATGTAAAGGGTGAGTGTCAGGAGGATGGAGCCAGGCTCTTTGCAGTGACAGGCAATGACAGGACAAGGGGCAATGGGTGCAAACTGGAACATAAGAGGTTCCACTCAAATATGAGAAAAAAATTCTTCACAGTGAGGGTGATGGAACACTGGAACAGGCTGCCCAGAGAGGTTGTGGAGTCTCCTTCTCTGGAGATATTCAAAACCTACCTGGATGCGTTCCTGTGTGACCTGATCTAGGTGTTCCTGCTCCAGCAGGAGGATTGGACTAGATATCTTTCAAGGTCCCTTCCAATCCCTGATATTCTGTGATTCTGTGAAGAGTACTCCCATCCAAGCCATGGGCACACAGTTTCTCCAGAAGAATGCCATAGGAGACTGTATCAAAGGCCTTACTAAAGTTCAGGTAAACAGCAATGACAGCCTTTCATTCATCCACTACACAAATCACCTTGTCAGAGGAGATCAGGTTAGCTGAGCAGGACCTGCCTTTCATGAACCCATGGTGACTGGGCTTGATCGCCTGGCTGTCCTTCATGTGCTGCATAATGGCACTCAGGATGATCCGTTCCATGACCTTTCCAGGCACTAAGGTCAGACTGACAGGACTGTAGTTCCCCAGAACATCCTGCTGGCCCTTCTTGTGGATGGTTGTCACTTTTGCTACACACCAGTCAACTGGGACCTCCCTGATTTGCCAGGACTGCTCATAAATGATGGAAAGTGGCTCAGTGATCACTTCCACCAGTTCCCTCAGTACCGCTCAGTGAGCACTTCCATCACCTCCTCAGTGATGTACTCACAGGCCAAGACTGGGATGCATACGATCAATTTTTAGACTAGTTAATGAAACTCTCCTGCCTTTAACTGGTTGGGAAGCCACTGGCAGCAACACCAACCATCCACCCTGCACCAGTGTGTCTTCAACAGTAATCCTCACACTTTCAAAGAGAACCCGAACAGTTTGCTCAGCAGCAAGTTTTTCTGCTCAGATGTGTGTTTCACAGCTAATTCCTCTTGAAGGTGAAGCCACCATAATCTCATAAAAATTTCACTCCATAGAAAAAGCTGACAGTCTCAGTTGCCTAATTAGAGCAAAGAAAGGCCACTTCCAGTGACTGAAATGTCAGCAGCGTAATTGCACAATAGTTTTAGCACACAAAAAGTATTCTGTATGAGTGAAACCATCTGAAGCTCTTTTGTAGTGTGTATGAGCTATGGGTTTGGCAGAATAAATATTGAAACATGTACACCATAGATGAGAAAAATCACCACCACAGTTAACTGATTCCTTCATATATCAATACTCTCTTGTCATAGTATATTTCTGCCTACGATAGCAGTAAAAGATAATTTGCAACCTGCTGTAAGAGAAGCTATGAAGAGAATTAGCCATTATGGCCCTTCTCTTCAAATCCGTTTGCCCCTGATATGGAATAAACAAAATTTGGATTACTGCAAGAGTGTGTGTTTTGCACATAGAAGCCACAGAAAGCGGCATTGCTGCAAGGCTGCTGGGAAAGCACAATAAAAATAAATCAGAATGGAAGAAAGCACTGTGGTTAATACATAAAGATGGAAAGCCAGAATGAAAGGTTAAGAGGTGGGAGCTTAATGGTTATTGTCCTATCATATTTTAAGAACTTGATCTTCATTTTGCCAAGGTAAATGTAGTGCCAAGTAAACGCGGGTCCATATTTCTAGCCTTAATACTTACTTATGAAGATCTTGGGTGTTATTCTCTTAGCAGAACAATCCTTAAAACAACAAAACATGTTTTGTAAAAACATCTTGTAAAGTGAAGGTTAAACTGAATTATTTATTTATTTATTTATTTATTTAGAGGGTCAGCAAATGGTGTAACACATATCTAAGTGGAAGCAGAGTGGGAAACTGTTACACAGACATGATCACATCTAGCGATAAGGAATGGATAAACCACTTAATTGAAGGGAAGATGCATGAACTCTCGGCAGTAAATCAGTATCTCTGTTGTAAGTCTTTAACCACCATTTTGAGAAGCATGAATAGTTGCAGCCAGAAAAGCTCTAATGATCAGAAAATAAAAACAAAGGAAAGAAAGAGAAAAAAAATAAAAGGAAGAAGAGACAACATAGCATGGCCAGAAAAAAACTGCTTTACTGAATACACTCTACATTTGGCAGTCAAAAATGTTTCAGTGTAAATTGAAGTTTGAATAGTTTTGGACTAGGTGGGAAGCTTTGTCAAGGGTAGTTAAGAAGACTATACTGTAAAACAGAAAAAAATGACAGGGAAGTTGCTGAAAAGTGACATTATTCTTATTAGTGCAAGTTCTGTTCAGCTTCCCTGAGGAGTTCCTCTGACTGTGTATTCATTGACCCCAAAAAATATTTGGGCCCATGCTTGCTGCAATAGATGAACTGCTGAGGAATCCAAAAGAGAGCTTTAAGGGCTCCCATCAGGGCAGTTAGTCATGCCAGGGGTGCTCTGTGAAGGAGCCTGGAGACTGAAAGCGCTGAGAGGTCCAATTCTCGCTGTATTTATCTCCCATTCTGCAATGGGGACAGCCTCAAGAATCCCAATTCCTCTCAGAGCCACAGAACCTAAACCCCAAAGTAGCTGATCACTAAACTGAAGTTGCTGGTCTGTCAAGAATGCCAGCTTCACTGAGCAACTGCAGGGAGCCTATTTAAATTCAAAACATTATGTGCCAGCACTCTTGAAACTTTTTTTTTAAATTTTTGATTCAGCAAATTGCAAAAGGGTTTATTTTTTTTATCCAGTTCAGACTGAACTTTTTCTCAAACCATAAGATTCCCAAGCCTGGATTCCTTTCTCTAATAGCCTCCAGTGCTACAGGCTATTTAAACAGTAGAGAACTACCTTTTGTAGTTCTTATGGTTCTCTTCATACAGTTAGTCCATCCTTGGTGTGCATTATTTGCATTATTACCTCCCGGTTATTCTCCCTTTACCATAAAAAAGCAATCAATCATGCCATTGGAAAAGTAAAGTTAGATTATCAGTTGGTTTGCTAGTTTTTATACAGCACATGCAGCTCTGTGAGAGGCTTAAGCGATGAAGCCCAGTTTAATATGGCTTTATGCCTGGCATTTCAATTATCCCATGTGAGCTCTGTTTTTCAAAGCTTAGTTCAACAGCTCTCTCTTGTGAGGACTGGGATGTTTAAAAACATAGTTTATATACTGTAGAAAGAACATACATCAAATCTCTGACAAATTTGTCAGATTTCTCAGAAGACAGACAAAGCATGTTCAGTGTTTAGATGAGTGCATTAGTAATTACAAAAGTTACAAAGAGCTTATAAATAATGTGAATTAAGTGGTTTTTTCTCATTAATAAATTCTTATCATAAATTCCATTCCTGCAAACTCAGTCCTCTGCAGATTCCCAAATCTGCTCTCATGCCCGTTTCCCTGTACAGTACCAAGTTTTACCCTAAGTCCTTGAAGCCAGACTGGTTTCTGATTTCTGTCTCAGTGAAGCCTTCACCTTTCCTTCACAGCAAGAAACGACTACCTCTGATTCTATTAAAATGCGTTTTATGTATTTCTCAGGCAGGATTATTGGCTGTAAGATTAATATGCACCTCTAGTTTCAGAGGTCACACTGGCTCTTTAAAAATAAGCACTTTCTCTTTTGGTCATTTGAATTTCTCAAGAATTATGCAAGGTAATACACCTAATCCAGAATAAACAGAGAAAATAAAATCTTTGAGACTGTAGCTAGTTATTACTATAGCTTTACCTTTGAAAACAGTCCTTGTGGTTCTTTTTTTCTGAATCTATTATTATTAATAACTTTAGTGGCCACGTAATCATGGATGTGCAAGGCATTAAAAGAAATACACAAATCCCAAATAATGTTTAAAAAAAAAGAAAGAAAGAACAATTGCCTTCAATTTTCTGAGTTCGTATATCATGAGCAACGTTTGTTATATATATATATTGTATTTCATAGGACATTTTGTATCTTTTATTTGTTAAAAAGAATATGAAATCTATTTTCCACTGTTTGGAAGTGACAAATCTAATAAATGTGTATTTACTGCAGGTAAATATTTGCATCTGACCACGAAAAAGGAAAAATGTATACAGACTTGGGGTTTTTTTGCAAGTTGAAAAGGTGGGCATCTATTGTAGAGCACATATATACAACACAGTGAAAATCTGCAGCGAGTTCTGGTAAGCAGATGTGTTTCTTACACACTACACATGGATGTTCTCTGTCTTACTGCAATGACCTTACGATCCCTGGTGCCAAGTGTTCAAGTCCCAGCTGTGGATTTAAACTCAATCTCATTTTGAGTTTCCATTCTGTTGGCAGCAGAGTCATTCTTCACTGCACTGCTCAAGCCAGAAAAGGCTTCCTGACTCAGAGGCAGACTCAGATAAGCAATGGCTATAAGAGAAGTTGTAATTGCACAAGCTCTTTCTTTCCCCCAACAGGTATTACTACAAATGAGCATCATTGAAAATTCTTCTGAGCTTTAACAGGGTAGATAACCTCATAGGCAATTGTGAATCTAACACAGTGTCCAGATTAGCAAAGTAGACAGAAAAAAAGGCTTGTGTTATTTAACCCCTTCCCAGCAAGCATGGATTTTTGTGGTAGCTTTTTTTACAAAAGCCTTCTGAAGTAAGGAAGATGAGTAGGTTGGCCTAGGCTGAACGTTAATGACAGCTGCACTGCTGAAATAATACAGCAGACTGTTAACAGCACAAAATCAGGTAACCAGAAATTAGGGAATGCCAAGAGTAACAATTGCTCTCTTTTCTTTTCCCCTCTCTGTACATAAACATTGTAAATTATATCTGCTATTTCTTCTCACTGAGTGCACAACTCAGGTTCTGCTTGTTAAACAGCTGCCGTTCTGTGCTTACTTTATCCTCACTATTCAGTGAACACAACATTCACCCTTTCCAGCATGCTGTTCAAAGCATGACTTGACACCAAAATATTAACTTCCTCCAGGGTTCTTGATTCTCCCACCGAACTTTTTAGTTATTTCTAAATATTAACAGATTTATCCACACAACATCACGGTGCAGTGTGCGGTACCGTTGTTAGGCATATTTCACAAAGCAAAGCTGATGTGCATCTGCTGAAACCAAAAATAGAGAGATGTAAAATAAATTTCAGAACTCCAGGGTCTTGCATTTTCTAGCAGTTGGCTCTTCCCAGCCTCCAACAGGCTCTGAACAGATACCCTACTGGCCACAGCTACCCGGGCAAGCACAAGGCATTCTACACATCAGAGTTGGTGCATCACAGGCTGTCACACAGAAAATAACACACAGTGAGCAAGCCTTCAGTGAAATAAAAGCTTAAATTTCATTTAAGTCACATGTTGCCAAGCTAACTTCATGCATAAAATGTTCTCTTTGCTAAACTTCCTTTCACACCAATGAAAAGGCCAACTTAGTGTATCTGGCACAAGCAGCTGACTGGCTTTCTCACCACTGATACCAGAAGTGATCCTACAGAAGCAAGCTTTGAGCCTTCCAATTAGCCATCAGGAGTATTTTCTAACTCTGAGCTTCTATTTCATAGTTCTTTTCCAACTCTGAGGTACTCATCAACCTGTCTACCTACATCTTCCTCAATGACACTTTCTGTCTACTTCTGCTTCTACTGCCTTCCTAGATTCATAAGCCCTCTTTACCTTGCCAACACCATTCATCGCCTTTGCTCTTGTCTCTGGTTTTCACCTCCCTGCCTAGCTGTGGCTGCAGGCAGCACCACCCATGGGCCACCTCCCAGGTGTCTCCTGCCATCTCTTCCTCCTGCTGACCAGGATGTCTCTTCTCCCCATCTCCTGCTCCACACCTGTTCCTCACCTCACTGCAACCAAGCCAGATCGCAATTCTCAGTTCTGTTTGGACAGCAAGTGGACAAATACTGAAAACACAGAAGAGAACCTCCCCGTGGAGACCAAAAGCCCTCTGCGAGGACCATATTGGAAGAAATGAGCTGCTTACCCTGATATACATGGATAGAGCTATTTAGGGATGGTTCATGTGCAGTCAGGTCACACCAGTGATTTCGGAGAGATAAAGCAAGCTCAATTCAGACACAAATCACAGACTTTAGCTGCCAAATGCCATGTTGATACTGAGCCAGGGCAAACGGAGGTATTTTTCAGTGCTTACAAGTGGAGTAATTGTGGCTTTTTTTCCCAAAGAAAGAGCAAAATATACATTCTTACTAATTCCAGGTTCATTTTCCGAAGCACAGAGGGACTAAATTTCCTCTTGTAAACAGCTGCAAGAGTGTTGGGGGCTTTTTGTTGTTTTTTATTGGTTTTTTTCCTTAATTTTTGTTTTAATAATATTTTTTGCCTTTATCTCATACTTCTCTAAACATTTTCAAAAATCTCAGCCTAGGCAGATCTTGGCAAAAGAAAATGTCAGATAATATTGGCAAAGTTATAAGGAACTGAAGACAGAGTCTCCTACTGAAAGGTTCTTTATTCAAGAAATGATGTTACCATTTCACCTATGAGAGTTTGCTCACGTGGGTAAATTTTCTGGATTTGCTTAACAGCAGTGAATCCCTGCGCTGATACACTCAGTTGTTCTGGAACATTTCAAACAGCCTTTAAAGGCAAAATTATTGCACTTGATGGCCCCAGTTCAGGATTCCTGATACGTCCACATTTCTGTTTCACTTTAGTGGAGTTTAGCCAAGTAAAGCATAAACTCTTGTTCATTGTTCTGACAGAGGATTAGTTAGACCTCCCAGGCTAGCAGTCCATCTGCTCCGCCAGCTAATGCTATTGTCCCGGAGACACCACCTCCTTTATTGTTCCACCCAACAATCCATGCCAGCTCTTTTCTCAGCTGACACTGACAAGTACATGTCAACCCGTTTGCATTCTCCCGCACACATCTGTGACATTTAATATAGCCTTTCACGGTTTCAGGCAGTTTAAAGCCCAGTAAGAGCTAGGAAATACGCTACTATAAAAATAAGAATATACTCGAGCTTTTAGTTGCACAAGATTAGTCTATCTCATCGACAAAACGTCCAGATTTGTTTCCTTTTCTCCCTTCTGCCCTTCTCTTCCTAAAGACATACTAGTTAGCACTGCAATGTGAAATTAAATTTTTTGAAGCATTCAGCAAATTTAAAATACACTTACCTATAAAGAAAATCTCTAGCATAACATGTTCTGGTAATTTTTTAATAGACACAAGGGCAGAATCTCTTTCACTGAAGGCTGCTTTTTGGATTTAATCCACAAAATGGAAGGACCAAAATGAGGAAATCAATTCCTGTCAGTAGGGCCCTGAAAAGCTCTTGCTAAATAAACTGATGCAATCTCAGTACAGGACTCATAGTCACCAATAACAACAAAATTCTCATTACTCCCAGCATCTCAAGGAAAAAGCAAGAGATGGAGTGAAACTATAGTCATTGCAGGTGGTAAAAATCCAAGATTATTGATAAGGCACAGACTAAACTCAGTGCTCTACCCCTTACCACGTCTAACACAGCTTCATTCAAACCTCATGTGAACTTCATGTGATCCAAAACAATAGTTTTATTTGTTAATGAGGGAAAAGAAAACAATGCAGATGGATAAAGGCATTCTACTTTAAAACAAC
Source organism: Nycticryphes semicollaris (assembly GCA_013400055.1). Taxonomy (NCBI): domain Eukaryota; kingdom Metazoa; phylum Chordata; class Aves; order Charadriiformes; family Rostratulidae; genus Nycticryphes; species Nycticryphes semicollaris. The sequence goes on from VXBJ01005257.1 coordinate 243,693, forward strand.
AAGCTAAACTTGCAGTTGTTGCCTACAACAGACAAGCATTTAAAGACAGAAAGAAACAATACATCTACTCAATTGGCACAGTGTCTATGTAAGTTATTAAAATATAAAACACCCACTTTTGCTGATTCATGTGGCACTTAGGGACTGTTATTTACTGGATATTCCGAAAAGGAGCCAAGCCTCCAAACCATAAAGGGAAACAGTGTCTCTCTCTCATGCCAGACCACATTCTCAATCTGTCCTTCAAGTGACCTCTACAGTGGCTTTCAGTCTCTGATGGGGAACCACAATGACCACAGCTCTTGGGCCAGGGCAGTAGGTGATAGGTACTAGCTTTAAAACACTGTAATAAGGGGGCAAGCCTATGCATTCTCTACAGATAGTGTGCACTCTTTTAAAATCTTAATTTCATTTACGTCAGTGTAAACCCATCTCCAGAGATTTCTCTAGAGTGATTTCTGCCTCCAAATAGGAGGCATCTGACAATTATCCACCAGTGTCCCAGTTTAACTAAATAGGTTTTAAATTGGAACAACTTGTTATATGGAAGGGGGAGCTAAAGGGGGATGTAGTTTTGTCTGAGACACATGATTAGATTTAAGCTTTGAAAGGGAAGGTCCCATCCTCTGGACACAGGCTGTCAGACCCAGGCAGCTGCTTTCTTCCTATCACCCCCCTCTTCTTTTTTTGGGTTTTTTTTTTGCCTTTTGCTGAAAAGTATTTCAGCAAATGAAAAATCTTAATTATATTTTTTTTACAAAGAGGGCAAAAGCACTTGTAATTTGTTTTAACACAAGCAAGCTCAGCAAGGTGACATATAATCAAGCATTCCCAGACTGATGTATTAAAATGCTTTTCTGCCAACTCCTGCCCTGCATCTATGATGTAAGAATTCTCCTTCATTATTCCTTTTTATTATTTTCCCATGCAGATCACCATGACCCATGCTGATCTTTGTGAATGTAGATGGTAATAGAAAGTCCCTTCAATCACAGTAAATCTTTTTCTTAAGCTTATAAAAGGTTTGTTCATTAAACACCCAAACAGAAAACATTCCTCAGCGAGGAAACTAGTACTCTGATTTATCTATAATAATGCAAAGAACAGTGCTAAAAAGGTGCAAAGAAGCCAGTGAATCAACAGTATTTCTTTCTTCCAACAAGGGGCTGCTCTTGTCGGGGAAAGAAATAGGAACATTTTCACATAAATTATTCTATAGGAAAAAGAAAGCTGTATATAGATACATCAGCTGAACTTTGTCTGCATTCTCAGCATGGATGGCTTTCTCAGCGCTGGTGTTAACCTAAGAAAACAAGATCCATCTGGTCCTGACTGTTAAAGTCTAGGAGACCTCTCTTCAACAGCAACCAACTTCTTCCAAATTGCAAAGCATTACAGCTCCCTTAGATTAGAAAACAGTAGACTGGAAAATTGCAGGAGATTGGTTTCTACAGACTCTCTGTTTACAGCAGCAGTCTGTAACAAGACAGCTATGACTTGTTCTGCAAAGGAGCTTGCCTGCAGCAAGTGCCCCAGAGGCAAGCAGGGATCTTCTGTTTGTTCCAGTAGTAGATCTCTAGCAAAAATCAGTGTGCTAAGGCTGGAATTCTGTCTTTCCTCCTGTCCTCCTCCAATTTTTAGTAGTATTATTATTATTATTTTCGCGCAGGCAATCAGCCTAAATATCATTAAGGAGACTAGAATCCTGGCTGGATTTAATAAAAATATTATATGGAGAAAAAAAAATATATTCAAGGAGTAATGAAATAACAAGGAATTACTATAAAAAACCTTTCATAATCAGATACTGCTTTTATCACATCATATGCATTAAACTTCTCTGAACTGATGTCCTTTTCATCCTAATGTACTAAATTAAATATCTGTTCCTTGTAGAATTTGATTCATCTAAACTAGATTAAAATCAAATCATGAACAAAATCAATTTCACTTAAAGTACAATAATCCCAGCCCATTGAGGCCCCCTTCTAGTAATCACAATAAATGCTGTCTCTGCCACCATTGCCATCCCTTATTTTTCCCCCTAGCCTTTCACTCGATGCATAATTTTCCTATCATATTATAAATTATGACCTTGTATATCTTATTCATATCTTATTAGAGGAAGTTGGCCAAGAAGCCAGAGGCAAGACAACCTCATTCAAACATTCCTCCAGGGTTTTCAGGTCAAGTCATTTTTTAAATTGGGATTGGTATAAACCTCAAGGGATTTCTTGATTTAAGAAAGAACTACAAATATTTAAGCTGTCTTGCGGGGATTATGCTGACATTGGATCGTGGGATTACCTCCTGCATAAGACTCAAGGGATTTGGACTGGTTCGGCATCTCGTCAGAAAACTGGGCAAAAATGCTTCTTACGTGATGTTAATCAGATATTCAATCATTCCTTGCTGTAAGCGTGTCAAAAAGTAGCAAACAAAGGGAGAAGGAAGCAGTCACTTGAGATGTGTAGGAAACAAAAGCAATCCTCTGACATACTGTAGCGTTTTGGCTTTTTCTTAAGGCAGCACCATTTCTGGTGACAATGGCCCAAAAATCCTGGAAAAAAGCTTCAAATCACTTATATACCAACCATTTCAGAGCTTGCCCCTTGGATTTGTGGATGATCGCTACCAGGTGGTATCTAATTAAATAATTCTACTAATCATTAATAACACTTGGCACTTCTACCATGGAGTACCATTTGTCTAAGAGCACTTTAATCTAATAACCAAGTCTGACAACAATCTTCAAAAACAGGAAATGGTGATTGTAGCTGATGTAGTTGGAACTGCGAGAAGGTTCTAGGCAAACCCCCCTCTGTCCTACTCAGATCCAGGCTCTCACTCAGATCTGAGGCCAGGCTTGAACTGCAATCGAAACCACCCTGTCAACAGCAGCACTTTAATAAATTCTCCGACCATCAAAAGTAAGTGTGAAAAATGTCATTCTCCTTCAGTAATTTCCTTCTCTCCCTTCTTCTTTTTTTTTTTTTTCTTCTCCTAAAGCAGAAGTTAAAAGGGGAAATTGACAGGAGTTAAAGTCATTCACCACTGGAACAATAAAAGCAACAATAGCCAGAAACATCCAGAAATAAAATGGCTACTTTAGAACTGTACCTGCTTGGTTCTGCCAAATGTAAAGGGTCAATGCCAGACCATCACACTGAGAAAAATATTGCAAGGGAAAATGGATTTTTTACAGAAGGAATGTCAAAAGAAAATTTGAAGTCACTCTCAGAAAAGGGTAATAATATCTTGTCAAACATGGATCCCATCCCCTCAACTAAAGTGCATTTTCAACAAATGAGGAAAAAAACCAAAACCCACAAACATAAACTAGCACTTATTAATTGTAAAGCATATACACGTCCAGTGTGGAAAACCAAAGGGGTTTTTGTTTGGTTGAATTTTTTTCCCCTTCAGCTGCTTCACTGCAGAATGAAGAAAATGTCCTTCCTCAAAGGCATGTTCTTTACTCCTTCATCCCACCAAAGTATCGTCAGACACATCTCTGCTCTCTACCTGTGCAGCCCTACATCTCACTTGTACAACACATTGTGCAAAGACACAATCGAGATTAGTTTCAGGCCGCAGAGGTAGAATATAAAGGAGACTGGACTGTGATAGGAAACTCACTCATAGGTCTGTACTTTTTAACGGTCCCTGACAGGACTCGCTGTTGGAGAAATCTATCTCTGGATGCATAGAAAGCTCTTACGTGACAACTCCATTGAACCAGAATTTAGCTGTAACAGTGTCTCTATTTCAAACCCAGGCTTTCTTCTTTGTATCTTAAAGGCAGCACAGGAATCACACTGTACATAACAACAAAGATTGTCTATGCTGGAGAAAAGAAAAAAAAATTAAAAGAAAAACCCCCAAAATCCTAACTAAACTTGACAGGAAACTACTTTCCATTCACTCATGAAGAGATTCCAGCATCACTGACAACAAGCCCTGCTGATTGGGGTCAGTCACTTTTCAAGCCCAAGGGGACCGTCTTTTCCAACTTCAATCACAGTCTCATAACTCCTCTATAAATAAACATAGCAAGGAACAAAAAAAGCAGGGAGAACCAGCAGTCACAATCCACATACAACAGTGGTATCCATTAAACTGCAGTAGTAATGTTTGTGTTCTAGCAAGTCTGGAGAGGAAGGAGTCAGTCTCCTTCAGAAACAAGCTTTATTTGAACTATGTTTATAACTTTAAATGGTTTGGTAATTTTACAAGCACATCTGCCCAGACAAATGCATTATAAACACTAAACACCATCTGAGAAGCTTCTAACTTTTTATGCTCACAAAGCAAAAACCGCAATAAAATGTGTCAGATGTTTAACTAACACAAAAATGGAAGTTCATTTTTAATGCTGATTTTGGATAAGATTTTGGCGCTTAGGATTTCAGGGGCCCATTTTTTCCACTGAATCTACAACTGAGTTTTCAAGCAATGTATCTGTAAACCGGGAAAAGATAAGTCATGATGGTTAACCGAAAAGTGTAACTTATTTCATATTGGTCATATCCCAAAATACCAGTAATTTTACAGGGGAGAGCGACACTGTTTTAATTCCTGAGACAATCCTATGTGAAAGCCTGTGTGTGTGTGGAGGGAGAGAAGCGGGAAGAGGAGATAAGAGATTAACATTAAGAAATTTCAATTTATGGACCAGAAGCAGCTATATTGAATGCATCTGAACTCAAATGTTTGCATGGTTGGGGTTTTTTTTCTTGTAAAGGATCTGTCAACTATTTTATCTTTTTAAGGATTTTATGTGAAGACGAAATATTCCTTTGGGCAGTCTTAAGCCATCAAAGAAAAATGCGCGCATGTATTTACAAATTTCATTTTTGCTGTTTAAATATTAATTTGCATCCACAGCTATAGATAAGTTTCTAGATATACAGCAAGGCTCAGGATCAAAATGCCCAAAATAATCTCTTGTAATATCAGTATTTCTGAGATTAAAAAAAAAATTGAAAAATCACTATTTTGGAAGTCCATGCTAGTGAGTACAAAAACCTAGGAGCTGTTTACTCAGTACAAGAGAGACTTGCAAAATTTTTTCCACATATGCCATAACTGGCTGCAAAGCAGCATCCTAACATCACAGCATTACAGAAAGCTACCGCTAATAGAACCTCAGGAAATCAGCTTGTCCATCTCCCTAAGGGGAGGGAGTATTAAGTGTGCTTAGTCTATAGATATCTGCCTAACCTATACGTAAAAACTTCCAGAAACAGGCATTTAACAGCCTCCTGCATAACTCATCTCAGTGCTTGGAGAGTCTTGTTAGTGGAAAGTATGGTATGATGCCATATTTTGACAACCTTCTATGTAGGCAACCAGTGACTTAAGTTCCCTGTTCTTAGTACTTAGCTATTCCTTCACTATTAGCTCTGTGAGCTGGTTGTATGGCACCTGCCAAAGGCTCTCTCTATAGTTATGTTATAAAACACATGGGGTCAAGCACTGCCACACAATCATCAATATTAACTCATTCAGTCATGCCAAATTGCTCATCCCAGGCAGTGCCCAAGTATTGCATGTGAAATAGGAGGAACCAGTAGCAATTTCCACCTGGTGGTATAAAGCAGGCCATCCTCTTTTAGAGGCAAGTTAAAGGATGGGGGAGAATTTAGCCATATGGAAGCAAATTCTGTTGCATTATCTGAGGGCCAGAGAATGGGCCTGAATGGGGTTTTTTATTAATATAGTCCTAGCCAAAGGGAGAGAACATGTTTCTGTTAACAAATAATTCAGACTAATTAATGCTATTCTGTGTTTCTGCCAATATATAAGCATAAAATTAGCATTCTGTAAATATTTAAGATGAGATTACATTTCCTCTGTGAAATCACATTTCTAATCTGTTCCAAACAAAAATACATGCCAACTCCTTGAAAGAAGAAAAACCTTCACGCTATTGAGCACCTGATTTATTAACAAAAGGAGCAATCCAAAATTAATATTGCTGTGTACAAAAGTTGAATCTTCTTCCTAGTGCTGTCAGCTTCTGGGAATCCTCTGTTCCCAACTTGAAAGATTTAACCATTTCTCTTATTCCTGGGTAGCTGTATAAGGCAGCTGTCCCCACAAATCCCACTCAGTGCTTTCCCAGCAGGTTCACTATCTGATCTAAAATTGCCAGAACAACATGCAACGCTATTCCATCAAAAGGGATGCTACGTTATTTTATCACATGCCAGTAGAAGCTGCCTTTTTCACAGGAGGCTTAATGGTGAAAGATACACTTTCTCTTGTTATGTTGGCCTAACTCCACAACTGGTAAGAGCAGTGTGAGTCATGGCCTGCAGCCACTTCTCTAATCATAGTGCTAATTAGCTTGAGATAAAAGAAAGAAGGCCTAGACCTGAGCAATACTCAGTAGTGATGTGTCTGGCACCCAGTTGCAGGATTGGGTAGATCTGTGTTATGTTGTCAGGTTCTCCTTGCACATTAAGGGCTTGAGAATAGTTTTGCAAAAGCCAGCAGCCTGAACAAGGACATGCAGAAAGTAATCAGAAGGAAGGAGAAGAGGATGTGTAAATCCCACCTCTCAGATAGTAAGTCACCTAACTTCAGGTTGTAGTCCTTCTTAGCACCCTCCCTCCCTTTTCTGGAGTCAAGTGCTCCAAAAGGAGTAGCAGTCATGTCATGTCTTTAATTCTTACGCAAAACTAAGGAACGGGGAATGCCATCTGTTCTTGCTACTTCTCCCTCTCCATGCAAGCATGCACACCGTGTCCTGGGCAGGGGCTCTAGTGACAGGCTGTCTACTCAGGTGACTAGAGGCTTTGTCTGTCTTCTTATTTTGTGAAAACTGTCAGGAAGGAGCCCAGAAGGAAGAATACCTGCTTTAAAAATACCACACGCAAAAGGCAGGGCTTTTAGAAAGCCAGAAGCTTCAGTCCATGAACAGCTGTATGCATATATTGATGGAGCAGTGTTGGAGTTTTTATTGGCAGATATTTTGGTAGACAAGGACTTCAACACAATGGTAGCTATCAAGAGTTTGCAGGATTTCATTCCCATCTAAGTGCTGAACATACCCACATAATCTGTGATTTAAGTGATTAATGTCTTTTAGCCCAAAATGCGCAATGAGTTTGTGTGGTATTTAAACTATGGCTTAGACAATTGCCAGAGCCAGGGGAACTCAGTTTGGAAAAGCTCATATTCAGAAATTCACTTGTGTATGGCATGACTCTGACTACTCTGATGACATTTGGAAGTACAGCAATCACTTTGCAGCACTAGCAAAGTAACAGATTAGTAGCTACTCTGAAATTCCACTGAGTGTTGAAAGGTGATATTTTCTATCATGTCAGAGCATCTGACATTTCATGTTTTCTTACCAACTAATCCCAATTTATTAAAGTCACCAAAGCATGTGTTTTCATTAAATAGTCTCAGAACATCTCTTTTAAAGAATTTTCAAATGCATTCTAATCACCTACAGTACAACCTTAAGTTAATTTTCCAAATATTTTGTTAACATTTTATAGTTGTGGGTTTCTTTGATGTCTCCTTTTTATGAACTTACATCGTATGAAGCTGCTGGTTTCACACTTTATACCCAATTTTTAATGCACATAATCATGTTAACTGGTAGTTAATTTGGTTTTGATTGTTAGAATTTAATTTTCAAAGTCTTTTTAATCATTTTGAGAATGTTTTCTCCAGCTTTTTTACATGGGAAAGGGTGTGATCTCTGCAATAGGAGATTTTTTTCATGAAATCGTTGTCGCATTTAAAGGTGCTGACTTCCTCTGTCACAAGAGGTAGCACACGAACATCAATCACAAAAAATTTAAAATTATACATATGGAAAAACATAAATGTTTTAATCATAAATGTGTAAACATAAATCCACATACATTCTCTTTAGAGTAATAATGTTGTGGAATTAAGAGAATTTAATACAATCCTTTGCTTGCAATTCCTCGTAAAACTCACTCACGTGCCCGTGATTTGTTGGTTTTGCAAGATGATCATTCAGTTTTGAAGGCTGGGCTTCAGTTTTGAAGACTAGGCTTCAGTTTTGAAGGATCATGGGCAGAGGAGACTCAGGCCACCTCCCATATATCTGTGTTAGGTAATGTCCAAGTCATTAGGTCAGTTATTACCAATCCATACACCCACTCTTCCTGACTGTCATTTGGACAAAGGTCCCTTACTGCGTCAAAAGTATGTTTGATTCTTTTGTAACCAGCCCAGCTGGAAATTACAGAAAGGCCACAATGACTGGTTTTCACTTGCAATGTTAAGATATGTTTTTAACTTGGCATTTTTAACCACAGCAAAAAACATCCAGCGGCATCTACTCTTGCTGCTGTTACTGCCTGGGTCTTCCTCTGCCCTTGCTGCCCTCCTCCAACCAGGCATAGCTGCCATGTGGATGACAGCTACAACTTTAATAAACAGAAAATGGGAAAGTGGAAGCAAGCAGGCAAAGAAACATCAGTTTGCAGACTTGCCAGGCTTGCTCCCTTGCCTTTTGCTTTTCTCAGACCGGATGAAGCTAGTAACTAATGGAGCCTGCAGGGAAAAAAAAGGAGTGCTGGGAAAGGGGGGGCACTGGTCACTAAGGCCACCAGCTACTGCTCTTTACAAAAAAAAATCTGCACTGGTATTAAAATGCATCACAACTCATAAATTAGAGCCCAAAATTAACTGCTTTGCTGCAGTCTATTGGTACTGTGTGAGCCGTCAAGATTGAAGTAATTACGTGCTCAAAGGAAGTAAGATACAAGATGTAGATTTAATGCTAAGTCAAATTTGTTCCTACTGTAGGACTGTCACATCTGAAGTTAAGAACCTCCTCAAATTCCTTGTAAAGAATAACCCCCAGCATCTGACCTAGACAATATCTCCCCAGAAAAAGTAGCTCTAAAATGCAGGGCTGTCCATAGGATGCCATTAAGCATAATGCTTTCATGCATCAGCAATTAACTCATTATTACAGCTTTTGAGAAACTCCTCATATAGGGAAAAAAAAAAAAAGAGAAGTAAGTATAAAGTGTAAATCCACCTCACTGCAGCTGTGCTAGCAGTTCTCAGTGGCTTAAAAAGAAGCATCACTGACAGGCTTTTAGAGGCAGCTGCATCCTGTCCTCTCAGCTTTAACAGAGCATTGCTCTGGGTAGGGGTGGCTTGTGGAAAGGAGGAAAGGCTGCTGCTGCTGCAAAAGCTCGGGATATGAGGTAACCGAATTACGCAAAAGGTTTAGGAAAAATCTGAGGTGAAAGGTCAAGAAAATTCAGGCACATGGAGAACTCTGGAGCAAAGAAAACCATTTTAATACAAGAAAGCAGCTATAGCCTATGGGAAAAGCAGAATGGGAAAAAGTGTTTTGGAGCACTGTGTGAAGTCTCAGAACTGGACTTTCCATAGAAACTTGGTCTAGTATCTAATGAACCACCTGATTATTTCAAATGGGAAAAATAACCCCAAAACCTTCATTTTAAATCACAGTTTAGTTCATCTATCTTTTATTTGAAAATCCAGCTTTATATAGGAGTGCCTGTAAACAGAAATAAAAGCCCACCAATTTATGCATTTAACCTCTACCTGTTGCTAAGTGTTTCTGGGTGTACAGTAACTTGTGAACATTTATGCTGGAAAAAAAATATCTTTTAACCGTCAGCTAAAAGTTGTCATTAAGCTCTTGAAATGGGTAACCTTGCTACTGATATACTCATAAAAGGATGGCCTTTCATGTTTAGGTGAGTCTGGCATCAAATCACTGAATTATGGATAAACGTGACTTTGATATTTCCAACCTTTTTCCAACCCTTTTAGGCTCGACTTATTTCAGTGACTATTATAACATTACATTATTTGTTTACAGTAATTGAACTGAGCAATCAACACAAAAACAATGTGTTTGAGAGCTTCTCCACTTGTGCTACAACAGTCATTTATTAAATTACTCACAGATGTCATTCAGTTCCCCAAAAGGACTGCCCTCGGGTTCAAGCCTGGTATACACTGACATTCTATTATTAATCTTTCAGTCCTTTTTATTTCCTCTTACAATATCTGAATGAATTTTCAGTTTTCCATATTTCAACAGAATGAATATGGTCTTCGTTGAGATGGAAACCACGGTGGTGAAACTGAATCGTGATTATAAAGTAAAGCAAATTCCTGCTTCTAATTCAAAATCAGTTGGGAAATTTGACATCATAACCTCTTGTTTTTCTGGTTTCTCCCTTTCATTTTGTACCACATTCAGTCCATCTCAGCACTGCACATTTACAGCATTAAATTTACTTTCATATAAATGCAAGCATCTCCTCCTAATGCTATCACCTACCAAACAGGAAACTAAACTGAGCAGAGATGCCTAGACTGTAGCAACTTTAACTCAGAAGTAACTTGAAGAAGTCAAACTTTCTTTTTTCTTCTACCAACAATCTAGGTCATTGAATCTGCATAAACTAAAAAGCAATCCAATGGGTATTACAAGGAATCCCTTGCTCAAGAAACTCTGGAAGTGCAAAGAAATACTTTTCAGTGTAACCGCAACTAAAATTTGTGAAAGGTTCTGGAAAGACTCCTGTTGTTGTGTTGCTCAAGGAGTTCACCAGTGAACACATACAGACAGAGGAAATACTTTCAGAGGTATTTCTTTCCCATCTGAGTTATACTTCCCTTGGAGGATTCATCCTGTGGCAGAAGTAACAGTTAACATTAAAACATGACATACCTTAATTTAGACTAAGGGTCTCCATTTAGGACAAGGTGGTACATGCCAGCAGCAGAACCACTACAAAGCAAACTGACAAGTCCAATCACTTTTATGGTAACGGTGGATGTGCAAACTGACTCTGATGGTAGAATGACTCTATTTTTTCCCTCCTGACCCATACTGAGTAATGACACTCTGCTAATCCTGGATAACTCTGTGCTAGACGCACACCAGAGCTTTTAAGAGAGGTTGCACATCTTTGGATGTTCCTTCTGGTAGTTGCAGCTAGTAAGAGGACAGACACAGACTAACAACATATAACTGGCCAACTGGAACATCAAATGGGCCACCAGTAGAAGATACACTTCTGAAAATAATACATAGCTTTCTGGTTCTTGTCAGACTTAAAAAAGTTCCCTGAAAGCAGAGGATCGGCTTCACCTGGGAGAAATGAGAGAAGGTAGATTGGAACCATTTCTATGGCTCAGAAATCAGTGCCTTTCAGGCCTCTGAAATGCTAGTTAGGGATGAATGCTACTCTCAGGAATTAAATGACTAAAAAAAAAAAATCAAATAACTTGATTTTATCCCATTTTTATTAAAAGAAAAAAATATCTTCTGCTGCCCCCTTATGCTCTAGAGAAAAGAAATATTTCTGACATGGTTACTGGGTAAGCACAAAAGAAAAGAGGAGAGCACCTCATGTTTCCCTAAGTATAGTGTGATCCAAGGAGCTTCTATCTCCTTGGGTGGCAGCATTGTCACAGACTTCCCCTGGGGGCTTGTAAACAGCCTGCCTTACTGCAGGAGTGTGTAAACACTTTCCAGAAGAAGAGGAAGCACTGCCAGGGCATTGGGACCCCCCACACTGGAATATTACGCCTGTTCCAAGCTAAAGTAATCAAAATGCCTTCAGCAACCATTGCTCAAGCAGTGCATGTCCTCCACTCTCCCTCCCAGAAGGCTTTAAGAGACGTTAATTGAGTCATTTGTTTGTAAACCAAAGTGTATGGATAGCATGGGATTAGGATGTATACTTAATGGTGGGTAAATGTCAAGATATATTCTCTTTAGGTAGATTAAATTTCATTCCTCCTTTTCACTGCAGTAAGTTATGCAGCTTTAGAGAAGTAACAACTGTTATGGATGGTGCACCAAGTATTCAGCCATTTAAAAATAATGCAACATTTCCAATTTGCAGTCCCAATACACATTGGCCTAACCCTATGATTTAAAAGCTAGGCCTTAATTGTCTTCCAGCCATTACTCTTAAAATGCAGAAACCCTTCCTTTCTTACACCCATTTACAACCTCTCTTTTACTTTCTTAGGAATAGTGTCCTAGTGCCTGAGGTAATTATTTATACAGTGCAGAGGTGTTACCCTGGAAAACAAAACTAACAGTCACTGCACATTAAAACATAGGATGTCAAAGAGAAATTTAAAAAAAGAAAAACAAAACAAAAAAAAAACCCCAAACAACAAAGTATTCATTAGACAACTTTTAATAGTAAGAAAACTGGGAGACTAAACTCAGCTGGCTATGTCCCATACCAGGGGGTATACACAGTACCAGTCTGACTGGACAGAGCTTTTATGACCATCACATACCTCAGGAGTATATGCCATAGCAGGTGATGCCCAATGCTGATGCTTTTATACTTTCAGCCCCACCAGGAAATCCATACCTGCACACAGCCATCACCTTGATCTTAGGGAAATCATTATAAGGAAGACATATCTCTGATGTGCTTGGTTTGAGTTAAGAGAAGGCAACAAGGCAGAACTGAACAGGCCCACTGTGACAGACAGCCTCTTCAAGGACCACTAGAAAAGCTGTGTACCTCAGCAGGCTCTAGAATGCACCTTTTCACAAGGAATCAGCCTTTACTTCGCTGCCACATGCACTCCCATCTCTTCCAAGGCTCCTTGTCTCAACCTGTAAGCCTAGTGGCATTATCAATACCACATTCCTCATGGTCTTTTTCAGTCCTTGCATTTAAGGCATGTATTGAATCTGCCCCAGGGCACGTAGAAAGCTAGAAAACTAGATTTCTGGTATTTCCCAACTGACACACTAGTATAATGTTAAACCATTCTATTCAAGAGTCTACCCGTGCTGCACAGAGGGAGTATAAATCTTAATTAATTTATGTTTGTAGAGTGTGAGCTTCTCAAAAGGAAGACATGATGTAAGTAGAAATTACTCCTATTAAATCAGGTATTGGGGGAAATGATCATACATTGTGGACTGAAGCTTGCTTCTCTGTTCTTTAAATAGCAAGAACGCAGGCAGCAACGTCAATGGAGACTGCGTTCCTCATCATACATTGGTTTATTCATAAAGTTCAAGTCAAAATGATTTCTCCTGGCACCTGTTCTGGCACTTTGTGTCGCAAACCTGGGCTGGGGACAGGATCATCTCTTTGTAAGTGCAGACATTTCCTAGGTACTATGTGTGGTCTCTGTGGGGGATGAATCAGTTGTCATGGGTACTTTCTGTTTACAATCCCACCGACTGGAACTGGCGTCTGCTACAAAAAGGCAGTCTCTTGTTGAAAGCAAAGTACTTAGGAACAGATTCTGGCTAAAGGGATGAAATAACTTTGAGGGAAACAAAAACAGACCAAAGGGAATGAAGAGAAGGAACCACAAAAAGAAATCTCAGTATTAGCAGAAAGACAATTAAAACTTTTATACAGATAACTGAATTTCTTCTGTAAACAATTCTAAAATTAGTTATCAGCCTGGAAATTTGCCTCAATTGCCTAATATGCACAGTTATTTGTCATGTTTCTATGTCTATGATTCCATGATTCTATACATGTTAATGTTATAATGTTATTTCAAGTAAACTGAGTACCAAAAAAACCCTATATGCATTCCCGATCATAATCACTGATTACTTCTTTGAGATGAAACAAGTCACTTAACCTTCCTACACAATGGGAAATAACATGTGTTTGTTTAGAGTGATGTTACAAGAACTACCTAATATTTTGCAGTGCTTTAGCAGAAGCCATCACTCTTCAAGTACGGCACTGCCACAGAAAGCACAAAGGTGAGATCCTAAGTGTAAGTCTAATTAGTTACACCATTAACAGTGTGAAAGTGCAGTGAGGATAAGTAAGGGCAATGATCACACTTTGTGCTTTGTCACAGTCCTACTTCATGTATCATCACTCCCTTTATCAGAGCATATCTCACTCATAAAAATGGGTTCCAAGCAAACATGAAAGATAACGAGCAAGAACAGAAAAGGAAAGAGGAATATTACACAACTGTTTCCTTTCTCAGCTGCTAGCACCTCTCAGAATAATATTCAGTTCACTTCAGTGTTATATTCTCATTTTCCCCCCCACTTCCTTTTTCACTCCAGACTTCATTTGTATCATCTCAAGCCTGAACTGCAATGCCTTGGCATACTGTCAAAGCATTAGTATGAAGAAACCACAAAGCAGCAGCTTCGCTTGTATAGCATTTTTATTTTATCATTAGACTGACTGGACATCTCTTCTGTGGTTGCTAGGTAGAGAAAGAGAGCATGCGCCTGTGTGTCTGCATGTATGTGTGCACGTGTAATGAGGATGCCCAGCCAAAAATATCTGTGACCTTACCAGCCACATCAAACCTAGAAGCCACAGATGTTATTGAGGAAGAAAGCTAACTCACTGCAAGGACCAGGAGGGAGGGGAAGAAACCACCCCAGATCCTCAGGGAAACATATTCCTTAAGTTCATATCCCATATATGACCACAACCTAACTTTTAACTTCTGAAGCTTATGTAGCTGCTCTATATTATAAAACAGCTACCATATAATTCAGACCGGTGTGTAAAGTAGAAAGCCTGTCAAACTCCAGTTTGCCCATCTCTAACTTCACAAAGAATTTTTATTTATCCTATCCAGACCCTAGGGATTACTTTGCAGACTATTCCTTTAAGCATAGTCATCTGAACAAATTTTAAAGTGAAGCCACAGAACTTCCCCTCAAAGTGCATTTTGAAAAAAAATTATCAAAGTTGCACTGTTTTGACACACAACTGAAACATTTTCTATTTAGAGTAAGAGAGATTTCGAGTTTGCTTGAGGCACATACAGTTTCCTTTGCTCATTTCCCCACACCATAGAACGCCTGTACATATAGAGAACAATTCTTGGTGATAGCTTCAGAGAAATGGTCTAATTGAAGGAAATTTGTGGATTCCTGGAACTAAAGGAGTGTTATAAAGCCCTATAGAAATGGCTCTAACTTCCTCTTCCCCACCTATAAATCCCCTAGAAGTGTCAGGTTTTTTTTCTTCTCTGTGGCTCACCAACCTTGATGGATGTGTGCAGCATAATCAACAACTTACAGAAAAACTGGGAGGGGCTTTAATTGCAAATACAAACGTTATCAAAAATAAACATAAGAGTTTAAACATGGAAAGCATCTATGTAATAGTGTGGGAATTAAGGAATTAGTAACTTTTCCGATATTGTTTGATTTTTTGTGCTCTGTCAGCTACAACACCATTAGCGTATTTGGAGAAGCTGAGAAAACTTAGTGCTTTAAACAGAAGGATTTGCATGTATTTATGAAAATACAGCACTGCCAAAGCATCTCTGTAAACTAATTGAATGAATGCACTGTTGCTATATAAGGTTAGCAAACAGCAGGACATGGTTCTTACAGAAATGCTACAGTATCTTGTTTTTGGACTATAATTATTTATTACTTGCCCCTCAAGAAAAAAAACAGGAAAGGAAGAGAATAAAGAAAGGGGGGAAAATCCAAACAGCTAATGCTAAACCACTTCTATTGAAGTGCCCTAGAGCAGCCAAAGCAGTCAGCAGCCAGCCAGATCATTTCCTTTCCTCTCACAAAAATCACTCTAGGGTTTTTACAAAGCAAAGCAAACAGTGAATATTTAATTGTGCAACATTGTTTTAAAATTAAGGAAATTCAACAATACAACAGCTGAACGGTTGCAACATCAAAGTGTTGTTTTTTTCAGCTAGCTCTTTTCTTGTGTGTGAGCCGGTATTCACCAGTATTCATGTGTTTTCCTCTCTCTTACTAGAGCCGTCCCCACCGTAATGAATTGAGGGTTTTCAGAAGGAAAGAAGATAACCTCATTGCCAAGGAAAAACACTAGTATGTTTCCTGAGTGTTCCAAAGAAAGTGATGGAAAAGTTTGCAAATAGTGGTGTAAAAAGAAATAGATCAACCCTTTGTTATACTGAACAGTCCTTTTTTTTTTTTTCTCCCCCATACTTGAGATCATCAACAATTTTCACATATATCAACAGTTGCAATAAAAGGAAAGGCAATGGATTTGGAAAGGAGAGAGCCAGCAGTGAAGAGGACACTAGCGACTCAAAGCAAAGGAATGGTAGGTTAGACACTAAGAAATAAAACAACTTTCCAAGAGTAACAATAACGTGGGACTGGAAAGATTGCACACAAAGGGACTGTTATTTTCCATCACTGGATGCTTTTTAAAAAGTGTGTAAAAAATATTTATCAGCAAGGGTTTATAGACATGTGAATCTGTCTTTTGGCAGACAGCTTTCTTGACTGGGTGATCTCCTCTGTCTTCTGTCAGAGAAAACTAAGAAGATATGAAAATACAAGAAAGGAGTGACAGGAAGAGATAAAGCCATTTTAGCTTAATAAACATTCACATATTGTTCTGAATCACTACCCTTAAAGATGATTTGTCCATGTTACATGACTCAGAATCTTCTTCAGAATTTATCTGCGAAAAGTTTAAACCTATGTGCCAAACCATGTGTACTGTAACAGTGAAAAGAGATTTAGTGTGGGATTCAAGAGATTTATATCCTACTCCTGATGCTACTCATGATCTAAAAGGTGATTCTGGTCATGAATCTCTCCTTGGCTCTGTCTCAAATTCAAAGTCCATAAAATAATATTTACCTTGTTTTTCATGTGCTTTTAGTCTATTGGAGATAATCCCAAATCAGAGCTACATATTACTATTATTCTTGTTGTACTGCTATTACTAATATTGATATTAATTATTTTAGCATGTCTTTGCTGACACAAGTTTTATATTAAGCTTATCAAGCAACTTTTAAAACTGCACAGCCATAATGAAAGTTTCTATTTGTCACTGTTTGATATTAAGACAATGTGAAAACATAACCAGAATGTAGCTGACAGTCTAAGGACTTTATGTCTGTTTTTAACTTAAGCCTCAGCAGAAGTATCTACCTTTCTCTTCGCATGCATTGGACCAATAATTAAAATACATCTAAGCAACGACAGAACTAAAATCTTGAATGAAAATACATCTTTGGACAACTCCGTCCTTTGGGCATTCACTCAACAATACTACCACTACCAGGAAAACAAGCAGTGCTAGCAAATGTACCAAGGGATTGAAACTCAACCACCGTTTAAATTACACAAATGCTCCCTGGCATAGTTTTATTCCCGGCCAACTAGACCTCTTCCATATCGTATTTTAGAGATGAGGCAGGAGTTAACAGTATTTTCTACAGGCAATTTGCCTGTACTCACCTTCCTTTGTAGACTAGCAAATTTTAATAATACGGACACAGGTCACTTCAAGACAGTTGACCTCATTGGCATCAACAGTCACAGGCACATTTAATTTCCTAGAGCAAATCTTGCCAAGCAGCTCCTACGTTAAATAAACTAATTTTTATTCTAGCTTGAGCCAAAAGGAAAGTGAATGGTTTCTATTAATAAAAGTTTGCTGCAGCTAATTGGTTGCAATTTTACTACTTCATCTACTGGCTCTGTCCTTTAACTAAATGACAGCTTGATGTGCAAAGATTTAGGAACCCCTTGGTTTACTTCTAAATAGGTGTAACTTCCTCACATTTGAACTATCCACACACAACCTTACAATCCCCTGTTAAGGCAATCCAGTCATATGATGCACTTTGTAAATCCTATTGGTTTTTAAATACCCATGTCTGCAATATTTTTCATTAATTCAGCAAGCTGTAGCTGGCTTCCCTTTAGTAGAAAAGTTTCCTTTCCAGCTTGCAAGGAAACTCACAAATAAGAAGTCGGAATCACTGATTGCTTCAGGAATGTGTCTCCCTTGTAATGACCGTAAACTCTACCACTTTAAATGGTTAAAAGTTGACTGCACATGGCCCAGCCTAGTGGCTGATCTGCTTTATTATGCTTTATTATGCATCGTATCTCTGAGTCAGGTAAAATTTTAGCTTTTTAATATAGCTCTTTTGGCTACTTAATCTTGGGCCTACTCATTTATAGCACAAGGTGACCTTTAGTAAAACCCTGACCTTCCACAGTCGTGAGATGTAAGTGGACTTAAAAAGCAGACAAGTGGTGGTCTTCATGAACTGAATATGTAGTAGTTTGCATCTCATTCAAATCACAAGTATACAGATTAATAACTAATGTATTATTAATATGTATTTATTTCCTCTGCTGTATCCAGTTTTATAGCAGGATGCATAATTAATGTACTATTTTAATCATGCTATA
This sequence comes from Nycticryphes semicollaris, assembly GCA_013400055.1. Classification (NCBI taxonomy): domain Eukaryota; kingdom Metazoa; phylum Chordata; class Aves; order Charadriiformes; family Rostratulidae; genus Nycticryphes; species Nycticryphes semicollaris. The sequence continues at coordinate 261,889 of VXBJ01005257.1, forward strand.
ATAACGAAAGTCTCACAAAAGCAATACACAACTGGATTTCCTGCAGTCAGCGATGTCTAGTGGGAAGCATTTTCATGTCATCTATAAATAAATAATTAGAAAGATAAACAAAATGCATGTCACTGGCGTTATTAAGGCAAAAGGTCCTTCTATAGTTTTGTTAAATATCAACAAGAGACAGGGCAAGGTTTCATTTCTGTTGTTTGTTTTTAAACAAGCCACTTGAAAGAGAATGGATTGGAAAAACTCAGCCACTGAATTACTGCCCTGGCCTTCTTATAAGGTTTGATGTGCCTCAGTGGTTTATTTCTCATAAGCCGCTCACCCAGCAATGGGGAAAGCAAACTGACAAGAAAAATGGTCAGCAGTGGGAAAAAAAGGGGGGGATGGAAGGAAGCATTGATTTCTCTAAATGGAGAATGCAAGTCTGCACACTCTAACAACAAAATGCATGGGTGAACAGGAAAAAGCACTAGCCCCAGGACTGGCAGTCCACTGTAACTCGTGATAAAGTAAACGCATGGGATTTGGCATCTATCTATGAAGTCTATTGTGCTTCTCCCCTTGTGGCAGGACATTTGTGTAAAAATCTGCACTGAAATGCTGCACTGCTTTCAAATATTACTCTATTGTTAATATCCAATCAAATATTAAAAATTAATAATGAACAAGTTACATAAATAAATATACTTAGCATCAAATATAGCAATATTGCATCATAAGAAACCTTTTGAGCTACTACAGGAGATTTGAAATTTCTAATCTTCTTAATTGTATAGGTTATTATTTTCAAAAAATCAATAGCATTCTAATACATTAAAGTGATGTTAGCAAGGGCCTTTAAAATTTAAAACCAGCAAAAACAACCAGCAGGACTTTTGTCCTTCACAGATGTGATAACTCTTAGAATTAGAAAATACTCCGCTTGCTTTCCATGTGAAATATTGATGCCTCTGTTTGTTACTACATTCTATCATCATTACGGCTGTTTTCCCATTTACTTAAGTGTTATAATCAGCATAACAAAAACATCAGTGAAGAATATAACTGGAACCAACTACTCTACCAGTGGATGCGGCCACAGTTCTGTTAATTTCCATGACATTTTATAAATAAAGGGGGGGGGGAGAGGATGAGGGGAGAAGAAGGGGGAAAGGAAATCTAATATTTGGAAGCCACTTGTCTGTCTGTTATAAATGGCAGAAACAAGACCGTAATAGAATTATTTAAATTCTAACCCAGTGTTGATTCCAGTGGATGGAAGTATTAATGCACCTGTCCGTGAGCTGCATTCTTTACCATGGGCTGTGCCAAACACACAAACATCTGTATTTTTCATTTCAGCCATAATCATCAGGTTTGAATTCAGGCATTCAGTCTCAGTGGGCAGGTATGTGATGCCTTTTACTATCTTGTTCTTGCTTTTGCTCTTCCCTGTGATTTTCCATTGTGTCCGTCATTCATGAACTTTTGAATTACTCTTCAGCTTTTAACTTCTACTTGTAAAGTATGAAAATACTTTTAGCTTTCTTTAAATATGACAGTTTCTTGCTCTGACTGCTGTCATAATCAGACTGCATATTACTATTTTTTAAAAATTATTCTTTAAACAAGAATTTTCTTGGGTTACTTGCAACAATCAGGGTAGAAGGATACAAAGTTTTGAAGAGAAGGCTTCCAAAGATATACTTTTGTGAAAAAGGAGTCTCACTTGGGACTGCCTGCAGTTGAGAAGGTTAAAATGAATCAACTAAAACTATGAAGTTAATGCACAGAAATTAAAACACATTAAACTATATGTAGATGCTCTCATTCTGAATTAAAATGTCTTTATTTTTTGTAGTTTAATCCTCCCTTAAGCACTCTACTTCTCAATAAGAGTTTCCATATAGGGGCTTAATGGTCCTTAATTTAGCTGCATTAACTTCATACTTCTAGCTGTTCTCCCACATAGAATTGCCATAAGATATCTAACTACTGCATTTGCCTGGTGATTGCACAGTTAGGAACATACAGGCATATCTAAGTAGAGCCATTTATAACAACATTAATTTGAACCCCAAAACTATTAAAACAGAACTATTAATGCAAAACTACGGGCACTTCAAAGCTTATTTTAAAATCCGTGCATCTTTTTAAACAGTTCTCCTCAACAGGAGATCTCAAAACACTCTGCAAAACATACAAATATTGTTGTTCCTATTCTTCTCAAGTAGCGAAGCAACAGAATTTAAGGTGAAACTCATGAGGAAGGACCATATCATCACTCAGGTCTTCCCAAGTCTGTCACTTCCTGGTTAAATGCTCCAAATGAAAGACTTTTATAAAACACTTCATCTTCTAAATGTTATTTTGAATGAAAATGGCTGTGGTCATGACTACTTGCAGCTAAACCCACTGCTGTCTGTGTGTGTTAATCTCCCTTGCAGAGCACCTATCCAGACCAGATCCCATGGGATTTAGGCACAAGGATGCTTACTTTGTAAGTCTAAATAGGGTAAAGTGCAAGCTGGACTGCTCTTCCAAGATAGTAATGCTTCTGGGAAAACCCTGACAAAGAACTTTTGGCTCACTTGGGAATCTGAAAAACAAAAACCCACACCACCAAATGTCTAATTAACATGAAAATCATGAAATATGCTAATAAGTGTGAATAAAATGGTCGGTGAATATTTGAGAAGTTGATTATGGCATAGAGATGTTTTCCAGGCTTACTGAAAACCAGCCCAGGCAGGAAGAACAGCGCATTCTGGCATAATTAAATATCTCTCAGGTTCTCTTTTGGGAGAAAGAAAATAAATAAAGGAGTTCAGTTCTACAACCCAATGAGACAATGCCCACTTTNCTAGCAGGTGGAATTGGTAGTGTCACCTGGGACTTTAGCCCTGTAGGCTGGCTGATATGGGAATTGTGAGGCAGAGAGATGAGATAGGAGAAGATTCAGTCTGAAAAAAATAAGAACTAACAGGGCTTCTAGCAGCACAAACAGTGAGAAAAATATGGATTTTTTGAGACTTAAAAAAAATAAGAAACCATTTCTCTTAGATATGCAGAGAGAAGCAAAAAGAGCAAAGATTATACTAAGGTTATGGTCCCAGGAGGCAGGAGGGATAGTGAAGTTGTAAATGGAGACAGAAGGGAGGCAGAGGAGAGGGACTGAGGGGAGAGATAAGAAATGGTTTATGTTACAACAAGTCTAAATGTCATGCACTTCTCTTCCCCCCTTTCAGCTTAACAAGTGTTCTGAACCACAAGAAACATGGATGGTATCAGGAAGGTAAGGTCTTCCCAAGGGACCGCTGTCATGGTAGGATTATTTCTTTTTACCTCCCCAACACTGACAAGTGCACTTTTATAAACAATGTTCTGCTCTTAGATCTTCTAATTTATGCCTTAATAATTCAGAGGTTTCCGAAAATATTTAACAAAGCAATATTTACTGTAGATGCTGAACTAGAAAAAAACCCAAACCAAACACCTCAAAAAACAAGGGAAGAAGCATTTTCAACTCCAAAGTTATGAATGAGAAGTAGATGATATATCATTTCAGATGTATTCATAATTGTGTAAGAATAATAAAATATGTGTACCCATACAGACAACACGTATTTTCATATTTGTACCTGAACTCAACGCTCAGGTGTACTCAAAAGCAGTTTAAGCTGCCCTTTACCCTTTTCCCCTTCACTTAGGGCACCTTTTCCCACTCCTCCTCACCTGCAGGTTGCAGCGTTCATCTGACCTTCCAGGAAGCTTATGTAGCTCACTGAGCCAGAATAAAATTACTTACTTTGTTTCATTATGGTTTATCTTCTGTGGACATGGCAAAGAGCCATGATCAGAGAGGTCAGAGAGAGCAGAGGACAGGGACTTGCACCTGGGGGTGAGGGAGGAGGTACTTCTGGCAGGGCAGATTTCTGTGGTTCATACTGCTAGGGAACCTCAGCAGAGAGGATCCTTTTCTGAAAGGGTCAAGTGTGTATTTGCAGTTCTTCAGTTGCACAGTTTAACTTTGTTTATTCCCATTAGAATTTTTTTCAGTTACTCCGGAGTTGATCCATGTGTGTGGAGGAGTACATTTATGCACCAGTAATGGCTTTCATTACAGCTCTGTGGTTATTTCACATAAAGGTGAAATGTGAAGGGTATTACCAGGCAGTTCGCAGTTCTCACAATCGTTACGTTGTTTCCTTCTGTTACTATTCCATATTTTGTTTTTCGTTTCTCTTCTTTCAAAATCCAATAGAACAGTAAGTGTGTAAAGTTGGTAGTGTTGAAATGAGCGTTTCTGTGACACTTCTCCTTAGAGTGATTGGAAGTTTGCTCTCCACTGGTGTTCATTACTAAGCAAGCGAAGAGAAACAAACCCAGTTCTTAAAGTGTGCCATGTAAAAATAAATTGAAGACAACAGTAATACTGCTGATGTTTTGAAAATGAAATCACCTATATCTGGAATCATTGTGTTCTTACTGTATACAGAGAACTATCAGTCTTTCTCTTAAGTTTAAGTAACTCCCAATACCCCCAGTCTTTTTAACTTTCAGTGGTTCTGATAACATCCTCAGTGTACTGGCAAATTTATTGAGATTTTACAGAAGCATCATTCATTCTGTTGCTTTAAGTAAGGGGAGATAATCTACACCTGATCAAAATATTTTAGCCCCAGATAATGCCGGTTTCAAAATTCCCTGTGAAAATACTACAACTGAAGGGAAGGTATTGGAATTGTACAGTAACTTGCAGAACTGGCAGAGAAAAATGAAGACAGGAAGACGTTACCAACAACACTCCAAAAGAGTCAATGGAATCATCTGCACAAAAGCTACCATCTTCATTTGCAATGTAAGGCTCTCCTGCCCATAAGAGGCTTCATTTTTGAACACCAAAAAGATCATTCATGGGAGAGGTGTTTCCAAAATTAATTTTGACCGTGCCTCAATGTTCCCTCAAGCGCCCACGTTCATTCCAGCACAGCAGAGCTACGGCACAAACGGGTGGTTTTTCCCTTTAGGAACCTGTCTGGCCTTGTATCTGCTTAAGTCATTTGTCACTCAGAAACGACAGTAAACAGCGAGTGTCTAAAATTCTGAAATAAATGCCAGCCTTTTAAAGAACACACAGTCAAGGAACCATATAAATACTTTACTGGTAATTCAGGATTATTACCAAGACGTATGCATAGAGGAATCTCAGAATAAAGAAGCTATCGTGTTCTAAACAGATGACAGACAATTATGATAATTACCAGCCAAGTTCCAACTTCTTATCACCCTACAGAGGATGACCCTATCCAATTTATTCCTTCTCGGGAGAGGAGGTCATTTTCGCCTCACCAAAAATTAGTCTGAAAGCTGAAAAGTCTAGACATTCCCTACAGTTACTGGAGGCAGGTATGATCACAAGATATTTTTTCCCTCCTATCACAGATTCATGTTAAACAGCTTGTTTGTCTGTACCTTGTCCTTTCCTAAAAGCTAATTTTGAATTCAGAGTGATTTAATACATTTGCAAGACATTGGACTACCTGTGAAATTCAGTTAATGTCTACACCTATGTTAACATCTGGGAAAGGGTCAGACAGACAGATTTCTCCCAGAGACCTTGTCTACACAGAGACATGTAGCAAAATTACGCTGCATTTAATTTTTAAAGTAGATTATTTAAACTACATTAAATCTCTGGTAGTCGTAATTCATTTCGAAGGGAGTTAAGTTAAACCAAATCAAGGCAATTTTTATTCTAAATGAACATCTATAGAGGGACTTAATTAGGTTTAACTAATCTACTTTAAATTCGTTTTTACAGATTAATTTTCCTGAAAGTCTCCGTATAAATAAGCTTTTAGTGAACTAAATTTAGTTTCAGTAAATTATTACCAAAAACTCGTTCAGGTTCCAACACGGATTGTGTTTTGGTAGGTATTTTCTTGTTAAACTTTGACTACCAGAATATATCATAGAGACAACATGGCACTAATCCATTTAAATGTCACTAGTAACCTGACTGGCTTTTTTTTTTAATGAAATGGTCTTGTTGTCAAAGGATTAGTTATTTAAAATAACGTTTTAGAGGCACTGCCACATCAACAAGAGGTATGTGTTTGCAGCTATTTTTAAAATGTCCTTTTTTTAAATTTTTGTGCTGTAAAATGCTATTTAAACAATACTCAAGGAACATTCTCAGATAGCCCTGCATAGCAAAGGCCTTATTCCAGTTCGTTGGCATCCTGTCAAAGTAGCAAAAATCCAGACCCAAATGAAAGACAAAGTTTAAACACTGATTATTCTTCAGTAGAGGTATTTTCAACATAAAGATTTAATTTGAATTAGTTTAATTTAAAGTGAATGTGAAATAAGTGAATGTGAAAGTGAATATTTGGATAAATCCATACAAATACCCTTTAAAAAAAGCCAAAACAAAACAAAAAACCCACAAACAAATAAAAAAACACCTGCAGTTAATTTCCTTGGGAAAAAAAAAAAAGGAAGGATACTGTATCCTACTAAATGACAAAATTAAGGAATGGTATGTGGTTTAAATTGTTCCTCATACATTTAAGGGGTGTTTCTTCTTTTTTTATCTGCATGGGAACATAATAACCTCAACGTTTTGGAAGCAGAAGAGGGTAATGAGCGTTAAGAAATGTAGCCTCTATCCCCAGTTCTATTTTAGCTTTCTTAGTCTAATTTGGGGCAAGTCCTTTCCCCTCCTGTACCTCACTTTCCCAATATGTAAACTGTGGCTAACAATATGGAACTCCTTTGTAAAGAACTCTCAGAAAAACATTAGGAAAGGCCTAATATTGTATTACTATTTTAGTATTAAGGGTGAAACACTGACACAATGACATAATCAACAGATATTAGATGTGTTTCAAATGACTATCAGGGAAAACGAAAGAGTACAATGATAGAAAGTGCAAACTGATATATTTACAATAGAAGGCTAAAATCATAAAACCTCCTATCTGTCTGCAAAGCAATGAACTTCCCCTGGATCTGAACAAAATGCATTCCAGCAGAGCTTAAAAGGGAAAGCAGCCTGGGGGGGCGGGGGGTAGGTAAGGAATTATGTTCAGGTCACATGAACCGATGATAAATATATTAATACTCCAGCATTCCCTTCCAACTGACTGCTTGGAAACTGATGAAACATTATAAACACAAAGGTCATTGCAGCCAAGAAATGAGGTGGATTCCCAAGATGGAGTCACTAAACACAGAGAACTCTCAATAGTAAAATAAAGAGCTGTAACATAGAAGTTCTCTCAAAATAATTGTCTTTGATGCTGAGCTGGCTTTACTCAAACAAAACTACAGGCAGAATTATCTGTATGGGGTAAAGACTAGGACACTTAATGACATCAGCTTCAGTGAGGACAGAGTTCAGCACTTTCCATCCTTCACCACCCCAAAACACCTGTCAGACAAGGAAAATAAAATAATGAATCTGCACACTAGATTATGAATTTGAATTAAGCAGTTAGCAGTAGTAAAATATTTATTATCACTTTGCTTAGTGCTATGAGTACCTTCAGTGCTTTCTAACATCAAAGACATTTTACCCAACACAGAAGAGGTCTCCATGGTTTATAATAATGGACTTTGGGAGTTGCTTACTTAAAACCTTAAAGCTCCTAAAAAAACACTTTTCACATTATTTTTCTCCCCATTATTATATCTTTATTTTTTTAAGAGACAATAACATCCTCACATTAATATCTTCCTGTGAAACACAATTTTTTTCAGGGAAGAGAGGGAAGGCCAGCAGCACTGTGGTCCCTGCTCCATCAGCCTCCATCATTACTTTCCACATATTTTGATGGCTGGAGACTTTGTGTGGCAGGGGATGCAGACAGGGAAATGGGAGAAAATGCATAGCTCTGATTCCATTTCAAATTTATAGTAAAATTAATTTCCCTGCTTTCCTGGCCCACAGTCCATGTGACTTCTCTAAAGCAGAAGCACGATTTAGCCTGGTTTACCCTCTGTCTGACCTCCACAAACAGTTTATATCTGAAGCTTAGTTAGGAACAAGCTTTTGCAGCACTGCAAGTACTAACATGCACCCATAACATTTCTGCAACAGGAGAATATTCTGCCATTTTCTCCAGTTTTTTATTTGCCAGTATTTAAGAACAGTCTATTCCTCTTTCTAAGCATGGGTGTCTGATCTATGACCTGTGTGTGATTCAAAAAAAATATGCCAGTCTTGTGCTTTTTTACCGTCACTCAAAAGTGAAATATTTCTTTTTTTTTTACATTTTTTCCCCTAAGCAGGAATCATGTTGAAGCTATCTGACACAACCTATAGCTTGTCACACAAAGCAGAGGAAAAAGCGTGAAGGGACCTGTGGTGAAAACAACAGGTCTAAGTGGAATGCAATATAAGGGGCTGACACTGCAAACTGGGTAACGTTCATGTTCACCAGTTGCAAATAGAGAGGGAGAGAGACAATTCTAAGGATAATACCTTAAAATACACTTAAACCCTTCATTTAGCTTCTCCTAAGGCCAAAGGTTAAGAGTGAGTTGGACACCTTGTTCTATTGTCTGTGCTCACCCTCAGGTAATAAAAGAACCAATGAAATGTAATAATGGGTCCCTCCGCACCATGACACTGCATCACAGCTATTACATACCTCAGGAATATCAAACGTACTCTTATGGGGAATTCCAAATCACTAGCATGAGTTTTAAAAAATGTAGCAGCCACAACATTTTAAAGTGTTTTTCTACATTCTTTCTCTCACAGTCTGGGTTTGTTTGGTTTTTCAAATTCTTTAATGATGTATCATATTATCTGTACACCGTGAAGTATTTATTTGCTTTCTAAACCATGTCCATCTGAAAACATCTAAATAAAAATATCTAGTATTCTCACAGCTGCTCTTACACCTTGTTTATAGCTTTTCTCACCTCATCCCCACTTTCCTTAGTTTATAGATCCCTCTGGAAAGTAAATTTTATTGATATATAGTTTTGATTGTTAATACCTCACACTGAATTTGTGTCAGAGTAAATAACTACAGCAAAAAAAAAAAAAAANAAAAAAAAAAAAAAAAAAAGGAAGGGAAAAAAAAGGCACTAAAGGAACTCTTGAAAGAATCCCCAAGTGATTTGATGAGAGCTATGGAGCTGAACTTGACTCTGTGATATTGATTTAGTGACAATTAATGCTGACAGTCTTCCCTTTAAAATTCTCAGTACTGTGTAATGCCATGAAAATTTAGATGTTTATGTCTTTGAACTACAGACATGTAACAGTTCCTATTAATGCTAATGAAATATAGAAATAAACCACAATTATGTCATGTTAAGACTTTTGCTTAGAGTGGCATATAAATGCCCTGAATTAAATTTCAAAATGCACATAGGAGCTAGGTATTATTATTCCTGGCTTATACATAGGAAAACAGGCCCCGCAAGATTAGTTTGCAGAGTTTAACATGCAGGTTTCATTCCAGAAAGGTATTACTGCAAGTAGTGGGATTTAACCATGTACTTAGCATTTAACACATCCTAAATGCTTTCCTGTCTGAGGCGCGCATGTGTGTCAGTGACAAAGATGTAAAACAAAACTTTGGCTGCCAGTCTCAAGCTCATAGCCATTTCTGCAACTAAGGTAAAGAGTTGGCTTAATGTCTGCATATTCTAAGCACAGATACTGTTCAGCAAGAAGTAAAAAGCATGAAAGGATAAAGTATGGCTTATAAAGTAAGCACTGTACCCTCTCCTTGGTTTTGAAAAAATAGTAATTCAGACTTCTTCCCAAATCATGTTCTCTCTCTCTCTGTTCTACATTCAACTCCCTATTCTTTCCCTTTTCTTTCAATCTCTTTAAAAGCTGCTAACATCAGCTGCTTCTTTGTGGATTTTTCTTTTTGCTTCGTTGCCTACAAATTGCTCTAAGCTCTTCATTCCCTATGAACCTGTTCAGCTGGAGCAGAACAGCTGTACAGCAGGCTGTTCCTAGTACACCTCTGGAAAATGTATAGGAAAATGATAACAAGCCATACACGCTAAAGTTTTTTGTCTTCTGAAGATTTGAGAGAGGATATATATTTATAGATATTTAAACCTGCATGCATCTAAGCAAACGTATAGTTGGGAAAGATAAATAATCATTAAAATACTGGGTACTTTTCTCCAGAAAGTCAAAAGTCTAAAATTCTCAGCCTCTGATTTACATCCCCCAGGGTGTCAGAGGATGTCTAACCATGTCAACTGGAGTGGAAAAACACTGCATGTCAGCATGAGAAGGCCTGATTTCTATAAAACAAATGTCTTTTTAGTTCTTCACCTCCTTAGCCTGCTCTCCCCCCCCCCATTCAAAAACAAAACAACGTTCACTGAATTGACTCTCATTCTTTAACTTCTTACTTAGGTTCAAAAGATCATGGACTCCAGTACTCATTTACCTCCAAAGATAAATAAATTCTCAGAAAAAGTGTGGTTGTTTTGTTTTTCTGGTTTTATTTAAGTAGTCAAAACCAGTAAGGCAAGAAACTTGAATACACGTCTCTGAATAAAGGACAGACTTTTGCAGAGTAGGAGAGAGAACGTGTGAAGAGGAAGAGTTTTCAGTATTGTTTGAAATTCTCCAAAAGGATGCTTCTAGCTGAAGAAAATCGACCCCGAGATTCTGATCAAAAGCTCAAAGAAGGAGATGGAAAGATTGCTAGTGAGTTCTAAGTGTTATGTCTAAAGGACCTGGTTTAATCCAGGAATGAAGTTCAGTTTCCTCTGACATAGACCTGCCAGTTCAAACGCCTAACATGGGCTCAGCAAATCATCATTTCTAATGGGGATGCTACTGCTGCGCTTTACAGATCTACATGAATGGGTTGGATAAATCAAGCTACACTAATGGTGTAACATCAGTGACTGTACTGGTGCTTTTAGTTAGACTTCGAGGGGGTGGGTGCATGTTTGCTAGATGTTTAAATGTCTTGTGATATACTTCTTTACTGGAAGCTTTTGTTAGAACAACATTCTGACAGCCTTATAAAATTCAGTAGATATGAAGCCTCTTTTTGATTTTTTGAAGCATCTCTGACTGTCTCAGAGGGAGAAACAAACGGGAAAGTAGCATCAGTGAATGGCCCCAGATGACACAAAAATTAATAAAGTCTGATGTGTCAGTAATACCATAATAAAGGTTTTTTTGGTGCCCTTTTCTTCCCTTTGTGCCTGTTCTCCATTCGCTTCTCTAGATCTGAGGCAGCACTCCCCTGCTGGCCTCTCCAGGCTGCCAAGGACAAGGGGGAAGAAGTGGAGGCAGATACGCCCTTCTTCCCATACTAACTGCTTTGCCCTTCATCCTAACATCAAACATTTCAAACAGAGCATTTCTGAGACAAGTGTGGGACCAAAGGTAGCCTGGGGGCTCTGAAAGAGAAGCAGCATTATTTGTGCTATGGCTAGATGCCAGAATATTTGGAGATCCCCGTACACCTGGCAGATCCGAGGGCTACAGACATCACCAAAGTGTCCTTGTATCTCTGAAGAACTCTGTGAAGCCCAATAGATTCTTGTCTGCAATGTTTAATGGTGTTGAGATACTTCGAGGATCATAAAAGACTCAAATAGCATTAAAAATATTTGATATAGCCCATCATTACTGGGAAACACAGTATTTCTAGGGCTGATGTCATCCAGCTCTTACACATAGGAGATCACACTACAATCTGAAATCCAAATAAAAGCCCAGAGCAAACCTCTGATAAAACACAAAATAATAACTATGGGATGGCTCATTAACTTCCAAAGTTCCTAAGAGGTTGAAGATCTCTGAAATGTCTGTCCTTCTGCAGTGCCTGCAAGCCTGGTATGAGATTTAATGAGTCCTCTGTACCAATGCAGAAAGAAAGAAATGTTCTCTCATTTCCAATTCAGCTAGCTGTCTTTTTACCTCTGTAAAAATACAGTTATGCCAGAGATTTAACTGCAATTTAACAGTACAGTGTTCTGTCTCAGTAATATGGGTAAAACCAGCTTTTTAACAGTTAAAAATGGATACTTTTATTTAGTAGATAAAAAAAAAAATCTGCAAATTAAATTTATTCTAGAATCCAGTTTTATTACTATTTTTTCCCCCAAGGAAAAAAAAAACCAGTAAGAATAATTTCTCAATATAAGTAGCAAGGTCTTAATGCTTCATCATCCAAAGTGTTGAAGTTTACTTCACTAAATTCTAGCTCCTGACAATAAAATCTTCTTAAGATGATGACCTATTCACTGATAATTCCACACATGGCATGTTCAATACCTAATGTAATTGTACGTAACAGTTTAGGGGTTTTGTGGTTGGTTTTTTTTGTTAATCAGAATTACCATGGAAAATTACAATATCAAACCAAGACTAAGGAAATGCAAAAGCCTCCACAAGCAAAGAGAAAGAACTGTGTTAAGTTTAAAAAATTCTATTGTAACATAACTGCTGTGGGGATGAGTGCTAACTGTAGAGAACCTGGGAGTGTAGGCGGACAAAAATAGAATCTTTTCAGCCCTTTTCAAAGAACTTTAACTAATGTTGTGTACCTGATACTATGGCCTTCATGGATTCCTCCTAATTTCCAGAATCCTCCCATACCACTAAGCTACCACCCCCTTAACCTGGCCAAAGGGACCAAAGAACTGGTGGGGTTTATTTCATCTTCTTCATAATAATCTGGCCATAACAATTGTCCTTGACACTCCATTATTAAGAACGAATTACCACACAAAAACAAATAGGAGCTGTGCAGGTCTGTGGGGTTTTTAAAATCTTATCTCCAACCATTTCCTTTTTAAAAGTGAAAAATTCAAAATTTTATCTGGTTTTAAGGTTGCTCAATACGTTTGTGCATACAAAATTCTTATTATTATTAATACCTAGAGTTTAAAGTTGACAAACTGAATAGATACAATAAAACAGAAGATAATATTATTATGGACGGAAATAGGTTATTAAAATTAATGTATATGAGAATCAGAGAACAATGTTTATACACATACTGTGGTACATAATACACAGTTACTTAGGCCTTGAAAATCACAGATTTTTATTTTGCCTGCAAAATAATTTTAGCATCAAGTTCTACTGCAGGTTTTACACGAACCCCAGTGTACACTATCTGCAGCAGGTTTCAGCATTAGCTAAACTTTACCTAGCATTTGCACACACCTGCAATACAATCAGGAAATAAATGCAGAAGAGCTTTATTGGTAATGCAACACAGGCTAAGGACGGCACAAGCAAGGTGTAAGAAGCATGGAGGATTTAAAAAACGTCTTCTCATGCTACACTGTCCCCAAACAAAAAATGAAATCCAAGACCTTGTTTAGGTATTGTTTTCAGTTATCACAAGGCTGATGGGGTTGTTGCCTCCACTCAGTTTTTAGATTTAGTGTAAACGTTATAAATTTTCTGAAGGATGGTGAAAGAATGTTGTAAATATGACAACAATGGAGGGATTAACACAATATGTTTTCTGAAATACAAAGCCATAGAGTGAAATAACCTGGGGTTTGTTTGCTTTTACTTGTAATTGTAAACTATTCAAAAGGGTATTTGATGAATAGAATGATGAAAGTTACAACATACATACTCTATCTTAAGTTCGTCAACTCTTTCAGGATTAGCTTGGGGAGACCGGTTTCATCCTTGTGGTAACTGGGGTGGTGCTAAATTAGTATCATCTACACTCAGGATTACGTGTCTGATGATGCTAACAAACAGCATGGATGTTTGCTGCCCAAGGCTGTAACAGCATTTCACTTGTTTCACTCGCTGCACTGCCTACAGCAAGTTAGCACCTGACATACCCAACCAAGCAACAGTGAGCAGCTCATAGGATTCAACCAACAAAACAATAATAAAAAAAAAGCCCCACCCTGATGGCAATAACATTACACTATTATTTAGATATCGCTGAATTAACTTTTTTGCCCTCCTTAGACTAAGTTTACTGTCACTGTGTAATACAATCTTATGTTTCCTATTCCTCAGAAAATATCGTGGCTACATTTTAGGCTGTTAAAATCTCACAAATAATTTAGATATCTTTGGCATGAAATTTAGTTATCACAGCTTTAGTAAATGGCCTGTAAGTGCTTACGGTGCATTAGCAGCCTTGGAATCACCAACAACCTGTATTACAACAAGCAAGTTTTTCATCAGTCAGCTAGTTACAACAAAACCTCCTGAAATCTCCTGCGACCTGATAGCAGAGTATTTTACATGGGTATCTGATGCTCTATGTCCTTTTACTTATATATCCAATAAAAGCTTAACTCTTAAGTACATTCTTCCACAGTTGTTTCTCTCCCATACACACACCAAACCCCAAATCTCCCCGCTAGCTGTGGAGTCTTCCTTTAGGTTCCCCAAGGCAGATTTAATACATTTTCTGCAGTGTCACTCTCAGTCTCCCCTAGCCAGGAAGCCCCTCTTTCAGTGACTAATACTGAGTAGTTACAGAGTCCATGAATAGAACAGAGTCCAGTTCAACATGAGGGGGAGAGGGGGAGAGGGGGAGAGGATTGAGTTCAGTTGGAAGGGACCTACAACAATCGTCTAGTCCTACTGCCTGACCAATTCAGGGATGACCAAAAGCTAAAGCATGTTATTAAGAGCATTTCCAAATGGGTCTTAAACACTGACCGGCTTGGGGCATCAATCGCTTCTCTAGGGTTGTTCCAGGGTTTGACCACCCTCTTGGTAAAGAAATGCTTCCTAATGTCCAGACTAAACCTCCTCTGATGCAACTTCGAACTATTCCTACACCAAGTATTTATTTTTCAAAAAACAGTATCAGGAGTAAATCTAAAGGGATGATACTAACAAATTATGAAATTTAAAACAAGTGAAGGAGAATGAGTTCAAGCTAATTCTGAAAGAGATAAGATTGTGATGTTATTTCTATTGTTGTTTGCTTCTTTTTACCAGTTTCATGTTAATATTATGTGTCATGATACTCTCATCTCTCATGGTAGAACAGTTATGACTGAAAATTGCTAGATGTGCTAAAAACCATTCCGGCATATAAAAGGTCTTCTGTAGTAGACTAGAGCATCAGGAATGTTCACACCATCAAATCCTCCGACTCACTGATCATGCCAAAGTGATTTCCAATTGCTGAAGTGTTCACTTTCATTGTGTGTGAATAATGAGGGGCTGAATGTGTCAGTCAGCAAACAAAACTGTCAAGTTTGACTTTTCCTGATTTTGGCTTGCATGCCTTTTTTAAAAAATATAAAAAGTGTATTTACTTCCATAAAACGTTCCAGGAATACCATCAATTTGACTTTTGTCATGAACACAAACAAGAGGTCAATAGGAAAAAAAAAATCCCTTCTATGGAAATTTAAACTGATCTACTGGGAGGATAAAACATAATTAAAATATCCGCATCCTGCACTCATCAAACCGAATCTATTCAAACTGACTAAGAGAGGACAAAGCAAAGTGTTGTTCTGCTATCCAATAAAGAAAAAAAGTTACTGACAGATGACACTGTGAAGGCCAAAGCATTTAATGTCTTTTTTGCATTACTTTTAATTAAAAAGGTCAACAATGAGGAGGTGACTAGCATAATTAATACAAACAACAAAGGAATGGTTTCAATTAAAAATACAGACAGAAAAGGTTAGAGAGTACTTAAGTAAATTAGTTTTCAGAACAGATGTGCCTGATGAACTTCCTCCTAGGGTATTTAAAGAACCAGTAAAGCCATCTCAGGACCATGCTTCTATTAGAAAAAATGTCTGTGAAAGACACGTGAAATATCAATAAAATGGAAAAAAGGAAAATGCAATACTCATCTTTATAAGAAGTAAGGATGCAGGAGCTTAGGGATAAGATATACGTCTCTCAGCTATTAAGTCTCAGAAAAGTTCTAGAACAAGTGAACAACACGATTTGTAATTAGCTGGAAATATGAAAGGGAGGTAAGTAACAGGCAAAATGAGTTCGTTAAGAATTGGTCAATCCTTCAAGAACAAATCACGTCAACAGAATTAAATCCTTCACAAAACGGTCACAGACCTTGTGAAGAAGTAAGTTGCAAGCCGGAGAGGTGAGTTGAGAGCAAGGTCTTGCCTCCAAAAAATTTTCAAACATAAAGAGAAAAAGGGAAAGCATGTCTGAGTGGAATTAATAGATAGTCTGGATGCAAAACTGATTAGATAACTATATGTATAGTCTAATCATGACTAAGCTATTGCTAAAAAATTATTATTAAAACTTTAAAAGGCATACTAGAAGAAAAAGAAAAGAAATTATGTGAGTGATACAGAGAATGCTTACTATATTTAAAAAGGATGCAGAACTCGGCTTACTACTGTGCTGGAAAGTTAGTTAGAATGCAGAATTCTAAAAGGGATTTTCAAGGAAGGATCTGGAAATCCAATCTGGAAAAAAGAAAAAGTATCTTTCTGTTGCAAGAAACTCACGCTTGGAAACGTAAAACTGAAAACTACCTGCAGGCTACAAAAGATAAATCTACTGCTTTGCTCCAGTTCTGGGAAAACCCGAGATGGATTGTTCCTGCCCTGTTTTGGGCAGCCCAAAGAGATACAAACCAACAGGAAAAAGTCCAAAGGAGAACTATCATGTGTCTGACCAACAAGGAAAGATCTGAGATTTAACCACTTGAGATGGTTAAAGCTAAAGAGGAGAAGGCTGGAGATAAAGATGACAGCCATCTTGTAATGCAAAAAATGTACCTCTGAAGAGTAATGTCTTGTCCATGATAAAGAATTAGTGAAAATAAATTGTAGCAAAATGCTGAAAACCTTTCTGACAATAAGGAAGGTTACTAAAGCATTGAAACAGATTGCTAATTGAGCTTTGGAGTTCCCAATGTTGGGCGTCTCTAGGAAATAAATGTGTGTCAGGAATGACCTAAGTAGAGTTTATCTTGCTTTGGACCAGAATGGATCATCAGCCATATTATTTTCCCTGATTTTTTTTTCCCCCAGTCAAAATCAAGAAAAAAGACTTTTTTTTTTAAGAGGAAGTCCCATAGTACTTTATACACACAGCCTGCCTGAAATACTACCTGTATGTTTAAGAACCACTATAAATCATTTCTGCAGAGTCAAGCCCTCACAGCTGTAATGCCATAGGTAGCTATCTATATCTGAAATTATAGAGAACTCTGGAATTTTTTTGCTACTTTCTCAACCATTATTTGATCAGACCATTTGTTTTCAGGCTGGAGAATAAATCAGGTTCAGACAGATTCAAATTTCACTGAAAAATTGCAAGAGTGATTCGAATATGATATTTTAAAGCTCATGCCTACAGTCTGAATACGAAACTTAAAAATGAGTATAGGAAATTCAGCTATGAAACTAGAAATGGCTACAAAAGCTGATGCTATAAAAATACTTGCACACATAGAATGATGTGATAATGAGCCATACATCAGAAAAAAATTATAGCAGACAATATGAACAGAAAGCATACTTAAACTCAAAAGGACACCTGTGCCAGCGTTAAAAATGATTTATTACATGAATTGCAGGTCAGAGCAGACAATATGTGCCTACAAGAATAAACCAAGAAAGAGACTCCTCCACTCAAAATTGGACTATTTCATGCATTTCTAAGTCAGTGTATCATCTAGTGCAGTAAAATTAACTCAAATTAGCATACTATAAACAGCGCTATTAAGAAATTTAAAGGCTTTGACTAAATGAAGAAAAATTCAGCTGAAGTCATCACACAAATCTTAATTAAGGCTGCTGTCTGAAATACAAAAGGAAAACAAAAACACAACCCATGGACAAGTTGCTGCTATTCTCGTGCAAGGCAATCAGAAAAAAATGTACTGTAACTCTGCTGGCAAGTAGTAAATCAACACTTGTATCACCCAGGTCAACTACAAAATAACCCTTTTTTATGTGTGTAACCTATCCCCTCTGGCTTCACTTTCTCATCATAACTCCACTATTATAATGACTGCATAAATAACAGATATATAGTTATGCAGGCATTTAAATGGGTTGAAGCAGATGGATACATGACGGTACAACACACCATTTCAAAACATTAATTGCATACAACAAAATTTCTGTTTAATTTTTTTTTCAATCACATTTGGTATTTTTTTATTAACACATTTTTAATTTTTGTCTTCAGTACATAGTATCTATTTTCAGAATATTTCAATCATTTCACAATTAGCAGAAAACGGAGAGTGGAGAAAATATCAAACACATTCATTTTTTAATATTCTGCCATGAAAAAAAATATATCCCCTCTTATATTCTTCACCCAAATCACATGGGCAAATTAGGAGCAACCCCTTTACATTTTCTCTATAAATCTAGAATTTTGTTATAGTACAGGGACCTCTTGGAACGAGTCCAGCGGAGGACCACAAAGATGATCAAAGGGCTACAGCACCTCTCCTATGAAGACAGGCTGAGAGTGTTGGGGTTGTTCAGCCTGGAGAAGACTCTGCGGAGAACTTCTAGTACCTAAAAGGGGCCTACAGGAAAGATGGGGAGGGACTCTGTATCAGGTAGTGTAGCAATAGGACAAAGGGTAATGGTTTTAAAATAAAACTAGATTCTGATTAGATATTAGGAAGAAAATCTTTTACTGGTGAGGCATGGGAACAGGTTGCCCAGAGAAGCTGTGGATGCCTCATCCCCGGAAGTGTTCAAGGCCAGGGGCTTTGAGCAACCTGCTCTAGTGGGAGGTGTCCCTGCCCATGGCAGGGGAGGTTGGAACCTGATGATCTTTAAGGTCCCTTCCAACTTGAACCATTCTATGATTCTATGAAACTTATAAATTACCATGCCCTAAGACTACTACAGAAAGAGCATGTTCAAGAGGTGGCAAATCCTATCAAAGAAAATAGCCTATTTAAGATACAGTGATAATCAGCTTTGTTGTATAGGCAAGGCTATGAAATTCAACATATTTTGTTCTGCACTGTTCGACATCAATATAATGTTAGACTGAGTTCCTCCTAGTCAAATACCTGATAAATGAATCAGTTACAAGAAGCAATTGAGTATAAAGCAAGCCCCTGAACAGGTTTCCATTACATTTGTCACTGCAATAAATGAATAAATCTTTCAAATCACTACTTCTGGTGCATTCCCAGAAACCCTTATCCTGAAACGTGAATTACAGCATTCTGAGATATAGAAGGTTGCTTCTTGAAAAACAACAAACTTGCTAATTATCTTGCTTTGCCTTTCATCCTCAGTAATTACTTTTGTTCCATATGGTGACAAGTTAAGTGCCTACCATTTCATGTAAAAAAAGCAGCATGATCTTCTCATACCAAAACTGCCCACATTTTATGTCATGCAAGAAGCTGGATTACCAAATCAATTGCAGTTGTGTGGGTTTGGTAACATCATGACAACTTTTGCTAAATTTTTTCCTTTGTTTCTATGACAGTTGGGTCCAGAACAGATAAAAATAGTGGAAAAAAAACAGTATTAAAGCAATATTTCCTATCTTTTTACAGGATTGCTGGCATTTTCAGTTCTCTGTACACTACTTAGAGTAACACGTGCTGACCATTCAGAAAATCAGGTCCATTCAACAACCAATTCTGACTCTTGCCTGCAAAGCTTGTAGGGGCAAAGGCAAGAGCAAAAAGAGCAGGAATGTTAAGACAGTTGATGATAAAACAACAGTGCCCCCTACTCCTCCAGCTTCACCCGGTGCTTGCACTACTTTAAGCTTGTCTTGCTGCAAAGACCTATTTATCTGTTTCTTGCTTTCCTCGCTGTTACCAAAAATGGAGCTTAACTAGTGAGAACAAGAAAATTTGGAAAAAATCCTAGTGCATACAAATAATGAAAAGCCTTTTTGTGCTTGCTGTAGTGTTTTACAAACAAAGGGAGGAAATGCCACTTTTGGACCTTTCTGTCAGGAAAGAAAAAAAAAAAAAAAGCAAGCAAGTTAAAAGACTTAAACAACGTTTTCTTAAGAACTAAACTACGGTCAGCATCATTTCAGCTAATTCCTAGAGCAAATAAATTTCACCCAAATTATTTACTGCAAGACTGGAATACAGACAGACTGTCCCAAAGGTTAATTTCATTTTCTCCACTTTTACTCGCTCTCTAAAACCCACACAACTTTGAACAAGGATCTCAGGAAACAAATAGCTGAAGTATGAAACAGCTTTATTATTTCTTTGTAATCACAGCCAGCACTTAGGCTGAAAGAACATTCAGGAATATGCAAATGGCTTGCTGCTAAGGTAGAGTTAAACTAGTTATCCTTAAAAACTTCATAATAAGTTTTCTTTAAAATAAAGCAAAAAACCCCAGTAATAATAATATTATCCCAGGGATTTTATTTGGTTATTTGGTTGGGGTTTTTTTTTTTTTTGGGGGGGGAGGTGTTAATTAAAAGTTAGATATAAACATTTCCTTGTGAGAGGACCAAAATACCATGAGATTGAGCTAAAGTAGGCAGTTAGTAAATTAAAATAACTTGAAAATGTGTCTTGAT
This sequence comes from Nycticryphes semicollaris, assembly GCA_013400055.1. Classification (NCBI taxonomy): domain Eukaryota; kingdom Metazoa; phylum Chordata; class Aves; order Charadriiformes; family Rostratulidae; genus Nycticryphes; species Nycticryphes semicollaris. The sequence goes on from VXBJ01005257.1 coordinate 282,365, forward strand.
AGACAAACAGGGCTTAAAGCGTAAATACGGTGAAATATTGAAGATAAGGACCAAATTTAACTTCTTTGTAATATAGCAATCTATGGAGCAAATATAATAAGAAGGTTATGTACTTTGGCAGCTGTGCCATTTTTAAGTAACAGATTTCATACTCACCCTGTACCTCAGTTTACAAATCACCATACCAGTAAGTATTATACTAACTTTCCTTTAAGTTAGCCCTGAGTGCATTTTACACCTTGCAATACAGATACAGCCTCTAACTACTATTTTCTATTACAGGCTATCCTCTCCCACATTCATGGGTGTAGCACTCTCATCATAGCTACACACACACACACACACAAGAAACTTCACAGACTTTGGAAATAATGCAAAGGTCAGACTGTTACTCTCCTGGTTTGAGGCCTTCAAAGCAAATTCCTTGACTGAAAAGGCACCCAGAACATACTCTGAGCACAGCAACAGGGAATATATAAAAAAAAAAATAAAATTCTTTTTTCCTCTAGTTTTTTTTTCAGTCTACATCTCCTAAAATTGCATTATTCAATTACAACTTCCAGGAAAAAGAGAAATTTACCAAAAATTAGACCCTTGACAGGTCTTAAAGGACTGTTGAAAATCATTGTAACTTTCTCCTAAACAAAGGGTGTATCTGGAGCTGCCATATCTGAACTTAGTGCTAATAGTCTTCATCCTTTGCACTTTAGGGGTAAACTGAATATTTTATAGAGAATCAGTGTAGGAGACTCTTGAGGAAAAGTAGCCTAAGAGATTTTTATGAATCAATGTTTCCTTATGTATATTTATTTTTCCTCACAATGTTCTCAAAAATGGCAGATTTTTTTTTTTTTTTAAGATCAAAGCTTCTCGTCTTTCCTTAAATAAAAGGCCAAAGCAAGAACAGATTGTGAAGCCATTATATTCATGAAGAGAAAAAGAGAGGTTAATTCAAAATTCTATGGTCTGTTGAACCCAATATCCGCACGTTCCCCAAAGCAACAACAAACGCACCACGGAAACTCAATCAAGGCATCAAACCCACTCCAGCAAATATGTTGTGCCAACCCATTATTAATGTTGCCTCTCAGGGAAATTCTGTATCAGCATGAACTTGCTGCAAATATTTTTCACAAATTCGCATTATACTATTTCCTTGACATTAAATGCCAAAGACGGCAAATTAGGAGAGGCCTGAGAGAGGGGAGAGATTCAAGGAGGAGTTCTGTTCACAGAACCGATCTGATGAACAAACTGCTCAAATACATTCAGAAAGGGTTTAAATACACTGATATTAGCTGTTGGCGAATTTGACAGGTTATAGATAAGTGAGTTGCCCTTGTGAAGAGAGCTTCTGTGGACTCTTTTTCCTGTATTCCTCCCCATGCCAATCACAGGAACAGGAGTGCAATATCGGTGCACAAGCACAGCTGAATTAAGCCATTCAGCCCAAGAGTATGGAGCTTAATTGTGTTCACTTGCATCTTTTCCTACTGCCAAATAAAACCGCCATTGTCCTTGCTGAAGAATTCCCTTTCATGTCTCAAGAATCTCTGCCAACTTAGTTGTGAGAGTCACACTGCACGCCCAAGTGGAAGTGAAGGGATCTCACGTCTTCAAATTTATCCCTTCACCATCTTTTCAGCAACAGAATTTGAATGCAGTGAAGCACTGCTGAGCACGCCGAGAAAATTCACTCGGGAGGTGCCTGCACACACAAAAAAGTATGTTGCTCTACGATTTGCGTGCAAGCTACATGGAAAGCTCTGTATGCACGTCATGTAAATATGCGTGCTAAATGCACACTAACTGCATCTCAGCCTCGCAACTTCAGAGTACAAATTTTATCTGAGGCGGTAACGCAAACGTCCACTTTCACAGACGAATGGCTGCAGTAGGTGGGCGGGGGAGGAAGAAGGGAAACACTTTCCATCATGTGACCTAATTAAAACTGTAGATTATAAAAGAAATTGATGGCACAAAAGTTCAGATATTAAACACATATTTTTAAAGATTCAAAATCATACTGGGATGTGATTAGCTGGCTTTGCGAGACCAGGGAACATTAGAAGAAATTTCACAGGAATTTTCTGTAAAGCCGGTGACTGAATTGCTCTGAAATCCTGTAAGGTTTTTTTTTCAGAAAAAAACTGTCATTCAATAAAACAGCAACAATGAAACATGTCACATCTGAAGCTGCTATAAGTCATTATGGCTATCATCTGGCTATCACTGATACTGTTAAGTCTGTCACACACCAACATTATTTAGTAATCAAACTAGTTGTTTGATTTGTTACTTTTTTTCCCCTTAAAAGATTACTTATTAGAAGAAAACATGTCATGTAGAAATATTTTCACTGAGGTGAAAGCGAACAGTGACTTTGCTGAAATATTAAATAGCACATTGAAGTATGAAAAACACAATAAGGATAATTCATTCAGTAGGAGAACAAATAGAATTCTGTATTCATTTCTTTAAACGTCTGCACTGAAAAAATCAGCTCTTGGCATGTGTCATGCAGCTGGGACAAAACCAGTCTGTAATTTCATTCGGTACTCCAGTTGGAATTGATTTCCTAACACCTCCTGCAACAAGGACAAACTGTTGTTTTTGCAGAAGTCTGGGCAACTAACCCTACAGAAAGCCTCTAAAAACACACTGGTTGGGAATGGAGGAAACTGTGAAATGCACAAGCCAACAGTTTTATTTGGTAATAAATTCAATCTTTTGGCATAATTGCCATATGGTACATGATTTTCTTTTTTTTTTTTTTTTTTTGTAATGTTTAGCACATTTTCATTAGAAATTAGTGCCTTTCTTTTGTTTTAAAAAATTTCTTTATTAGGGCAAACATGCTTTTCTTACTGTCCTTTAAAGCCCAAGGGTCTGTCAAAGGTAAGCACATATTCACAACATCCTGCTAGGTGGATGTAGATTTTGTTCAAAATCCTTTTAAGAAGAAAGCAATACCCAGATGAAGATGGACCAGAATCAGGACTGTAAATTAAATCAAACACATTAAAAAAATGAGATTTATAGCACATTTGCTCCTTCAGTCTACAGCTCATTTATTCTAAATACCTCTTCCTAATGAGTAATTTTCTGGATGTCACCACAATTTACTAGGGTCAGCATCCAAGTGTAGTACAAGCAACATATTTAAATTAGTTTATTTGGTCAGGAAAGAGCAATATAACCTGGCATATATCAAGAAATTATTAATTTGGCTGTACTCAGATACAAAAACATTGCTGCTGCAACAGGAGAAGTGGCAAGCTGGAAGGAAAGTATCCTTTTTGATTCCTACGAAGATGGTGAATAAATATGGATCATTGTTCCAAGGTGGATGTTAGGGTTTTGGCTGCCAACTGTGCTTGGATTCAGACTGTGAGAAGCATGAACCAAGATCCAGGCTAATCTCCATGCATCAGGTCCCTGATAGGAAAAATCCTGCCCCTCAGTTCTTACCCCCTCTTTGCACCTTGAGGTGCTCGAGACCCTTTATCAAATTGTTTCCATGTGTACCAAGGAGGGAGAACAAAGACAGGAGAGTGAAACGGCTTTCACCTTCTGACTCTCCCCTTCTACTCACCCAAACTGAAAAAAGTATCTCAGGCTTAATATTGTTCTTTTTGCCACTGGTTTCCTCACTGTCCATTAGGAAACTACCATTTCTGCAGGGGCCTAAGTTTTCCATGCATTGGAGAGAAAAGGAGATTAAAAATGTTTTAATTAGTAAGCTATCCCATTAATGCTAAGAAGGACAAAATCTTATAGCCTGATGAACTGAAGAAAAGCATTATATGATTCCATAGGTCTGTAGTACCTTATTCATGACAATGTGCAGCATATTAACAGTAAGGAAGCTATTTATTTAAAAGAAAACACTTTAGGTAAAATCATAACTATCCTAATTTCTCAATTCGGTGTGAGTTTTGGTATGTGCTAAACTTGCAGTAAAAGTGAGTTATGAAAATAGCTGTCATATAGGCCATTTTCAAAACATGAATAATTCAAACCAGTTCCTAATTTTTTCCTCAAAAAATATTAAACTCCGTAGCTTGTACAATTAATGCAGCTGAAATTGTAAGAAAAGCAGCCACTTATTCTATACAATAACATTTCATTGGAATTTTTATTGTGTTTATTTTCATGGATCTCAATAGACAATATATTCTGTGCAAGGAAAAAATGTAATCCATTTTACTGACAGTGCACAGTCAAAAGAGAGATGGAGTTTGCACTTTGCATGTTGTGAATGAAAATTGAGAATATATGTAATAAGCATCTCTAAACCTTAATGAGTTATTGAGCTGTGTGTCTCCTAATGTGTGATTCTTTTTTAATTTATTTTCTAGTTTCTACACAACTTTTCTGCAGGAAAAGAAAGCCCAAATGAAATTAAAGCGAAAATATACAATGAAGTAAAGTTAATAAAAAGCAAATGCTATTGAAATTAAAAACATATTTGCCCCAGAGTAAATGCATGGCAAGAAATCAAGCCAGGAGTGACTATGGCACTGAAACTCCAGCCAGAATCATGCCTGGGAATTGGGTACTCCTCACAGCTATTCTTTCCAGAGGCACATACACAATACAGAGGCATGAACGAGAGCTGCTGCTTAAACTCCTGCACATTTTTTAAACATCAAAGGCAAATAATTTTATTTCCCCTCAAGATTAAGTGAAGAAACAAAATACATATCTTGTCCTCACAGTTCTTCCAGGAATCACAATTTTAGCAAAACCATCCTAGCTCACGGTTTGGATGGAAAACACTTAAGTAACAAATAGAAGTCAGAAAGAACTATGTGTATATGGGATAGAAATACAAATACTGCCAGACAGATTTAAAAAAATAAATCTAAAAGACTGTAAACAAAAGCTGTGGACCAAAGATTGTTTTCAAATGAAGGACAGGTTTTGGGAAAGTTGGTTCCCTTTTCCACCATGGGCTTACTATATAGCTTCTGCTAAATGGCTTAGGGCAAGCAAATTCTTTTGAGGGCCTTTCAGTCCTAGAGCTGGAAGTCCCTTCTACCCACAAGAAAACAATTCTTACTATATTTAACATGTTCAGGTCTTTCAGATTTGCAGGGACAGCAATGTCACAAAACAGCAATAGGGAAGTGTGTGGCCAATAGGTTGAGGGAGGTCATTCTCCCCCTCTGCTCTACACTGATGAGGCCACAACTGGCATACTGTGTCCAGTTCTGGGCTCCCCAGTTCAAGTGAAACAGGGAGAACTGGAGAGTCCAGCATAGGGCAACAAAGATGACTAAGGGATTAAACCATCTTCCTTACAAAGAAAGGCTGAGAGTGCTGGGACTCTTTAGCCTGGAGAAGGCTGAGGGGAGACCTCATTAATGCTTATAACTATCTGAAGGGTGGATTAAAGGAAGATGGAGCTGGAGTCTTTTCAGTGGTTCCCAGTGACAGAACAAGGAGCAATGGGCACAAGCTGGAACATAGGAAGTTCCATTCAAGTATGAGGAAAAACTTCTTTCTGATGAGGGTAACAGAGCCCTGGAACAGGCTGGCCAGTGAAGTTGTGGAGTCACCTTCTCCGGAGACCCTCAAGACCCACCTGGATGCAGCCCTAAATAATGTGCTCTGTGTAGTCCTGCTTTAGCAGGAAAGTTGGACTAGATGATCTCTAGAGATCCCTTCCAACTCTGACAATTCCGTGATTCCATGATAGTTCTGCTGCTTAACCATGTTTGCCACTGAAAACCTTCTCTAAACATCTAACCTAAAAACACCCTTCCTTCTATTTCAATTCAGTATTTTTTGCTTATCTAAGTAGCTTACTCACACTCTCAAGTGACCTTAATATAGAGACATACCACACATGAGCTGAGCTACACCAACGGATCATGTCTACACTTCAATCAACATTTGCTAAGAGTACTCACACAGTCTGCTATTGAAGCTCAAAGGATATGTAGCAAACATAAAGCTTCTGTAACTCAGTCATACATCTGATCTGGGCATGAATTCCGTTCCTTGCCTTCTCAGGACTGAGTGCCTCCTTCTCTAGTCCATCCAAATCCATGAAGGAGGCTTGCTTAGATCAGTTATCCAGGAGTGCTTACTACTGGCACACCTAACAAATGTGGCACAGCACACAAATAGTTGCTGCTGTTTCATCTATTAGGTTAGGGCACACACACTGAACAGGGCTGAAGCCATTTTTCTTGATGAGAATCAAAACAATGAGTGTTTCCCACTCATCCAGGGAGATATTAATGCACAAGTTATATGATCGATACAGTGATGTGGAATTAAACTAAGAAAAACTTAACCTAATAGTAATATTTCAGTACTACATCATTGCTGGATTCAGAAGAAAGGAACAAATGAGAGGTGGTTGGAAAAGCAGGCTAATGCTCCAGAGTCAACAACTCAGAAATGACAGCCAGTGGTCAACAAGTCAGGTAGAATCACTAAACCAAAAATTGGAAAAAATAAAATAAAATTACTTACTCATTTCCAAAGTGATTAGGAAGTGTTTGTCGCCATTATCCTGGAAATGCACACCACCTCACTACTGCTTGTGTGTGGTATGGTCCTGTAGCTACGGTACTACCCTGCAAGCCTCAACAGCCCTGCTGGCAAAATATCAAGGAAGACGTCACTTGAAGATGATCTCGCAAGGAGAGTGTCTTAAACACAGGCACTTAGCACCTATGAGATAGGTTCAGTCAGACTGCTAGAGGGTACAGAGCTGCAAAGAGAAAAAGTACTTGACACAGAGACAGATGCCTTCTAACAGCTTTCTTCTATTCATCCTGAAATAAGCTAAATCTCCTGGTGAAATTGCACAATTCTAAAAAGTTGAAGTCCTAGAAAATTCTGACTAATAAATAAAAATGCAATTTTACATTCCCAGTCAAAGATTAATATAAAAATCTAGTCCCTCCCCTCATTTTTTTCTCTACTTCGTATTCACTACACATTTGACTATGCCAGTTAAATGTGACCCTTAGCACTCAGCCTAACCTAACAACTTACTTACAGCTACATCATGAGTATCTGGAAAATTCAACTTCCTAAAGCATGTTTCACTGCTTTTAAGAGCAACTTAGCAATGAAGAGAAGCTATGCACTTTCACAGGTTTACAGAGAGATCCTGCCTGTTTACGCTCCTTAAATCATGTCAGTACCTGCATACAGGCACTTAGGCCAAGAGAAATAGTTCAGTAGGCATTGAATATTAAAGCACAAATTAGATGGCAACATTAGAAAATTGCTCCTGAACACCACTTTCAGAAAGATAACTAAAAGACTTTCCATATCCATTTATTGTGGTAATACACAGACTTCAGCGGTTAGTCAAAGGCCCCCAATGTGATATCTCAAGTCATGTCACAGCTTTCTGTCTTTTTGCTCATGGTGGCCCACTGGGAAATACTTTTTTTTTTCCCCCCTTCTTTTTTTCTTATTGCTCTGCCACATTTCAAGACAGGTGAATGAAGAATGAAGTCAGTATCATATGGAGGTTCAGGATGTTTCAGAAAGGTCTCTTCTTGAGTGTATTAGCTACTATCCTATGCTGCTGATGTAAGAATGCTTTTATTATATTACATATATTATACTACACACATCAAATAGACACATAGGCATACGTACAAATTTTTAGCACTATTACTTGCTATCTGTTATATAAAAATAAATGAATAAAAATCAAAAGAAACTACTTGCAAGGAAAATATGCTAACATGACTTCCCCAAATGTTTAAAGAGGTATCAGAATATTAAGAAACACGAATAACTACTCTTGGAAATGAAATCATCGTAAAAAATAATCACTAGCAAGGACATCTAGGTATTTGTGAATGCATCTATCTGCTTTTCACTTAAAAATCATGATTCCAAGCCAGATGATGGACTAATGTCTGTATGCACCTGTTACCTTCTCATACACTAGTTTTCTGTGTAAGCCATAAGGCAGGCATATTAAGGTTAATCTTGGCACCATTAAGTAACACATAATAAAACATAACATCTGCTTACAGTGTTACAGTGTGCATTAGAGTTTTGTGGAATTTACTATCAAAGTTTTGGACAAATTTGAACTTACTGGTTCTGCCAAAGTTCTCAAAGTTTCTGCAAACATTAATTAAGACGTATAAAATTTTGGTGATTAGTATTAGAGAAAACAGAGAGAAAATGAACTTTTGAGTAGAACAGTTAAATAACTATTCCAAGATCTTATAGTAAGCTAAAAGCAAGTTCATCAAAATAGCATCTCCTTATTTCTTACAAATTCAGGCTAGGAACCTCCTAGTCCCAAAACAGAACCTGGACAATTTTCTATAGGTAGTTAAGACAAAACAACAATCCCGAAAACCCAGGAAAACCCAGTTTCTACAGTATCTGCGATCCCATCTACCTTTCTCAGGTGCCCGATCTTGGTGCGTTGGGTAAATGTGGAAAAGTTCTGGT
>VXBJ01005257.1:294349-320133 GCA_013400055.1 Nycticryphes semicollaris
ATTTCTCTGGTTTATTTTCTTCCTGGATGGCATATTTTTGCTTTATTGAGTTTACTTCATATGTTTCTTGTTTTCTTATTCTGTCAGCCCATAGCAATATCTCACAGATACAAATAGCACCTTCTTGACACTGCATATCATTAGCTAAAAATGCTAGTGGCCCTATTCTGTTGGTTTCATTCCCGCTCCTCCTCCTTTTCTAGAAGGCAAACAGTCTAGAAAGTAAATATGCTTCTTCCCTAGAGCCTAAGGACCTAGAAACCCTTTTTTCTTCCACAGACTCCCTGTCTCATTTCTAAATCACTGCCTGCACTGAATGTCACACAACATTTCCATTATGGAATCAGTCCTCCGGTCAATTATTTAATTAAAGGAAGATTTACCAAATAATCTCCCTTTCTCCTCCAGTAAAAAGATAAGAGCAAGATGATAACAAAATATTTATTTCTTTATTATTAATTATTTTTTAAACCAATGATGAGGAAACGTCAGATGGAGTAAAGATCACCTTGGGAATATATTATATCAAACATGACCAGCAAGGACTTTTCTTTTAGGAAGAATAATGGTTTAATGTTTAATTAATCCTATCCATTTCTGCATTTATGGGAAGGCAGAGAAGAAGAGTCTGCTTTATAATGTGGAAAATTAAATATTAAAAACTTTGTGCCTATTTGACTTTACATTTTCTTGTTATGAATGGGTATTTTCACTTTATTTCACTTTCCTCAAACTGCGAGAGACAGAAGCAATTACTGCAGCTCCGCTGAACAAAGGTAGTCTCAATGTACCTCTGATACTGCCTTGCCAATCCCAAAACAAAACAAAAAATTAAAAACCATTTAAAGTATTAATGGAACCTTTAAAACTCACATTCAAAGTGACACAGGTTACTCGAGATTAGAGAATGCTGGGGAGAACTTTAGAAAAGCTGAACAAAGTTACGTGTTTAAAAAACTCAACAGATAAAATTCAGTGTAGACAAGAGGCCATACACACTGGATGAAATAATGTGAATTGTCCCTATGTACAAATGGGCTCTAAATTAAGTGCACCTATTCAGAGAAAAAAATGTGGATAGTATTTTGGACAGTTCAATAAAACCATTTGTTCCGTGTACAACGGTAGTCCAAAAGCCCAACAGTATTATTAAGACCTGAAGAATTCAGGGTACTAAAAGAGAGAACAATAATGAAAATAAAGCCTTTAAATACAGTGTCCTTAAATAGTCTATGCTCTTGTTCTTGCCTTGTCTCAAAAAGAAGAACTTAAAAAAAAAAAAAAAAAGACCATCCAGAGGAAAGCAGCAAAATAATGAAGATGGTTAGAAATATGACAGCTCCTGAGCTGGGAGAGAGGATGGAGCAGCAGAGGTATGAACGGTGCCTCTGAGTGTCTCATCTAGTAGCCCTTTCTGCTTCCTTTCCACTTCTGAATGGTACCTTTAAATTTGCCCGCTTCTGCAAGAGGCCCAACTTGCTGCTGCTCCAGCACAGAGCACACCCCAAGCCTTGGTCCCCACCTGGTCACAGCCCTGCTGCAGCCGTGGCTGCATCTCTGTCTCTTCTATGCTGTGCCTACACTACAGCCCCCGGGGCAAGCCACCCCACAGCTGGGACAGACGAGGTACCAGGGGTCACCCACCTTCAACCCCCTACTCACTGCATGGACACTGTGCAGCAGGGCAGGCTCAAGTCCAGATGCTAAAAGTACGTATGTTTTAGTAAGTACTACTTAAAGTAGTATGAATAATGAAATCATTGTTGCAGGCCTTAGGTACTGCTGGGTGGGAAAGTTCCTTTTAGGAAACTTCATCCACATTTCTCCCCTAGCACAAGATGGTCCCCTCTGTCCCTTGTGCCATCCTTCCACACTTCATCCTTTCTCATGTCTTAGTCATTTTCTCCTGTATCCACTTTTGACTGCGTTATCCTTCCTTTCCCATCTCTCTTTGTTCACTCCTTAAGTTCTGTGTCTCTTGTCTTCACAAAGGTCCGGGAGGTTAAACGGAGGCTAAATTGAATAGAGTTTTAAGCCTCCCATAGTAAATCATTCCCTTCCACTGCTGAGTGCTTGATCTTCCTCTTGAGAGATGCAGCCCAGCGGGCTGCCGGCAATTGGTTGTGCTCTGTGTTCCACCCAGTACTCTGACTCTGACTTGTTCAATTCTCATTCAGCCTGAATACGAAATTAAAATCCACTGTCTTGTCCCACCTGCTAGTGGCCACTTCCTCACTGCCTAGTTTTGGGGCCTGATGTGCACTCTTCTGGCTCTGCACTTAAATATAGCATTGATTTAGTTAAACTTTGCATGGAAAACATTCACGATGGGAAAATGGCTACTCCGGTTCACATTAAAATTAGTCAAGAATGTCACATAGCCTTATTAGGAAAATACTGGTTGCTACATTTAGCTTTTCATTTCTCAGTTTGATTTAAACCAGCGTGTCCATGTCATTGCTCCATTCTGACCTGCTTCTTCTTGTTACTCAAATTATGTTGCAGTGTTAAAGTACTTCCCCTCTCCCTGCGACCATTTAAACTTCAGAATTCTTCTTCCTTCTCGCTCCCAGAGGTCTACTCACGCTCTTCCAGAATTTCTGGTGATTGCTCTTTATCCTTATCAATTACTGGTGATTTCCTGCTTTCTTCCATGCTGGTTTCTTTTTTTCCCTCTTTTAATGGTTAACAAAGCAAGAACAAGAGACAAAGTCTGCCACCCAAGCGCCTTTGCCATAAACCCCATTAATTTCTAGGCACTTTGCATTTAGTTTAGCGTTGCTGGTGTTATGTTATGCACCTATGACAAACTCTGATGCCTGTGTGCAAATGCCAAAGGACACAAGCTTCTGTAAATACGTGACACTAATAATAATCCATCTAGAATAGGCACTGAGACAACTTTCATTTTTTATTATTGCCTGTAAGTGGGACCTAGCTTAGACGGCCCTGACAGCCAGCCTGGAGGCCTGAATTTCTAATTGTAACTTTGCTATCAGTTTGTTCAGCGAAGTTATGGGAGCTGCGTCCTTCTCTTCCCATCTGTAAAGTCAAGGTTACCTCCCCTGAAAAAGCTTTTAAATCTACTCAAGCAAATGCCAAAGTAAGAAACAAGTATTTATTATTTTTTAATCACTGAGAGGTTTTAAACAAACCATTCTTACAGAGCCAACCCCAAGGTTATACTTGAGCTCTGCTGATTAGCTGCTATTTTATAGGTATGTATAGCTAGTATTTTGTGTAAATATATTGGTTTCTGTGTCTCTCAGGTGTTCTGGCTAAGAAGCTAGCTTTTTGGTTGCAACCCAAGAGAATATTTGTGGCCGCAAAGCCCCCTAGATTTCCCCCCAAAAAAATGCCATAATTGTAGAGAGGCTAACTCAGTATGAAATATAGAAAATGGAGTTGTCTGGCAAGGAATTTATTATTACAGAAATCTTGAAAGAAAATAAAGGTTTCAGATCCAAACCAGATACTGTGGCCAATAAACTGAGAATCAGAAACAGGCAACAAGTTGGCCTCCCTTCTAATGAAAGTCCATTAGGGACGCCAACAGACTGTGACTGCTTTTCTTACTAACTTTATTAATTAGGACCCTCAGGAAATTCAATAGTAAAAAAAGAGGGTGAGAGGGAACGTTTGCCAGAATTGCTGCAGCATGTGTCAACCCCCCTCACTTTTAAGACGTGTACACAAACCAGTAACATTTTATCTATTCCAGCACAACTGAGCTCAGTGGGAAAATTCCACGCAGTTCAGTTCACATATCAATTTACACTTAAGGGTAAAGCGGTTAAGTGTCATGTCTAATTGAATTGTTTTTATTATAGGTTCTGGTTTGTCTAAACAGCATGGCATTCAGTCTATTAAGGATGCCATACACGGGTAGGTCAAACAACTTAATTCTGTTGGAAGTTATGAAAACAAGAAAATACTTTAATACTTTTTTTTAATTATTATTATTTATTTCTTACTGCTTATTTTTGCAGTTTCCAGCAGCTGATTGGGATCTTCAAGATACTGCTGCTAACAGGCATAAAGAGCAACACCATGCATACTAACTAGATTTTGGGTGTATTTTTACTGGTTTGTTGTTGGGTTTTTTTTCTTTTTAGAGCAAGTAACTCAGGGAGGTTGCCTCAAAAAATAAATATGCATTTCTGATCTGAAAAATTCAATCTGTTGTGAAAAGAGCCAAAGGCAGCTGGACCCTTGAAATACTCCCTTATATTGAAATGGTACTCCCTTTCAGTACAAGGTGTACCCAAGAAACTCCAACAGGTACTTAAACATTAAAGCAAGTTTGTATTTGAACTAACACTAGACTAAATATTTTCTAATGAAGAATACTTAGAAACAACTAAGTAAAACAACAGAAATAAAACACGATTATAAAGGAGGTTCCCTCAGTGTATCCCAAATCACATATTTGAAAGCAATTCCGTCTTCTCTAGGCTTAGTTTCAGACCAAATGACTATCTGGGTTGCAGCACACTCTGTGCAGTAGGCTCTAGGTGACTAAAAAGTTTTCTTTCCATCACCTCCACACTTCTGCAGCACATCTGTTCTCTGCCTTTTTCACCAGCTCCCTGCCCTCTACCCATGCTACAGCCTCCTGCTTAGCAGCCACATGCTCTCTACCCTCTGCTCGGGGATCTCACCTACACAAGAAAATAAAGCTACCTCCCGCCTACCTACTCACTCCCTTTTTAGAGGAGCAAAGAAACAAAAATAAATGCCATCCATCACACACATACGTTCAGGAACCAGTGCTGTTCTCTGTTCTTCTCACAAGACATCAATGCAGGCAAGAGGGCTTCATGACGGTAATTGGGAGAACCACACTGGAACATACATCACTGTCTGCGTTTGGTGCTATTTCGTATGCTCCACGCGAGGATCTGAAGTGGTGACATTCCACTGGACAAACGGTGTTTCAAAATAATACTAATTTATTCTGCAGCCTTGCACAATCTGCACTGAGAGCTAGTGGCAACAGATTGAACGGTACTACAGATCTCTCCAGCACAGACTCTTCTCCTACAAATGCAGAATTAAGTATTCATGAAGAGATTTCAAAGGTCTAAAATGACTGTAGAGCTTTCAAGATGCGACACTCTGAACTGAGGCACTGTCAAATAACAAGTCATAACTGGAAAGGCAAAATTTATCTCCCGAATATAACAGATATTTATAATTATTTTTCCCTATCTTTACTTTCAAAAATTAACTGAACTAAATTTCCAAAAAGGAACAGAAGTAACTGACAAAAAAGAGTAACCAAAAGGAAACATAAGAATAAATGATTGGCACTAAACAGAACAGTTCTCTCCCTTTCCAGCCTTTATTTTTTTTAAATCTAAGCATTCAACAAAATGGCTGTTACACTCTTCTGATCAAGAGAATACAGGTTTGTCTTTAAAAAAAAAAGGCTTTTGAAGCTCAGATTGATCTTTCATAACAAGTATTTTACAGAGAATACAATTTTTGAGACTAACTTTTATTACATGCTTTTTTTAGCACTGCAAATGAATGTGAAAGCCCTCAGAATTAAAAACAAAACAGAAAATTAATTAAAAAAATAATACTGTGTTTAACCTAACTTACAAGCACTAAATTCCACCAAAGGTTTCCTTAAACAGAGCTATATGGAAATGATCTAGCTGAGGTAACTAAAGCACTCCAGCACATCTGGACACTTCCCATAAAGCACACCTGACGAACCAGGCTGAACTCACAGTTGCATATATTCATTGCGGTAGCACTAATATGGGTTCTTGTACAGGAATAAAACAGATGGAAACTCAATGTGGCAATGCTGAGAAAGTCACAACCATCTTTGCTTAAATGCCTCCATGCCAGGAATAATAAAAGTCCAAGAGACAGATGGCCTAGACCAAGCAAAGGGCGCTGTCACTCCAGCTCTATAGTAATGTCCACAACAGAGGATCACATCAGAATATAAAGTTGAATTTTTAGCTCTGCTGGACTCTCGAGGAGAGCTCATTGCAGTGAGTACTCAATGAATATGCTGTTTGCTAGCGTGTGACTGCACCCTGTTGCATGGACTGCCCACTCTGTGCAGAGGTGCAAACCCACATCCGCAGGTCACACACTGACTTCAGATTCCCTGTGCATGATTTTTCATCACTTTGCGTCTAAAATCAAAATAAACTATACCCACGTCAAAAACAACCTTGCTCAAAATCCTTCTCCTGCAAGCTTAGATTTGACATTACTGAATAAAGGAACAGAGGGTAGATTTCAACTAAATCGAATTGCAGGAAACGGCTTCTTATTTGAGGGATTGCTGGGAGATGAAAAGGGAGTTTGACTTCAGTTTTGCTTATTATCTGGAGAGGGAAGGAGGAGGGGAGCATTTATTTGTTTCTTTGGCTGGAAGGGTGTTTTATTACACATAAAATGGCAAATGCATTGACGTATTTATTTCCCAAGGGAAGTGACAAATCAGTATATACCAGGAGAAACTTTGTCACTTCTCCTAGAACAATCCCCTCTGTTGCTCTGGGTGACTGCATGTGCTCTGCCAACCTTTTTTTTTTTTTTGGTGCAGCTTTTATGATGCTTGCCGTTAGGTTACCAACATCACAGATAAAACACCCCACACACAGAGCCAACACACACAGACACACTGGGGAACTTGAGAGGGTTCTGGTTTCTTAGCCCAACTTAGAGAAAAATCAAAGCTGCTTTATTTTTCTCTTCCTGGCACCTCCAGCACCTCTTTTTCACTCACAGCAATATGATGTGTAACATGTTTTTCAACAGTTTTACAAATAAGTGTTGGAAACAAAGGTGTTTTAGTGTGTTAGTTTATCAAATCTTTTTCATATAGGCTTTCTTATATATCCCCTGTTATTGTGCCATATGAGACTACCACAGTGGCTATGGATGTCCCACTTTGCTACTATAAGTAAAAAAAAAAAATATTCAAAATTAGGAACCCAAAGTTGTTCTACAAAGCCAAACCTTCCAAAGAAGTTTTTTAAACACAGGAGATGATTATCTCTATGTGTGTATTTAGGTAATTACACTTATTTTTCACTACTTGTGAAATTGCATTAAATTATAATTCTCTAATTTGACACCTATAAATACTTTTTTGTTTATTTTTTAGTTCAGGCTTTTTTAAAGCACATAATACCCTAAGTGTAAACAACGCTTTAAATGCCACATTCAGAGCCAAAGGCTCTTCTCTGAGAGCGTGTCCTTTCCACTCTGAGGCAGAAAAAGAAAATGTGTCATGTCAGTCTCCTTAACTGTTTTAATGCTTTCGTCTTGTGGATTTTATGGAGGTAAAATTCTGTATTGTCTGGGGTTTGTGGTGGTGGGTTTTTTTGTTGGGTTTGGGATGGGGTTTTTTTGAGTGAAGTTCCCATAACGTGTGTGTAAGCACCTCTGTGGAAACATTTTGCCTCAGAAAGTTGGTATATGAAGTGGCTGATGAAATAGAATGGACCAAATTAGATCAATGGGTCAAATCCATATTGAAAGTAAAAGGGCACAATTCTATTGCTTTCAATGTAATTCAGTGATATTCAGGATTATAGCAAAGCATCATAATATAAAAAGATCTTATGTGATATACCATATCTGGCAACTACAGAACTGACAGAATAAATGGCAAAATCTGTCTGCACAAAGTATGCCTTCTTCAGTGAGCTGCTGCATTGATTATAAAATCTGCTGGAACTTGTAACTTGTTCCATAAAAGTAGCATACATGCAAGCAGCTGATGCATGAGTAATTTACTTGAATCAGGTCTCTTCATTGCTACACTTCAGCTAATAATGGAAATGCAAAAGTTGTTTGGCACAGCAGAAAGCTCCCTTAGCTGGAGAAAAGCTGTTGGGTCCCACTATTCACACTATTTGATCTAAAAACACTAGAGGGCTGCACACCTTGAAACTTCTGTACATTTCCATCCTGTTACGCAAGCTGGCTTTCATAGCCTCCGCTGTCTAAAGAGATTTCAAATTTGCTTTTCTCTAGTGTCGCCACCCCCACTGCAATGGCAGAGGTAGCGTTACTGCAACTCTCTCAGCTTCAGTTGCGCCTGGAATGGGACAGTAAGTAGTCTTTTTTCTACAATTTTCTTCCATTTAGAATAAGCATATTGTGGTCCTCTATGACACTGTCCTCGCACACACCGGCTTTATTTATGTCAGGCTCAATTCTGCAGTCATGTAAGTGAAAAGAAAAAAAAAAAAAAGAAAAAGAATAAATAAAGACACACAATGAGGATAAACAATATCTGCACAGGGGAACTTCAATTTCTGTTTTGCATATGAGACTGATTGAATTATATAAAGCTTCCTGTTGTAACAACAGATCATTCATTGCGATTAACTGTCCTTTGTCTCACCTTTGCTGTTCCAGAAGTAAGAAGAAAAAAAAAACTGAGTAAAGGACTGCAAATATGCCCTTGTCTTTTTTCCTCCTTCCTCAATAAAGGGAAGAAATAGTCAGACCAAGGGAAGTTACACATTTCAAATGTGCTTTGGATCATCTTTCAGGATTTATCATATATATTGTAGCCTCTTCTGTGCTTTTTGGCTCTTAGTCATAAGAATGCATGAGCATTTTGAGGGAAGAAGGCCATGTGGCTTGTAAATAAAATATCCATGCAGCTCCCTAGTTGAAGGGAAGAGTTTGAAAATATCACCCAGGTGGACTCAAAGTGTTCTGAAATCAAAAAGCAAACAAAAAAGCAAACAAAATAAATATGAACTTGGTTATTTTTATACACTGAATGCTCTCTGAGAAGTCTGCGGTGCTTGAGGTTGTCACTGTTTGTTTTTCTTGCCAGCAGACTACTGAATTGTGATCTCTGCTTTGCCTGAGGAAGGTAAAGACAAATTAAAGTCGCTGGGTCTGTCTACAGCGGGTCACCTTGAAAGGGGCAACCCTTAAAGAAACTAGTTCCCTCTGAAAGATGGTTTCTCATGAATGTTTCAAAAATGAAACAATATAGATATGGCTTAAAAGTCAGGAAGACAAAACAAAAATGTATCTAAGAAGATAAGCATATAAAGCAGATATTTTCTGGGTAGAGCAAGATGTATGATCAGAGAAATGTGAAGACATGCAGTTACACAGCTATCGACTTAGGTGAGGAAAGGCTCCAGTGGTTTATATTATTTGTACCAAAGTGAAGGCAGTTAGTTATGCACACTGACTAAAAGTGGTCCAAGAGCACAGTCTAGCTAAGAGAGAGGTAGGGAAAAATACAGCTTTACAGCACTGAAACATTGAGTAATCCCAGAGGGATAAGTGTGAACGATTGCAACAAAACTAAAATTCCCCATTATGCAAAGGGACTGGCCAACTACTTTTAGTTCTGGTGTTATCTAAATGATATACATTCACAATATAATGTAAAAATTTAATTTTAATATTCAAAATTATTTTAAAAATAATTGAAGAGGCCCATAATAAAAATTAACATCTACCAAAATTTAAAAAATTCTGATGATCTGTAAAGATTTTTTTTTCATTTTTCTTACCAGTTTAAATCGGTATTCAAAAACAAAGAATACATTTAGTGCAAGTTCTATGTACTTTAGTTCCATGGGAGTTCATAAATACTTTACAAAGTAACTCTGAGAAACTTCTTTGTCTCTCGATTTTACTGTCAGCCAGCACTCATCTGCCCTGACATAAAAGACATGAACTGATTTTAAGGATTTAACTTCTGAAATGGGACTTAAACTATGTACATACTCTAAGGCTCATGAACCTTTCAGGCACTTAGAGTTAAATAATAAGAAAAGCAACTGCCAGTCTCCATTTAAAGAGCATGAGATGTTTGTCTAGTTATTCTGACCAATTCATAAACAACGAGTGTTATAAGCCTTGTTTCTTTCCCACAGCACAGTTCATCTATTCTCTAGTGACCTGCCTGATGTGGAGATGAAATCTTGGAAAGCAAGGTTATTATGCTCTTATTAACTAAAAACCTGTCCTCAGCAGTTAAAAATATGTCACAAATTAAGAATAATTAACCTTACATCCATCCACTACGTTTCTGACAGACAGGACTGAGTTAATTTGATTTTCTGGGTTTACACAAGGCAGATGAATTTTGATGACAAATATTTATATTTCTTTTAGGAGCTCCTGATCAGAGTTCCCTTGCCTTTCTGCTCTGGACCACAATAACCTCACTTTTTCCAAAGGTCATCCTCCAAACAAGGATGTTTAATGCAGCACTAAATATCTAGATTTGGAGAACTACGTTAGGCCCATTAATTTTTCACAGCAGACCTCTTACATATTCTCCTTCCCTTTCCTCTTTTGTGTCAGCAGAAGAACAGTGGACAACCCACAGATGAGAGTTCACAGTGGAATAATTGCAATATTGAATATTCAAAACCTAATCATCCACCTTTTCATTCACAGATACCTGCAGAAGGAGTGAGTGAGCGGAGCAATTATATGTCCCTAAAAATACCTGAACCTTTTTTCACTTCTGTCCTCGTTTTTGTCATCATTTTTATAAATGTAGGCCACACAGGGCCTCCAGACGATCCCTCTTTCCTTTGCCAGCATGCATTCATCCTCAAACCATTTCTGCCCTGCATACAAATGCGTACACATAAAGTCACATGAAGAGGAAGATGTACTGCTTCGAAGAAAAGGCGCAAGAGACCTTTCACTCTTCCTTCACTCTAGTCACACAGAGGCTTGGCTGATCATAGTAAAATCTTAGGAGAAACCTGAAAAGAGAGCCATTCAAGTATTTTTATGGAGGGAAAGTTGCTAGGATCGCTGCTTCTATGGGAATTCTGTGAATGAACAAGGTGTAGACTCCTGTGAAAGGAGTCCAAACCTACTCAAACACAGCTATGAAAATAATTGTCCTCCATTTAGTAATTTCCACCTAAGACAATGCAGGTAATCAGCCCATCAGATTCTTATGTTTATTAAAGGAACAAAGTTTGTAAACAAAATGTACTGGATAAAGAATCTCTGCCACCAATAATCATTGTACTGCCTGAAAGAATGGATTAGCAGCAGAACTCAAAGTATCTTTGGAACAATTTCATTATGAATTCTGCTAATTTACTTACATTTTGACAGAATTAAGGATTCTGAGGTTTTAGCAGTATTGTTTTTTAATGGATGAAAGCAATAAACAACACAAATGGTTAATCACACAGAGCTTCATTTTCTGACCTATAAAGTAGTGGGAAAACCGTCAACAGCTGACCTGTTTCCTTGCTTTCTGTACTGCGATCATTGAGGTGAAACTCTCAGACATATTCCTTTAATTTTTCAAAAGCAAGAAAATGAATAAAATACCCTTTCACTGATCCTGGTATTTAAATAAATGACATTTATAATAGGAATGCACTTTTGCCTCCACTTTAGAACCCTTTTTTTCTCCTTTCTGAACAGCAGTTGCCTATGACAAGGAATGACAGACCATTTCCATTTCTATCTCTGATTCCTGTAGCCAGGTCATACTGTCACATGCAAAGGGAGAGGAAGAGGGCAGCTAATTCTGGCACCGAGGTCTTATCTGCACTAGGCAGTGAGCTGACGGACTGGCACTCGAGACCAAGCGTCCAGGCCTACCTTGCCCACATCCAAGCATCCTATAGCAAAGCGATTCCATTAATAGCTGAGTCTTTTGTTTCAGTGCTCATCTGTAATTGATGAGGACAGAGCCCATGATTCTTTGTGCTAAGATGTTCCAGCATTTGCTCCTAGTCAATTATGAGCAAATTTGGCTTATCCTCAATGAGAATGTATGAAGGCACTGGAGGACTATCAGCATTTGGGTGGCTTTGCCTATGCTCTTCCCAGTGCATGGGCAAGTTCTGACCCAGGAGAAGGCAACCCTCAGCAGATTCCATTTCTCTCCTTCAGTCTAGCTCTCCTTGTCTACAAGTGTTTATCTCAAGAGAAATGCCAGACAGATAAGGCTAACTTTGAAATGAATTCTGCAATGTATGCATATTTGTGAATTTATTATACAACTCTCTCTCTCTGCCATTTCAATTGGCTATTGATACTAGCTTAGATGAAGTTTAATAAATGAATACAGTCTTTGGATTAGTGTGCAGTTTGAGGCTGCTGGCAACTATATAAAAAAAGCCTTACAACAAACCACACAATTCCTCAGCATTATGATCCTATACATCTAGGAACAGCTATTGTGAGTGGCAGTGGCTGTCTAAGAATATCTGCATGTTTATTGTTCCCCCCTGAGGCAATAAGCATTGTCTGAAAGGAAAGCTCTGTGTCTTGACTATCCCTTGAGAACTATAATTACAGCTATAGAGGAATATACCATACTGACTCTCAAGTAATTGAAAAAGACTGACAGGCAAATGCTTTCTATGTCCATTGCTCTGGTATCAGATCCTCTGAAAGTTAAAATGCATAGGCAATGGGCCAATTTAGCCTCAGAGTTAGAGGATTGAATATACCAACATCAATAGAATTATAGCTTTCCATATTGTTCCTGATTTTGGCCCAGTGCCTTCAAGCAGAACCAAAATAAGTACTGAAAAAACCAAGCACTGCATTTCCAACATTGTTGATTCTAAATAATAAGCACAGATTTTGGCATACAGCTGAGTGCTTTTTCTAACTAAAGAGACCATATCTCCTGTTCATAGCTCCAGCAGTGAAACCGAAGTCCATAGATTTGATGGAGAATCCAGGCTGAGGACATGACTAACTGAAACACACAGGCAAAGCTAAATAGAAGAATTTGAGAAGCTGAATCATGCTTTAAATTTTAAAACAAGTTCATAATAAAACTCCTTAAGATTGTTAGGAAAATATCTCAAGTCACAAAGATCCACTCAAAAAAAAATATAAAAAGTACAAAATCATAGAATCATAGAATGGTCCAGGCCACAAGGAACCTCTAGGGTCATCTAGTCCAACATCCCTGCAGCCACCAAACAGCAACACCCAACTAGACCAGGTTGTCCAGGGCCTTGTCAAGCCTCACCTTGAGTATCTCCAGGGAAGGGGTCTCAACCACCTCTCCAGACAACCTGTTCTGGTGTTTCACCACCCTCATAGTAAAGAACTTATTCCTAATATCCATTCTAAATCTGCTCTTCTCCAGCTTGAAGTCACTACCCCTCATCCTGTCATTGCCGGCCTTTGTAAACAGATTCGCACCAGCCTTCCTGTAGGCCCCCCTCAGGTACTGGAAGTCTGCTATTAGGTCTCCCCGGAACCTCCTCTTCTCCAGGCTGAACAACCCCAGCTCCCTCAGCCTGTCCTTGTAGCAAAGGTGCTCCAACCCCTTGATCATTTTTGCGGCCCTCCTCTGAACCTGCTCCTTCACGTCCATGTCCTTCCTATATTGATGGCTCCAGTCCTGCACACAGTATTCTCGGTGAGGTCTCACCAGAGCAAAGTGGCAGAATCACCTCTCTGAATCTGCTGGCAACATATCTTTTGATGCAGCCCAGGATGTGATTGGCCTTCTGGACTGCAAGTGTACACTGCCTGCTCATGTCCAGCTTCTCATCCATCAGCACCCCCCAAGTCCCTTTCCTCAGGGATGCCTCAAACCCTAGTCTGTATTGGTAGTGAGGATTGTCCCAGCCCATGTGCAGAACCCTGCACTTGCTCTTGTTGAATCTCATGAGGTTCAAATATGTACATGAAGAAAGTAATATGGACTACAAGAATACTTCAGATTAGATTGTCATCATAACGTACATGAATTAGGGGCATTTACATTCATGGTTCTCAGAAATGCTTTCTGTAGGCAATCAGGATAAATTAGTGGTCATCCCTAAAGCCAAAGCAGATCTATAATTTATTGAAATGGATTAAGATTTTACCCTCGGTTCAAGTTAAATTATTTTTATGCTTAAGTGAATTCCACAAGAGACAACAGGTTTTTGACAAATCCAGTTTCATCTTCTGAGTCAACCTTCTCAAAGACAAATGTAAATACAGTCAAATGTTGTATCATCCCACTTTTCCCATTTTTTGTATTTTAAGAGAGCCATAAATTTGTTGGTTTGTCATTTGTTGTTCCACATAGATAATGGAGTTGATAAAGGGTTTTGCTAATTATCAGTTAAGGTAGTAATAGTTCAAGAATTTTTATTAAGACAGAACATTTTAGGTATTTTAATAGCTAGAATGGACTGTCATTCTTAATAAGAACAGTCCCTAGTATTTTGTAATGCAAATTAATCTTATATATGTGTAGCATCAGGAATCTCATCATCAAGCTCATGAATGACTTTATTATAAAACCAACACATTTCTTCAACATACTAGCAAGATAATCCCCTACCACTGTATACAAATATTAATCGTATCTAAGTGCAAACCATACAGCTACATCTTCTAATCAGAAATAAATGACATCATACTTGGGATGATCTCCTCTATACTTTATCAGTAACTGAACATGCAGCAAGATAACTTGAAATTATGCATGGATATAGCATAACTGTATTAGTAGCTAATTTACATGCTTTTAAAAATATCAAAATTGAGGGTGAAATGTGGATCAATGTAAAATAGAAATGTAAAAATGGTCTTAGTGTAAAATTCTTCAAGATGTCAAAGGACTAAGTATTTAGCTTCTATTAGGATTTGCAGAATAATGCAGACATGGGTCCCCTTCCATCTCTACTGTTCTAGTTTTGAAGTTCTTCATAGGAAGTTGTCTTCTATTTGAAACAAGTAATAAAGCCAAGAGTACCTACAAATAATGTCAGTAAAGGTGATACCAGCCCTATCACCAAGATTTTTAGAGTTCTTTAATACATCTTCTGATACTACCAAAATGGAGCAAAGAAGGGCTATCTACCTTGCTTTGAGATGCTCCAGTAGCTTTTGCTCTGCTGAAGAAGTGCTAGTCAATTCTTCTGAAAGAGAAGAAAATCTAAAAAATTAAAATTGTGAACACAAGAGCTAAATAATGAGCTTATCGAGGCTAGCATAAACCAAGAAAAGAAATCTGTGTCTTCAAGGATGTAACTGAGAACAAGGATTAAGAATGATAGGATGGCAAAAGACATCAGCAGATACGGGCAATAAGAATTCAGAAAGAGGACCACACAGGAAATTTGTTTGGTTATTTGGAACCCCCAAACCCTCCTAATAATTTTTTCTTTTTTCTGTATCACAAGGTTTCCACACTCTTTTACCTCCCATCCTCTAGTGTATTTTCTGTGTTCTCTGACTTAACTCCATGTTTAGGTTACTCACAATGTCTGACTGATTAATAGGCATACTTTTCAGACAGACACAGAGAAGAAATTATCTTTTAAAAGGCAGCCTAATGTATCCTTCTTTGTTAAATCTCTGATCATTATGGTCTGTTCATGTTAAAAATTGCTTAGCATTGTGCCTGTGTGTGACAATAAACACAGGGTTACATTTTGTAAACAACTAAAAATTCTTCATTTGTAATTTTGTTAAAGATTTAGCATTATTTACTGGGTTTCAGTGCTTTCAACATTTATTGTACTAATCACAGCTGCATTATATTCTGATGATGATAAACCACAAACTATATCCTGATGCATTTATAATTCTCTGTAGGTATACAACAGATTGAAGACTGGCAGAACAGGATATAATAGAATTGAATATACAAAATACTTGAGCATCATTTTATCATGCTAGCAAACCTTCACTATTCTCATGAAGAAAGGAAGAGCAAAGGTTTTATAATGAAAACTTGAATGGCTTAATGACAGCACTTCTCAACTCCTTCTCCCTTCATATGATGTTTTAAAAGCAGACTGACCAACCAGCTCTTCGGAGAAAAATCCTTTTGAGGATGGGTCCTTTTGAGAAAAAAAAAGTTTCATACTGTTCCAAAATGAGTCAGACCCAATTTTAGTAAAACTGTGTCTGGTATTCTATTCGTTGGTGACCTTATTTCAGATGAACACCTGCTCTTCCCTTCCATATTCTGTCTCTTCAAGAGATACCTGAAAAAGCTGTAGTATCAGCCTCTCATACAAGCTTTTCTTTTTCTGATTGCTCTTTCTATCCTACTCATAATACTTTGTCATTTAAGGTACTTCATGGGTAAAAGAGTGGAAGGCAGGATGGCAGAATAAAATCTCGCACATATGACCAATCTCACACATACAACCAATGTTTCAGAGGACACAAAGTCTTTATATCTTCTTATTGCCACAGAATGGTCTCAATGGCATCAATCTATTGGAAACAGACCTCTTAATTAAAGAGTAATGATAAGATTCGAATTCAAACAAGGGCTATCTTCAGTTTCAGCTCTATAAATTTCACATCCTTCTTAGAAACACTGACTGCCCCCACTCTTGCAATGTTTTTCATTCATGTGAAATCTCTAATTTTAGTTTTCATTTTCACTCAGTTTGTTTCTATTGCCATAAGAGGAATTAGCATGTTAGTTAGCACAGCTATATCCTTTACACTTCTATTTGCACATGTGTAATTTCCACTGCACATAGAGTGTTATAATACTAATTCTCACATTAGCATAAGGCAATAATTTATTTTCTTTGTATTTGAAAAAGTCTTGTAGTAGGTAAATTCAGATGGATACCTGACATAGCCTTCACATTTCCTACTGTTCCAAGAGTCCAGCACCATAAAGCAAGCTCTGAACACTGAAGTTGGAAGGGACCTCTGGAGGCCATATGGTCCAACTTCCCTGCTGAAGCAGGGCCACCTAGAGCCAGTTGCCCAGCATCGTGTATGATGGCTTTTGAATATCTCCAAGGATGGAAACTCCCAACACCCCTGGGCGACCTGTGTCAGTGCTTGGTCACCCTCAGGGCAAAAAAGTGTTTCCCCATGTTCAGGAGGAACCTCCAATGTTTCAATTTGTGCCCATTGCCTCTGGTCCTATCACTGGGCACCACTAAAAAGAGCCCAGCTCAGTCTTATTTCCACCCTCCCTTCAAGGACTTATACATATTAGTATGAGCCCTCCTGAGCCTTCTTTTCTCTAAGATGAACAGTTCCAGCTGTCTCAGGCTTTCCTCACAGGAGAGATGCTCAACTCCCTTCACGATTATAGTGGCCCTTCAGTGGACTGTATGTCAATGTATTGGGGAGCCTAGAACTGGATACAGTACATCAGGTGTGGCCTTAACAGTGTTTAGATACTATCTCATGCAACAGAATCCATCCCCAAGACTAGGGCTCCTAAATGGTATG
Source organism: Nycticryphes semicollaris (assembly GCA_013400055.1). NCBI lineage: Eukaryota > Metazoa > Chordata > Aves > Charadriiformes > Rostratulidae > Nycticryphes > Nycticryphes semicollaris. Next base: position 311,531 of record VXBJ01005257.1, read on the forward strand.
GCAGACCAAAAAAACCAGTAAGTATCTAAGCCCTCAATGTTACTTAGGCTATGAATCGGTCCTAGAACTTCAAATTTACAGCCCTTCTGCTATATAAATTTATTTTAGTCATGTATCATGTTATACTCACAGCACCATAACACTACTGTGTTGCAACCATGTTATTTTGTCATTTGGGCATTCTCAATATCAAAACATAACTGCATGAGTGGCGTAATAGTGGTACACAAAGAAATACACATCATCATCATCTGAAGGATGATGATCATCTGAAAGATGATGATGATATGTATTTGATGATACGTATTTTTCTTGCATTTTTTTTACTTTTTCTTTGTAGTGTCATTTTTATATCAGTAACAGTAAACAGAATCCTCAAAGAGAAGCATTGGTTTTAGCTAAGGTGCACACATACTGACATGCACATTCCTCACAACATACTGTTTTGGACAGCTTGGAAGCAGCTCACACAAGTTATGAGTGGAGTCCTAAAAATAATTTTCCTTCTATTTCACTGTGGAGTTGCTACTGAGCTACAAATTTATTATTAAGCATTTACCAGTTTTTATTTTTCCATTTCTAAGGCTATATAAAACTATAAAAATATTTTTGTGCTACTTTTGAGTAGGTTTCCTCTCCATGTTCATTATAAATGCAAACATTTATCGGAGTCCCTCTGTTTCTTGCCCTCCATTAATATTTTTCTCAGCAGAAAGATATACGTATATATAGCATACCTCTGTGTGTGTGCTTTCTAGAATGTTATATTTTGCAACGAGCAGTTTAATTGATGTCAGTGCAGCCATGTTAACTCATATCAACCAAGAATATGGGCTCCTTTTCCCAGGCCTGCTTTTGTTCATTCAGCACTGCTTTTGAACGTGCTAGGATTGAATTCCCTGAAAACAGCCAAATTTAGAACAGACACAACATAGGAGCAATGAGTAAGCTTTCTTGTTTGTCCTTGCTTGCTCTCTCCTTCACAATATCCTTGACCCAAAATAACCACTCTTAGGCATAAGATTGTAAATAGTCAGTGCTCATTCAGCTTTCCTTTTACTGTTGTCTATGAGCTAATTAATGCGCATAATTTTTTACCTGTACAGCAAAAATTGAATTGAACCAATATTAAATTGATAATATATGTATAGCAGAGACAGCTAAACAGAAATTTGTTCTAAAAATCTTTTCAAAACAGTTTTCTTTACTAATTTATTCTGATGTTTTAGTTACACACTCTATTCATACTCAGTCATACTCACATTGAAATTCTAATTTGAATTAAGATTCTATGGGTTGTCTTCCAGCCATCTGTAAGAACTCAGAGAAGACAACCACAGATAGACTGAAGTAGTTTGTTTCCATTCCATGCCTTAAATGATTTTTGTTTATATCATCCATCAGCATGGGAAGGGGGAGCATGGGGAGCAGCTATTAAAGGCTTTAAAGGTGGGTTTGGTTTGGTTTTTGGGGTTTTTTTTAGGTGATGATGGGGAGATCATTAAAAGGGAGAGAAAAAAGCAGCCATATACAAGTGAGAGATGCACAGCGCAAAGGAAATAACAAATCATCACTTTTTCAAACTACTTAAAGGTGTTTGCTAATACGGTAGCAATCTGCTGTGAAGTTAAGCTGTAAATAGATTCTTTTGTGTTAGATTTGCATGCACAAGATGTTAATCAGTTCAGAGGCTCAGACATTCATGTTCCTCAGAGTTATAACAAAAAAGCTCTCTGACATCTCTATAAATGGAAATACTCTAAAGGAATTGTAGAGAGTGCTTTGTCTTTATGTACAGAACATTACCTATCACATGTAATAGATCAGAAGTAAAAAGAAAAGCTTAAGTACACGGCTAATTATACACTAGTGCACAAACTATGCGGACACTGTTTTGTTACATTCCACCTACACATAGCTAAAATTCAGCAGCTCGTGAGACATGATCTACCTCTTTGTATTTGGATTACCAAGCAATGCACTTTTAGTCACAATGTTCCTGCCTGGCATTCATCAGGTACATGAATACTTCAGTGGACTCATAGATACTGTAAAAAAAAGCGGAAGAGAATATGGACTTCAGAGCTGGTTTCCTTGACCACCCTTCATTTCTAGAAAAAAGCCACTTCTTATGCCATTTATCACTGGATTATAAGCAAATCTTCTAATGAGAACAGTTTCTATATCCCAGATGCCAAATTATAGACTCAGATAGATGGCACGCATCAATGAGTAGCTTAAACAATCAACTTCTATGCTTCTATTTTTAATGCATGCAGATATTAAACAGGCAGCTGAACTTTAGGTCAGCTCTGACCCTCTCAACATGTTGAATTCCTAGTCTTGTTTTGTATGTGAACAAATCAAAAACCTTATATATTGTTATTATAACTGATTCTTTCTTTGAGGCCTGTGCTTACCACACAGTTGCAACCAGGTTTTTTTAGCAAGAATCAGCTTGCTTATGAAGTCACGGTGACTGCAACGATTGTTACAATTTTTGAGCATTGGATGGGTGAACTTGGTAAGCTATCCAGAGAAAACCCCTGTTTCAAAGAACTTAATACCTAAGGTAAATAGTAGTATAAAAAGATGCAGAAAGGATGTAAAAAAAAAGTGCCTTGAAATGTGCCACCCCTTCAAGAATCTTGAAGAAGCGAGAAAAGTACGAGGAGTTATTGCTTGCTAGATGAAAGGGATGTGCAGCTAGAAGTCAAGACAAAGTGTTTCTTTAACTCCAAAAATACATGATGGGCGTGGGGTGGGGAATTTTACTCTAAACAGTGTTCACTTTTATAATATAGCTTTTCTGAATGTTTTTTATCTCTGCAAATCCTAATGCAAATCACCTTATCAACTGTCTCTTCATAGCATTGTCTCTCTCTTCTATATGCTGCAGACGATAGGGACCGCCCAGGTCTGCGAATCGTCCCAATCACCTGAATGCAGCTGGAGGATAAATCAGATCTGAGTAAAGCCCAGATGATCTACAATTCTTCACCCTAATTCCACAGGATTATATTGGTATAGGACCCCTTTTGTGTTCCCATGTAATTCCTCAGTGGTTCTTCAGACTGGGCAAATAAAAAAATATCTGCCATTAATGTGGGTACTTTATTTTTTCTTATAAATGAATCTAGGGTGGGCAGATGTTCCTTCCTCGCTGGATCTATATACTTAGATATTTAGTAGCAGGTCACCTCGGTCCTGCAGGTCACTTCATGCTGGCCACAGAGAAATGACAGCATCATTCTATGACCAAATTTATGATGGAATTTAAAAAGACGCTGACAAGTTGATAAAGTTCTATTCACTCTGTGACAGTTGAATTTTAACCTTTGCTTGTAGTAAAGGAAGTGAAGAAGGAAAAACCTGGCATATCCTCTAAGGCACTCAGGTAAATTCTCAAATGGCTGTCCCCTCACCTGTATGAAGTCCATGTTATGTCCTAAAACAGGTCTGTTTTGATAAATGATGATGTGAACAATGATGTAATCAAGACAAAGGTTTCAAGGTTTCCTAGTCTAGGCATCCTTTAAGAGCCAGGTTGCAGCAGGACGTGTCCGTGTCAGTTTGGAGGGGGTGGACAGGTATGTGCCTCAGTCCTTGTTCAGTGACCTTGCTGTGAGAACAGGGGTTCTTCCACAGTAGGAGATTAAACATTTGAGGCAGGATAAAACTATCTTATCCTTAAACAAATGTCCCTTTCAAAAGCTTAATACAAAGCAGGTCTAGAAAGTCTGCAGCTATAATGATTTCATGTTTTGCTGATCCCAGCCTTTTCTACTGAAAGACTTTTTAGTGGTCCCCAGTGGAAAGTTGAGATCAGCATTTAAATGCAAGTCTGTCTTTTTAACATAAGTCCTCAGCAGCCCAGTAGCTCTTAGTGATACTGAGAATTTATAAATAGCTATGCATGGATACATGTATATATATATATGAAATGCATATTGTATTTCTTTATGGCTGATTGTATGCTCAGACTACATTTTTGCAAAAGAATTGTAATTTCTGTTTATTTTTTCTTCTTTGTCTCTACTAATGAGAAACTGCAAAACCACTGCCTAACAAGATCATTTTTCTTGTTTGAAACACCTCTTTTCCCAGACAGTTAGGGACCAATTATAGACATTTCCTATCTTATTCTAATTTCTATACCTAACATATATGCGTACCTCTCCTAGGTAACAGGAATGCTACATGTGTCATGGGGGATACGAGGCAAATACATTATGTTCTTTGTAACTCTGTGTAAGTAATCCTTACCACCCATTTTAATGTGGTAGATAATTTCCCTGAAAACTAGAACCCTCGTGGAAGAAAAACAGAAATCTTAAACATATCAGTTTAGCTCGTGCAACTTGCATCTCCTATAGCAATCTCCTTATTTTCTTACTTTTTCCCCTCTGCAGAAACTCCAGACAGCAAAACTGTCCTAGGCAAAAGACTAACAAAATCCCCTTTTGTGTGTGTTGTGTCCTGTTGGTTACATCATTTAGTACTGAGGAAATTTTCTGAAGAATTTCCTTCTGAAAAAGCTGATCAGTTCAAAAGGTTTCATGTTCTAAGGTTAAAGGGGCCACTAGCCTGCTCATTCAGCTCCTCCTCTTACTTTGGTGTCTAGAGAAAGCTGGCTAAATCAATCTCAGCCTCCCTAAACACGGTATACCAAACAGGCAGGATTGCTGGTGCTTCTGTATCTGCACATTGTAGTTTTATTTCCCACTGGGCCTGTGAAGCAATACCTGACCTTGTCAAACCTCATCAAGTAGCGCACGTGAAGATCAGGATCCCCAGCTAGGGCTCCCACACCCTTAAAATCCTGACTTTGAAGGGGCTCCTCGACTCCTTCATTAGGAACAGCAGATACTGAAGTTTCAACACATGGACATTTTTCTTGGTCTTTTTTTAGCCCATGCTGCAGTTGATTCACTATGACACTCTTTACATTTCCCTGGCCTTTCAGTCCGTATATACATCCTTTCTTATCTGCTGCCTGCCGTATCTTCCAAATTTCTGGAAGATTCAGTTCAGAGTTTACTATCAAGAGCAACCTGAGCTTCCCAGCTCTTCCATGTCCTTTACCTGTGGTTGAACATAAGGCATTTAACCTTTCAGCTTTGATTTTTCTCACTTGTAAAATGAGGAAAATAATCTTTAGCACCTGACATGAATAAGTCAATATTTATCATTGATAACCAGAATGTACAATCCAAGATATCGCACTTGGGCCGTCATCTTGCTTCCCTCAAAATCAATGCAAAGTTCTCATTGACTCAAGGAGAGCAGCACGTAGCCTTTGCTTCTTTATGAACCTAGAAATTCTGTGATAGCTGAGATGTTAAAATACTGGTAGTCATTGGCTTTTAAATAGATTTTCAGAAACAGTCATGACTTATCGCCACTACTGTCTCAGAAAAGAACCATGAGAATCATTCAATTTTGGTTTTATCAGATAGGTAAATATTTTTTTTTTAAAAGCACTGTCAGAGTTGTACCTCATCGCATATGTAAAAGCTGGTCTTGTTCACACAGCAGTCACCGAAAGTGTGAAATGGCTTCAATGCAATAAGGATAAGACTTTTTTAAATTGTGTGCTATCCTACAAATTAAATGATTGGAAGGACTTCAATCTAGCGTAATACCAGTCTGTCCAAATCTGCAATCACAGTGGGTTGGGTTTTTTTTTCCAAATCAGTGGATATGATTACTTACCATTGCTCACTGTAAGCTAGTTTTTTTTTTTTTGNGCAACAGCAACAAAAAAACCCCCAGCTCTTTCAAGCCAGGCGTTTCTAGTCTGGAAACACTACAGGGACAGATCAAGAAGGCAATAATGTACGATAGCAGTGGGTAAAACGCCACTTAGTTGCACAGGTTCCTGTTTTGACTTTATTTTAAAGGTTCCACAAGTATTTTTCTGAGGGAATTTATGCTAGTTTGGAAAAGTATCTCACTTCAGGAAGAGTTCAGTCAGAAAAGAAGAAAGGCATGGAGAAGTCAATAGTGGAGATATTTCTACTAACTACACATCAGGATTGAGTTAGGTGACTTATGATGTGTGTCATGTCTACAGAAGCAGTTAGACCCTCTGCCTTTTCAACCAGGATATGAATGTAACATGTTTGTTGAATAAAATCAAGCATGCTTACGTACATATGATCTTAGGTAAACTTAAGAGCCACACCACGTCACGGAGCTTATAAAGCTCCTGAGCCTGCCTCGTTAGATCCCATCATGTTCAGAAAAAAATGTGAGCACAACAAATACACAAAAGGAATAAACACACTCTGCATCCTTTGGGCTGAGAGTATTATCCCTCAGCTAGCTTCAAAGATGAAGTCCTGATTGTTTTCAGGGGGCTCCAAGCAAACACAGAGGCCAACCTAGACAAATTCTCTGCCTCAGTGCCAAAATAGAATAATGAATTCCAGGTCTGGTTTTCTCTGGGGTGATAAAATTAACAATATACCTCTCACAGCTATGTATCCCCAGTATCTGAAGCCATGCTGTGCCATTCAATCTGCTTTATCAATAAAAAAGCAAAACTGAGTGAATGTCTTTCTCACAAATGTACTTATTTTTGCTTTTATTTTACAGTGACAACATAAGGGCAGTCAAATTCATAGACTCCATGGACAGGTAAAAGAAGTTTTCAAATCTCTCATTCAATCAGGCTTCTTTCAATATGAAAAGACCTGAGCATTTTCCTGGAAATATCTTCAGATTCAAAATGATTGATGTCCCTGCTGAATAGCAAGACAGAAGAGCATTCTGGAAGCAGTTATGTCTGAAGGAAGAAAGGAAGAAACACAAGGAAGAAGAAGGGAGTAAAATACATGGTGTGTTTCTATATCAACATGCATGTGCACTTATGCACAAAAGATAGATGTTGCTAATACTGGTATCTTAAGATAGAAAAACTGAGAAACAGGGAATACCTATGAAAAAGAAATAGCACTTCACAAAAGAATAGGATTAAATGAGAGAAAACATCTCAATGTCTGAAGATTAATGATACTTTCCCATCTCAAAACAGAAAAGTTGTACATAGAAGATAGCTAGCTATCTGACTGCTGTTCACTATTTTTCACTCACTGAAGCTTCCTACCAATGCACCCAGGTTGCATGCACATACATGGCTAAAGAAAAAAAAAAAAAAGCTCTGTTTTTCAACAGTGACTATTGTCACTAGACCTGTCAATACATGCAGAATGATCAGACACTGCATATTAAGCAAATAGCTTTTGTTCTCCAGGTATGACCGCTTTTTCTCATAACGACTTTTCAAACACCCTTGATGTGTTTGAAAAGTCTTTGAGCAACCTGGTCTAGTGGGAGGTGTCCCTGCCCATGGCAGGGGGGTTGGTACTACAGGATCTTTAAGGTCCACCATTCTATGATTCTAGACTCACACATGCTTGTTTTATCCCATAACCAAGTCTCCCTTTTGGATCTGGTCCCCAGGTGAGTTAGCATCCACAGACTTTTAATTCTGTATACCCATTATTACCTCAGGGGCTTATCATCCCCTGGGTCTGTAATCCCAAAATATCAACTACTATGGAAGTAGTATGCTGCTGAGATTCAGTGTAATGGGCAGGAAGCTATAATGTTATATGTAACTAATTTCTCAGTATGTAATGTGCATGCTCACAATTTTTGAACCACGCAAAATAAAAGATTCATCCAGCTTCATAAACTAAACAGGAACAGGGCATGTTCAATATGTTTTCCGGCACAGTCTATGTCAGTTTTTAAGGCAACTATTGCTGTCATAGACAACACCATGGCATAGTTCAGAGGTTACTCTTAGAATAGGGACAGATCCCAAACTGCAGGACAGTGGTCATATCAGTCTCCTCCCCCAGGTGATAAGATGAGACAAAATGGCCTCAAGTTGTGCCAAGGGAGGTTTAGATTGGATATTAGGGAAACTTTCTTCACCGAAAGGGCTGTCAGTCACTGGAACAGGCTTCCCAGAGAAGTGCTTAAGTTGCCATCCCTGGAGATTTTTAAAAGACGTGTAGATGTGGTACTTAGAGACATGGTTTAGTGGCGAACTTGGCAGTGTTAGATTTATGGTTGGACTTGATCCTAAAGGTCTTTTCAACCTAAATTATTCTGATTCTATCATTCTACTTACTAGTCTTGAAACAGATATTGAGCAATTTTTTGCATTCTCTGGAGCTCTTCAAAATATACAGATTCATGTAAATATAGGCACATCTACTCAAGCCATTGCTTAAATCCTCACTGTGTCAGTTAAGATGATGCTCTCCCTTGTCCAGATCTATAAAATCTGTGATGCTATATTCTTTATGAAATCTTCCAAAACATTGGTCATTCTCCAAAAGGTACCATTTTTCACAGTGAAAACGAGAAGAATGAGGAAATAAATGGAATTTACCTTAATTATTTTTGAAAGAAAGATAACTGACATTATTCTACTCCTAAGTGGAGGAAGAGGTTGAAGTGTATTGATAAAAATTCTCAAGAATACTGTTGAAAGAATATGGTAAAGGAGTAACCACAATAAAACAGAACACACACACCCCCCCCACACACACACCTTATGGATATACATAGACATAGAAGATAGT
>VXBJ01005257.1:320192-359254 GCA_013400055.1 Nycticryphes semicollaris
GGAAGAGAAGGGAAGGGAGGGGAAGGGAAGGGAAGGGAAGGGAAAAATCCCCCCTTCCCCCCCAAACCATTAGAACATATTTTAATCAGAAAGTCAACAAAGGACTTTCCTCTCAGTAAAGTTCATATATGATTGTGTCTCAGTGTTCTGACACATACCTTTCCAGATCATTGCTTTCAAAAGACCAGTGTCTCACAAAAGCCCTTCTTAAACATACATATTTGTTAGGGCTCCCAATGTTCGTGCCTGCTTTATTGTAAAATGTGGAATTTAAAGCAGTAACATTTTTTTCTCTATAGCTCTACAGTTCTTATGTGGGATTCATGTCCATGAAGACATGTGTCCATGTGTACTTAGACATATGTGAAATTAATTAAAGAAACAATATGGTTGCTGACCCTATCTTCTCACTGCACCCATTATCCATCATGTTCAGTGGGACAACACCATGGTAAACTGCAGAGAACTGCCACTCAGATACACATAATTGTACCTCTTTTATGCACAGCAAGCACAAGTAATATTATATAAAACAAATATGAAATAAAATATTTGCATAAAACATGAAAAATGCTTAAATTGATCAGGCTTATCTCTACTGTGAGTGCATACCACACCATGTTAGAACATGGTATTTGTTCTGAGCACACCTGCGACCTCTCATTTAAGCAGTCTTAGATATCTACTTTCTGCAGGAATAATGCAAAATAAACCTTCCATTTATCCCTGAAATTTAACTTGAGCATATCTCAGGGGGGGAGGGGGAAAAAATTTCCATTATTCTTCCTTTCTTTTTCTTTACCTAACAACTTTCTAATATAAAATGCCTGAACACTGCAATGAGCAAATCTCTAAGACTCCTGTATCCCCAGAGAGTTGTTCAGCCACTAGGATATACAACGAAGCATCTTCGTGTTTGCTGTCCTAAATCCATGAATCTTGAATCCCTGGGTGCAGAAGTGGCCCAGTTTCAATAGAATAAGAACATCTTAGAAGGTGGTGGTTTTTTTTTTTTTTTTAGGTTAATTCTTTCTCTCTGTTTCTTGTTCGACATAAAGATTGATATACCATAGGCATTTTACCCTTCTTCACTTTTTGGTCTTTGATTACTAGAGAGGTGTCAGAGAGTAGCAACTGTTTGAGCGCTAAAACACTGACTCACAAGATTGAAATTCAAGTCCTTGCTCTGAAACAGACTTCCACATGTTACCCTGAGCAAGCCATAGAAGTAGTGCGTGCCACAGTTCTTAACTGTAAAATGGAAAACAGAAAAATCTTTAAAAATGTTCTACATAATATAGTACAGTACATGACACAGTACATTGCAGAATATGAAAGGCAATCATATCCTATGGCAACAGCAGGTATATTCACACTGTAAATATAAATTAAGGCTACTTAATCCCAGAGAGAGGGACATATTTTTCACAGAAGTGTCACAGATTCCAATCAGCTCTAATACCAATTGACTATAAGTCACTTGTGATCCTTCTATCGGCATCAGTCTGCTTTAGGCTAAGCTCTTTCACAACCTTGTGGTATTTGGGCTTCCAGTAGCGAAGGTATTTCAATTAATTTTAAAAGATCACTGAGATTTTTTCAACAATAAATAATTCTATCCACTTCTGTAAAACCTTTTGTTTCCAACCCTTTAATTTTTGGCATAAAATACCTGCCACTCTCCTGTCTCAGTACTGAATGAAATATAGAATGGCAAGTAAAATGGAATAGGAAAAAAAAAAGAAATGGTGATGCCAGCGAGAGTTGCAAAAATGCAGCTTGATAAAAACTCCTGGGATAAAAAGCCAGTGTGAAAGATGTGAAAAAAAGGAAAAAAAGACTGTTGCTACCTGGAGTGGAAGTTGGATAGTACTTGAGTAGCTGCTAATCAAATATTCACTGTTAAGCAAAAGAAGAAACTCACTGCAAAAAGAAAACTCAAGGCACATGGGAGAGAGAAAGCGAGCATGTTTGAAATGGGAAAAAGAGCCAAAGGATGAGAACACTCTACATGCTAAAAGTCTCAGGGATTTGCCACATGACACATGGACGTGTGGTGAGTGAGACATTCCTTTATTGCTCAGCTCCACCAGTTTTCACTGACTTCAACAAAACTTCACATCATACCATGTCTCAGCCTGTCATAAGATCCTTAGTTGCATCTCCCATTATTTTTTGCCCTCTCTCAACCCAGCAAAGATATTAGAAATTTTCTAGCTGCCTTGACTCTTTGTCCATAGGTGCTTCCTTACAATCACGACAGTTAAAATTCACTGTGCAGCTTCAAGTTTGCCAATGCATAGCAGAGCACAGTTTTGAGCTACTCTAAAGCCTCTAATCTTTTCCAAACCAGCCTTGTTTCTCATAAGTAAAATAATACCTTGAATTTCTTGAGCCAAGTTGTTCAGTACAGCTGCATTAGTTTTTAGGGCACAGGCAGCATTACCATGTCAGGAAGCAATGTATGTTATAGAAAAATGTCACCGTTCACTGTGTCACTGGGTCATAAGTGCTCCTTTTTCTCAAAAGCCCAGTGAATTTAGGCATATTACTCAAGTCCTTCCCACAGTTCTTTCCCTCCTCGTTCATCACCAGCCAGTCCTGAGAAGTGCCAGCATTGCCCCACAGCAGAAACACACTCCTGCTCTTTGTTCACCTGCTATAAAAGCAGCTGAAAACGTACAAGGCAGCCCCTGGAGACACTAAGGCTGGTGGGATGCTCAGCACTGCAGTGTCAGTCCAGCAGGACACCTGGGTCCAGGCTCATCTCATCAGCATTCTGCTGGAGAGGACATGCTGGCAAGACAGCATATTCCAGATTGTCAGATTGGTCTGTGATCCTCCCTACCTAGTGGGAGCCCTCTTTGTGGAATACAAGATATGCACAAGAATGTATTTTGCAATGACTGCATTTTTATGTGTAATTATTTATGAAATGTTTTCTTTTCTGGAGGAAGAAAAGATACATTCAGCTGGGCCCAAAATGTATTCTGTGCTCACGTTACTCTAAAACTTAATGGCCAAGGCCAAGATTAAAGGTGTAAACATTCATATAGTTTGGCAGCAAAAATAGATTAAAATCACAGAATATGATTTATATTATAATTACATAGATTAATTTCTATTTGACTTCATATATGAATAATGATATAATTACTTTTACTGAAGATAAAAACCAGTACTGGCAACTTTGTTCTTTATCTGTATATTTTAAAAAGCCTTTACAATACTACTATGACAAGATTCTCTTCTCACGTGGCCTAATTCCTCTTACAGCTCTGAATATTGACATCTCAGGTACTAGAAGGTTGAGAGACATGTTTTTCTGCAGATGGCATGAGAGAAAAATTAAGATGTGACGTAGAGAAAGATGTTAAGTAGCAACAGACTAATGGAGAACATTTTGTCCTACTTTTGAGGAGCACATCAGGAACAGCTTGTTTTTACAGTGGATCCAAAGTATAATCACTGGCACTATATGATTGCTCTAAGCATTGCTCTGCACTAATCACTACCATATTATTGTGAGTTTTGCTGAGCATTTTGTAAGATACATTGCATTCATTTTTCTGGCACTTGCCTTGAAAATTAATCAGCCATACCAAAAGCTCTAGACAATAAATAGCGATTAAGTTGTACCTTTTAACATTCTTGATAAGTTTCAGAGATTTATTGCTTTTCATTTTAACTAGTTGCCAAGCCTCAAAACACTGACTAAATCTATGTATGGATTTCTTCTAGGTAAATCACAATAACTAAATAGTGGAAGTAAGAGACATCTTTGATGCAAAAGCATCAAGCCCTTGAATCACCTATTTCTAAATCTGCAGCATTCATCCATTTTTGGCATAGTAAAAGCCAAGCATTTTGAGGAACGGTTTTGTAAAATTATATTCACAATTTTCTATTCAAATATTGATCCAATATCCACATAGAGTCATCGCAAACACAAACCATGAGAAATCTACTTTAAAATCTTGTCTTCCAAGCACACTGCTTTCCTTCAGTCTTGCCATCTCAGTTTTAAGGAATAAAATAAAAAATCTAAACGTGCAAATATTTCCTGTCCATCTAGTTCTTTTTCTGGCAAAGAAGGAAAGAGAGAGAGAAAAACCAAAACAACAAACCTGCAAATAACAGTATTACTGAATATCCTACTGAACAGTCCTCATTTAGTATTTAGAGAGTTAAAAACATCCAATCTGTGCAAAATCAGTTGGCATACATCAAGCAGGGATATGCTGTGTATGTATGACTGATGGGTTGGGGGATCATGTAATCTGCTAAGCTTCTGGACCTGCTAGATGTAAACTGGCTCTTCCAAAATCTGAGCAGAGGCAAATATTTACAAAACAAATATTTATGAATCTAATCACTGTTTGCCACCTGAGAAAACTGGCCATTAGGAGTGAGCTCTGACTCTTGAAATCATCGAGAAGGCAGCCATTTGCTTCAACAGATCAGTATCTTACTGTGGATTAATCCTGGTACAAAATGAATTTTATTTCCACTGAGTTGATTTTCAAAATGGGGAAAGAAAACTGATTATTTTTTTAGTATAGCATTTGGGGTACCTTGTGTTCTGCTGAGTCTTTTTTTGCTGTTTATGGATTTAGACATGCAAAGAGAAGTAAGGAAAGGGTTTCCTCTAGGATACAAGCAGTTCTCTGTCAACCTCCAGTGCTGTTCAGAATTTGGCACAGGATCCACTACAGGCATAACATTTGAGAGAAAGCTCACCACAGCCACTTGGGATCCTCTCAGTGCCATTTCTAGACAATCTAGATTTTGTCATTACGCCTTTTTCATCTATACCAGATTTCCCGTAAAAAACAACAAGAACAAAAAGATTCAGAAAAATATTTCTGGTTTGTTTCTTCCCATCCTTCACTGTTTCAGAAGCCTTATAATGAAACATCATGCAACACTAAATATGAAAGCATAAATAATGGCACATATCTACATTTGTATACATTTCTATCTATATTCTATATGGATTTTCAATTCTCTCTATATAGGTATGTATGCATATATATCTTTATTTGTTTTAAAGCATGTAAGGAAACGGATTTCATTTCATTGTTCAAACAACATGTACTAGCTGCAACAGCCATCAAGTTCCTCTGGCCTTTAGCCAACTGCCAGGGAAAGTTTACTTGTATCAGCAACTGCAGCAGCCTAAGTAAAGGACACCCTTGGGATTTGGCTTGTGTAAGTGGGGCTGCCTGTGACCACTGCACAGCAGGGCTGGCTCCCGCAGCTGAGGATGCTTCTGGGCCCTTTCCTGGGTGCTCCTGAAGCACTGCAGGGCAGCAGGTCGGTATAACGAAGGCATTGCTTTCCCAGTGGCGTTATAGCAAAGACAAAGCCACTTGTGCTCCTTAACGCAATGTTTTTCATCACTGTGAAAACACTGTCTGTGGGAAGATTGTTCCTCTGCCACAGGAAGCAATCTCTCTCTCCCCAAACTGGGAGTGTTAGGGATAAATGCTGAGTGTGTGCGTGTGTCTAACATCAGCCTCTTAAATTTTAATCGAGCTCATACATAAGTTTCTCTGCTGATGGTGTAAGTGTCGGAAATACAAAGCATGCACACACACCTCCCAGCAAATGAAACGTGTCAGCAAGTGCTGTAATCAATAACAATATAATATTCTTTCCTAAATAATGGTACAGCAGCAGAAGTGTGTAAGACAGTGATGAATTATTCAGCAGGTCTGCTTTGCTGCTACATTGCTCCTTCCATGCTTTAAGCTTTCCTACAGCTGAAACACCTGGCACAGCACTCTCTGACTTCATCTTCTTCTGAATACCTAAATCTCTTTCTCACCTCATATAAAAATTAAGTTACCCAAGTGCCTAAAGCTTTAAACAGTCTTCAATAGCAAAAGTGTGTGATGTCTTGAAGTTTTTTAAGTGCCTTATTTCTACTTGATAGCTTCACATGGAGATTTGCTATAATATGTTAGGAGGCAGCTGCATATGAAATATTTTTAAAAGTAAATGCTTCAGATTATGAGGAATTTAATTCACTAGAGAGTGTATGACATTCTGGTCAAAGTATTCATTAAAAGACATAAGGCAGATGCATTCAACTGGTTAAAATTAAAGCCCAGGTTATGAAATGCTTATTTATATTGAACAGTATGCTACTCCAAGGGAGCTAGAGTTGGTGTAAGATATTGTTTGGCATTAGCTAGAATACAGTACATACTAATTTAGTTTTGTAAAATAAAATGATGTAAGATATTTTCTCTCACCTAGCACTCTCAAAATGCATATATGTTTTAAGTATGTATCTTGCATCATGTAATTGAATACAGATTATTATATATATCAAAGGCTAAGGGACTTGTGTCTTTTTAGTCTGGAGAAGGCCAAGGGGGGCATCTGATCAAGACCTGTAAATACTTAAAGGGAGGGTGTCAAGAGAAAGAGGCCAGTCTTTTTTCAGTGGTGCCCAGTGACAGAACAACAGGAAATGGGCACAACTTGTACATAAGAAGTTCCATCTAAACATGAGGAGGAACTTCTTCACTTTGAGGGTGGCAGAGCACTGGAACAGGCTGCCCAGAGACGTGACAGAGTCTCCATCTCTGGAGATACTCAAAACCTTCCTGGACATGTTCCTGTGCAACCTGTTCTGGGAGGACCCGCTTTGGCAGGGGGGTTGGACTAGATGGTCTCCAGAGGTCTCTTCCAACCCCATATCATTCTGCAATTCTGTGATATGACCTGCATAAACCGAACAAATATTACAAAAATTAAGATACACATGCAAAACTATGGTTCACAGAAGGATGGTAGTTTCTGCAAGATGAAGAGGGGGGGGGAAATTGAATTTTGTTTTGTTTCACAATCTCAAATAAAATTTAATGTATTTTGTTTCTGTTGTGTTTATTTAAGCTATTCTGGAAATAATTTAAATCTTTTTCTGGGTAATGGCACATTTGTACCTAGCGATGTTCATCTAATCTGTCATTCTGCTAGAAATGGTGAGATACCTCTTAACGTATTTCATGTGCTGCGTGCAGCTCACTTTTAAATGCCACAAGCAATACAAATCCGTCATCTCTCCTTGGGAAGCTGCCTGATTCTGTAATACAGCTTACCACTAAGTAGTTTCTCCGATACTCTAGCTATATTTCTCCTGCTTGATTCATGTTCTACTTCCCACTACTTCCCATTAACTCCCTCTGCCCCTGCTATCAGATGCAGGAGGTCTGATTCCTACCTATACTAACTGCTACCTGCTCTGAATGGAGCAGCAAGAAATAAATATCCCCCCACCTCAGAAGGTCACCTCTGTGATCTTTCTGCTGTCACATCATCCCTTCGACACTTGCTGCTGTCCACTGTCAGAAGGAGGATCTTTACTGTGACACCAAAAAGCTATTTTCCTCTTCTAGGAGACACAGCTGGATCTCGACTGAAATACCTCAGCACTGGTGGAGGAATAGGATGTTTCTAAACAGGCAGTGCATTAACTCTTGAGCTCTTGCATAGAAAAGGTTTGTAACAACAGTTTCACATGCAGCCAAAACCATTCAGTGCCACCTGCCTCTTGGTGGCTGATCTACTGCCTCGCGGTACAGCCATCAAACAGCGCTGCTGCCGAGGAGCAGAAAGACTGCACGTGGAGAAAGGTCACAAGGTTTCGACCTAGATTTCAGTCAGCAGGAGACTGCATCAGAAAATAAAAAATTGGATGTTCTTCAGTGCCCTTGACAAAAAGGCTATAGCCCTAGTGAATGAGGAAAATAAGGTGCAACCTTGCCTTTGTGCCATTCTGTGCGTAGCACGAGGATGGAAACTGACTGTGCATCCGTTTGTCGGCAGCCCTCCCTGCGAGAAAGCGCTCAGAAAAAAACATCTCATATGTCAAACCAACTGCTGCTTGGAGCAGAGAAAATAGCTATCTGACTCATGACCACCGAAACAGAAAATCTTTGCTAAACAAGCCATTAAATTTTAGCCGTAAAGTTTGTGAAAGTTGACTGGAAAATCTATGCAAAAATACTTACGCACAAAATATACATTCCTACCAGAATCCTTTCCAGAAGTTGAGACACGTGACCATGTAGTCACCGCAATCATTAGAATAGGTTGACAAAGAAGCAATTTTCTTAAAGTGTTTTTATTAACTTTGGCAAATGGAAATTGAATTAACTGCAGTTTTTCACTAATGCAGTTGCTCTAGCAACTCCAGAACATGAAGGAGAAACAAAATGCATTAAGTAAGTGCATGAAAACCATAACTGTCCCTCTATCCCTGTATCAAAGTGATTGAGCAAATCATAACAGTTCTTATACCTAGAAAATAACTATTTCCCATAAATCTTACATGTCCTCAGGACAAAATAAAACTCTTGTTTCTGTTATATGGAGGAGCATAATTTACTAAGAGAAACAATGACAAGACCAAATATGAAAATATATTGTAAACTGTTATCTGCAATTCTTCAGTGAAATGATAAATCAGGTTATACAATCTCAGGTGACAATTCAGATCTATTACAGCTATCATCTGTGTTTATACAAACACTTCTAATCTTAAATCATCAGAACTATTATTTCACTCCTTCAAGTTCCAGTGGATTTTGTATATTAAATAGGCCTCATAAAACAATGTTACAATTCTTCAACTGAAAATAATACAACAGTAAAACAATCTAATCTCATTGTAAAGGGCTTTTGACAATGGCTGCAATAGCTCATTGTAACAATCCTATTTGCACTACAGCATCTTCACAGAAAAGACCTGATTTCTTATAATTTCTTATATTATTGCATTTATTAGAAGCACTGAATTGAAAGCTCCCCCATCTCTGGTTTACCAGTGACAGTTTTTCCTGTGAAAGTTTCACAGGAGTTTTCTTCAGTACAGTTGTAACTAAAGCAACAGAGGTTAATGTTCAGAATATTTCCTGAATACTGATGGATGGCCAGTACTGCTGATGAACAGAAGCCAAACTTCGAATTGCTTACTTCTGATGGACATCAGAGCCAGATCTAGTTCTCATCCCTACCCTTGACACACCCACACCAACAAGAACTTGCTTAAAAACCCAAAAACGTGTTTTCAGGAAAAAAGCCTTTGTGTAGATGGACAGATGAAGGAACAGATCATTTGCAATGCTCCCTAACACACGAAAGACATCTCGTAACAGCTACTAGATAGCGTATGTTGAGATTGGAATGTGTTGGGCAGGAACCTTTGTTAGAAAGAGAGAAGCCAACCACAATTTGAAATCATGTTTTTAAAACTGACATATAAAACTAGCCGAGAATTTTAAATAGGAAAAACATAACAAAACAAAACAAACCCAAACAAACAAACCAAAACAAAACCAATGTGACAGAAAGATGAAGATGTCTGTTCCCTCCTAGTTTATCCATAAGATTTTCCATTGTGGAGGCCCTGTACTTTGTTGTCTTCTTTCTAGTTTTTTGGTAGTTAGGCAAGACTTCCTTTGCACAGATACCAGACCAAGTAGAAACATTCCTCCTGTATTAACAGAGCTCATAAAATTTTAGCTTTGCTACTGGGTTCTAGGAATTACATATAACTCCAACTTTAGCAGAGTTCAAAGCTTTTTTCTGTGCACACTACTGAGACACCTGTCCTAATGAAAAACAAATAAAATGTGGGGGTGGGGTGTTTGGTTTTTAATGTTCTTATTTGATAAATGAACAGGCTTATGTGTTCATTTTCTACTACTGCTATGAATTTCTTACGTCATCTTGGCCAAATCACTTAATCAGTGAGCATGTTTTCCAGCTCTGAGGAAAGGAAAACAACTTCCTGTTTCATGGAAGGTAGTGGTGATAGCTAAATTCTGTCATGCTGACATAGTGCAGTGAGAAGGGCAACAATGGTTTCTAACCACACTTCTAATCCTACCAAGATGGCACATCCATTCACCTCCACTATATAGTAGCTCAGCCACTGGAGAGTCCTTTCTTGAGATATAGATCTAGGTGACAGTCTCTTTCTTACGCAGTAGTAAGTGAACTCAGAAGTCTAAGGCTGCATAGGAAACTGCTTTATCCTGAGGTTAAATTTAAAAACAACAGACCAATTTAATATGAAAATTCTAATTTCCCTGAGCAAATCCTTTTGTATTGAGCCAGGAAAGAATGAAATCTAAAATCTTTGTAAAAATAGGGGTTTACCCTTGTACATACTTCAAAATACATTCTTTCCACGTGCATTGAATTTTTATTCTAGTACTCACTCATAGACAGTCTCATTCAGACTGTTCAGAACACATTGTAAAAAAAAAGGACAATGGCAGATACTAAGTCTGTGTACACTGGTTCTAAACTGGCAGCACTCAGAAAAAAAACCAGTTAAATTATTTTTTTAAAATAATTTTCTTTTTCACTCTCATGGTAAATATGTAATTTTAATTATGTATTTCGTCTGGTATCATATACAAATATATTTAATGCAATTTGCTTTGCAGCAGTTCACATTACCTATATTCCCAAACAGAAAGACAGTTCCTGAAATTTATACCATTAAATGGAGAAGAAATAAGGTCTATGAACATCTTTGGACACAGTTCAGCCCACTTAGAAACCATTCAAAAGCTCTTTGTGGTTCACCTCATAAAGCTTCTGCCTCTGGTCTGCAAGAGTCTTGCTTCAGAAGTCTCCAAGTAAGATGCATGATGAATGCACAGAAAGAGACGTGACAGCATAAAGGGCTGTATTTTACAGCACCTGCACAACAAGATTTTAACATAGTGTGGAATCTTTTTGGCAGTACTGCAGTAAAAATCTACATTCATTATCCAACTATGGGTAAAATTCATCTTGCATAATGTTATAACAAGATGTTTTAAGTTGGGGTTGCCACTAAACTTCCTTGTATAGCAAAAACAACCCATGAATCCCTGAAAAATTATTAACCTCATTTACTTTGCCTTCCTGGTTTATGATGTATGATGCTTTGGAGGTGCCTCTGTCAATTGACTGCATAGTGAATTGGTGACCACTATGTTATTAATGTAGGCAACTCCATAAATTAGGATAGTTCCAGGCCAGCATCTGTACATTGTATCTCCTGAAGCAGACAGGAAAAATTATCATGCAGTTTCTCCCAGTCTCACATCTTCATTATAGAAACATCATCCCCCCTTGCTTCAACAACTGCAATTTTGACACACTAGCAGTCATACAAAACATGTATACAAAAGATAATTGTCTTGGTCTGATGCTTTCATCATATTCCTTGCTTTATGATGCTTTTAAAGGTTGTTTCATCTGTATTACTTTCTTTTCCATATAAATTATTATTTTTTTAAATGGTCAAGAACTTTCAAAGCTGCCATTCTGCTTTTCCATCAATTTTTCTTCCATACTGAGAGAGTTTGACCTCTGTCTCTCATGAGCCCATGAGCCCAACTTCTGTCTTCTATTCACTTTCAAACAAATCTCTCTGTATGTGTATCAAGCTTGGTGAAATGCCTCCTGGCTACCCACTTTAAAAGCTAATCTATTCTTCTTTTTTTAAAATTTTCTCTTATCATTTTTGCCATAATATAATTTTGCCATAAAATAACTTCTCGTTTTTCTGTATTTCGCTTTCCCTTTGATTTTATCCAGATTTTAATACTGTTACATGTAAGTGTTGGTAGCAGGACACATGTTTTTGATCTCTGCACAGAAACTCTCAATGGATCCTTGTTTCTAGGTATTAATAGTGGGGAAACAAAACAGACAACAAAAACACCAACTTGAAAAATTAACGTTCTTTCCTAAGAGTCTCATGTCTTCCTTTGCAAATGGAAAACATACTGCTGTTTTTCTAAATTTGCCTAGCCTTCCCTTTTTACCACAATTTAACACTGGAGAGCTCTATGAATTGCTTTTGGTAGGTACATAAATTTACTACACTACAGATTGAAAAAGGTGTCCAGCTTTGTCAAATATAATTGAATAAAAGCATCCTAATTTTGGTACTTGCACTGGTGTCTCAGCAGAATGTTCTTCTTGTTCCCTGTTAGAACAATAAATATAGAACAAGGAGTTTAATGGTATTCTTTTTTAGACCAAACTGATGGGGTGAAGTAATTGCTTTTGGTGCTCACAATATCTGTAGCTCGATGAATTTACAAGGAAAGCACTTTAGCCCTAGAGCAAAATTATGAATATGTATCAGGCTCCTGCATTACATTGTCTCCAATACACAAAAATCAACTTTGGCATAACATGAAGAGAGAATAACTAACAATATATGTCCTGAAGTACAAAACTATTATTTAAATTGACAGTCTCACCCCTCTTTTCCTCTAAATAAAGGACAGGGGTCTAAAACAGTCATCCATCCTTTTTCACTTCTCTCTGTAGTCTGTTCACAAGGAGACTGCCATTAGGCATAGCACTGCTGACACCAACATTTTTATATGATACTTCTGATGACAGCTATTAATGCACTATCAAGAGGAGACTTACAATACTAAACATGCATTAAGGAGCTACTACTTCCTAGCTGTCTGGAATTTTTCTAAAACAATCAAGGGAACTGGCAGAAGTCCTAGTTTGCCATCACATACACAAACAATTTGCATTCATCTAAAGCAGCAAGGAATAAGGCTTTCTTAATGCTAATTGGGGGAAAATACTCTTTAAAAGGAGATTAATCTTCAGATTAATAAATGGTTTAAGATCATACATTCAGAGAGAAGGTAACTGAAACCTAAATAAGTGGATGAATGTACAGTAACTGATAATAAACCTTCCAATGAAAAAAATAAAACTGACAGGACTGCAAACTGATAAACTAAATATGATGGATTCTCACTGTGGATATCACTTACTGTCTCACAGTGTTGAGCAAGTCCTTCTCACATTAGTTACAAGCCATGACAGAAATGTTATTCCCCCAGCTTTTTCTTAACGTGGAATATATGATTTAGGAATCATTTCAATACATAATGTTTCGACTTAACTTTGTGGCACTGCTCTAGTACAGCAACATAGATTCAGAAGGCTGATATAAAACCCTTATAACTAAAGGGAAGGAAACAAAGAACAGGAAGAAGCACATAATGGCAACTAATGCAAAACTAAGAAATAGAACGAGAACCACAAAACAGACATCCTAAGCTGTATCAAAGCTATGTTTTTATGCAGTGTACTCAGAAAGAGTACTATATTCAAACTGCATGCCAAAACCTACCAGGCATAATAAGGCAACTCTTGTCAAAGTCTATTCCTGAAAATACAAGCTTGTAAAATTCTAAAACATATTATTTCCTGGGTGAATTTTTCCTTTATTTTCTTTCAATTTTCCAAAGTTTGAGAAAGGGCTGTGTCCATTTGTAAGACTCTTTGTTTGTGTTCACATCTGCAAGTAGAGCCTAATTAGGAAAATTAAAAGACTGATATTTTCATATGCATCTAAATACCTCTTATAAAATCCTGTCAGAGTTTTATTTTCATTTTAAAAGAAAAGAGCTTAGATTGTTGCCGGGAAATTAAGCCTTGTTTTCACTCCTTGTTCTGGTCCCTCAAACAAAATCTTAACTTCTGAAAGGTTAATTTTCACTATAATTGCTATAAAGAGGCTGCCCTGCAAAAGAGGCTTGTTTCCTAGTCAGACAATGGCTTTATCAGAGAGCTTACTGTCCAGCCATTGAAATGTTCATGTCAATGTCAAGTTGAAATACTGTCATACTCATGCCAAGTTAACGAGAGAGTGTTCAGGCACTTGCTGGAGCTAAGAGTCTTACTTTTCTCTCGTTTACAAGCTGTTTCTGAGCCAGCTTCAGATTTGATACAAGCCAGAATTGTTGGAAAACAAAACACGTCATGGCTTTGCTGCTGTATAAAGAAAGGCACTGCGAACAGCCATTTCCAGTACCCTCTGGATAGCAGGAAAATCTGCAGAGAAGGATCTTTTAGGTCTTTCATAACCACAGTTAGTCACACCACAGTCTGTATTCTCTTCCTTTACCAACCAGTGAGGCGGACAGATCTCGTCAAACATTAAGAGTCATCTTTGTTGTTATCATGCTCCCTTCTTTTTAGCCTGAACAGGGGACAGAGAGAAACCTGGGTATTTTGTAGGACAGTAGTTCCAGAAGTGGAGACCTCACAAGTGATGGTCCAGAGCAGTAGATGTGACCTCTTATCCAGATGCAATGGCGTGACACCACCATGTCCGTTTTGGAAACACAGCTACTGTCTTGGTGACAGGGTAGTGTCTTTGGAGGCTTGGGTTTTGGGGGAGAGGACTGGAAGATGAGTGTGCTTTGGAAAGTTTTAGAATGGGAAAAATCCTAATTCTCTAGGTGTGAGATCGCTGCAAGGTGCTAGTATTTACAGACACTGCAGTAATTTTGACTTTGCAGGAGTCAATCCAGGCCATCTTGTGAGAATGATAAATTACCTTGCTCCATACTGAACTGGATCCAGGATGTAGAAGACTGTACAGGAAACGATCACTTAAAAAAAAAATAATAATCCATCCAAAGTACATTTGTAGGATGATGTCAAGTAAGAGACACTACAGTATCTAGAGAATGTCTGAGAGAGACAGCAGGAGTCAAATAGCTACTGCTTTTCATCCATCTGGCCACCAAGTCCTCATTCTAAAGTTATGTGGATGGTGGGCTAGATGCAGGTATGATAGTAAGAATGGTGCTATGAGCTGTTTCTTCTATATGTTGAACAAGATAAAGAGAGAAATGGCTGGAATTTTTAAAATTGATTGACATCAGAAAGTTTTACTTTTCCAGCGAGACTCCTTTGAAAATATCATATATTCTTCCTGTCATCATAAGCCAAAAAACTGTCTTTTAAACATTTTTTAAAGAAAAAAACAAAGGGGATGAAGTTCCTTTTTCCATAAGTAATCAAGAGTCTATTACACCAGTGGTCAGCTAGGCCTACAGAGAGAGAAAACATTCTGTAACTAGGAATTTCTGGTATTTATTACACAGAGAAGAAAGGGAATCTTTTTCAGTCATGTTCTTCTCAAGGTTAGCAAACATCTGTTTACAAGGACTACGATGCCCAGGAGCAAAGTAGCCAGAATGGAGAGGTTAACAACTCATGTTCTGGATAGGATGCTTAGCCCTGTCATCCTCCTCACTGAGGGATCCTGGAGAGATCTGGAAAAAAGATTTGTGTGAGTCACTTGCCCTGGACAAAGCATGGGGCATTAAACCTATGTATTTCTAACATATGTGCCATTACAATATAAGGGATTTCATTCGCACTTGAAGGAAAGCAACCCTGTCATGCTAAGATGGATGTAGAGTGAGCTGTAAAACTCTGTTTCACATTATATGCTATAAAAATTGAAATTGCTTTCTTTAATGAAGGAAGTTTTACTTTTTCAACCTGAACTAAAAGTTCAACTCAAGAGAAACTACTCTATTATGTTGCAACAGATTAAATGGAGAATTACTTTTCATATTGTCTTTTTTCTTTAGAAAAAGTACTTTCTGGTAAAAAAAAAACCAAAAGAAATCTTTATGGAATAAAGAAGGGCAGAACAAACAACTTGCACACAATTTGCACAATAAAGACTTCCTCTACTAAACTGAATAAACAAAGCAACCAGTTTTAAGAAAGAAAATTTTCTTACCAATTAGGTAATTTTCACCCCTCGAGAATTAATTTATGCAAACTCTACTGCCTGCCTGTCAGCAGCCAACACCACTTTTCAGTAAAGAGAGAGAAGTTTCCACATGTTTAAAATATACATACCACTGTATTCCTCTGAAAATGTGACAGTTATTTCTAAGTTTACAGTTTACATAATGTGACGACTTTTTCATTTCTCATACTTAATTTCCATTCATTCTTAAAGTGTAGCTATAATGTTGAATTTTCAGAAACACATGTATACATACAAATATACATTAAAGGTATACATTGACACAAGAAGCATTTATTTATGCATTAGTAGGTATTCTGTGTATCAGAAATAACAGATGCTTTAGCGCCAAATGACAGAACTGGAAGCACACACAGTGCGTTGTACTGTGGCTGATACATACCCAGTTCAGACTCCCAGATCACTCCTTCATATAAGCCTCTGTGTATGAATGACAGCATAGAGTTGGTGGTCTGCTGGCAGAAGAGCTCATTTTAATACGCTTTAAGAGAAGAGAGGCTATTTCATAGGTATATGGTTCTCTAAGGAGCTATGATTCACTTAGACTGCTGTGTACATGGTACACTGTACTGGAAGTAATGAGGAAAGAAGAGAGATGCTGTGGTCGTGACACTCCATGTACTAAATGTGACCTATGTGTCCTTTAGTTTAAAGTTCAGATTTCAGGTGAACTGTGAATGTCAGATTACTATGTGAATTTATGATCATCACTTCTTTTGCTCTAGGGATCCTACTTCCCCCAAGGACCTCATAAAAATATTTGCCCTGTCTCAACCTTTCATTTTGTTCAGCAAAGATCCATTGAAAAGGTATCTGTATCACAGCTGCAGTCCAATGTCAGCCAAAAAAAAAATGTACAAAAAGTTCTGCTGAGCTGCAACTCACTGCACTGAGCTGAACAAAAGCTTCCTTCCTGAAGAACTGCAAAGGCTCTACTTCTGACAAAAGCTTGCTTTCTTTTTCAGCTCTTTAGGATTCAGCATCATGACTTCAGGGATAGCTGTAGACATGCAGAGGTTATGTGGAGATTTCTGAGATCTGAGATTCAGTTCCCATTATATTTCATAAATCACTCTGCTACCTTTCCACGATACTTTTATTTTCACGTAGAGAAGCCAGCCTGCTGAGATAAACCTTTCTGGAGACAGTCGTCTTTAGAACTGGCATGTTGCTCCGAAGTTGTGTTCATCAAGTCCACTATCACTTTCCTTAGAGATTCATAAATTAATTTCAGGCATTATACAGATGCAATTTTAAACATAGGCTTAAACAATGACTATCATTTGAGCTGGCTCTGCAAACACTGTGGGTCCATTCCTGACAAATGCTGGTGCTGAATTTCTAGCCAAAATCTATGGAAGGTTTAAATGTTTTGCAAGCTATTTCCTTGATCTCTTTGTATTAAATATAGCGGGAAGACTCTAATTTTTTTCAAGACCAACAAGTGCTACTGTTTGGCAGGATTTTTTTTTGCTTCAGTTTGAACACTGGGGATATCTCTCACTGTAATGTTGATTCATGCAAACGAATAAACTGAGCACATCTACTTGTTCTTTTTTCTCAGCACCTGAAGCAATAGAAAGCAAAATAATTTGAAAAACTTGTTCATTTTAAACTTGTGTCAAGAGGCTAAACTATACTAGCTGCAGTTTTAATCACAGAATATACTCATATTTGTTTGACTTTATGAGGTACATGAAACATTGGGCCTTTTTGAAAGAAAAAGGTCATAAAAATGGGTCATAAGAAACTGAACATTGTCCAAAAGTAGCAAGCTGGCTCAGTTTTTCATAGAATTATTTGGAAGAAACAATATTGAGCGCTCATACTAGAAAAGAAATACGCAAGGCAGAAATAGAGTTCTGGTGTAAAGATTAATGTGGTGCAAATAAAAGATTGTTGTTTAAGTTAAGCAAATCTGTCTTAGCCCCAGCTCATAAATAGCCTCACATTTACTCTAACATCCAATTTTCATTCCCATCATAACAATTGCAAAGTTAAAAAATGCAGTTCAAAATTTACGGCACTCCTTCTTTACAGAGGAGTTATTCTTCAAACCCATTAGTGTGGAATCAGACTTAAAGCAGCTCACATTTAGCACGTATTGTATTTTTCCCCACTGAGTTTATAACATTAGGTCAATTTATTTTCTTAAGTGCACATGATCTGTTGAAGTGTCCTGCAAGTACTTCCACCACATTACATTTAAAAAACGCCAAGGAATGCATTTATGTATGTAACTGAAGTCTCTCATATTTGACTTCCTTTTTTTTTTTTTTATTTTTTTTTATTTTTTTTATTATCTGAACAGCTACCAGGAGAAAGCATTATCCGTTCCTTATCTTGTGCGAAGGCCAGCAAAGTACGATTACAGCTGGTGGATCGCGAGTGACATCCCTGACACCAAACCTCTGGGGAAAGGATGCGCATGCAGATTTAGCTCAAGTGCTCAGATCAAGGGTAAGGCAGCCTTGCCTAACAGCATTACGCTGCCCATAACTCACATGCCCCCTGGGTGGCAAAAGGTGCATCCAAGCTATGTAGCTTTAGCTGCTGTAGCAGTGCAAAGGAAGTTTTGCTTTCCAGTGAAGTAAGGACAGCTTCTGTTAGTTTCCAGTGACAGCCTGGCTTTCAATAAACAGTAAGATATTTTCTGAGATGGTTAAAGTATTTAAATTCTTGCTCTCCAGGCTTTGTGGTAGGAACATTGATATAATACCAGATGCATGAAACAATCTGTCACACTCACATAAAAGGTTGGACTTTATATTTACCGTTCCGTTATTCAGTTTTCAGCTTGAAAATTACAGGACTTGTATAAGTACAGTCATACTGTTTTGAAGAAGGAAATGTTGTTTAAAATATTCTGGGCAAGTTATTTCTATGAAGTAAAGAGATAAAATAAACAAACAAACCCTTTAAATCATACTAAATATGAAAGGAAACAAAATGTTAGAATTAAACTGTCATTGGATGACTGCTTTTAACACTCACTGTCTTCATTGAATTTCCCATGAAGGGGTCCAAAGGCATAACTTACCTAAGTATATGTAATCAGCAACACAGAACTTTATTTTTAAGATTTATGTTTGCTTTCTACAAAAAAGCATATTCTAACCATGTCATATCTAATATGTATGCAGTAAAGATTGACAAAAGCTCATACAATAGTTTTCTCCATCTCCAAATTATTAAGTTAGCTAAAATGTAATGTGTGGGGGAAAGTTACAAAGAATTTATGGAAGGGCAATGTCTAATTAGTACCTGAAGTTGTACTGGGCTGCTGGTTCTAATTAATAACACTTCCTAAGTGTGTTCAAAGGCATTTAAGTAAAATGAAAGCCTTCAGAAATGCATTGAAGCATTTAATGTCTAGATACTGTAGTGATAAGCCTTCTATAAAAGCCTAAAATAGGTTAGACAGATTAGACTGGCAGATAAAACAGAGAAAGAAATCATAGGCAAATAAAATACACAGTCAGGTATGAAAGACAAATATGCTTGAAAAGAAATAAACACAGAGACACAAAAAAGTAATTCAATTTGAGTAAAAGTTTGCGCTTGGTTATAAAAACACTGTTTGTAGTAGCAATTTTAAATATCATGCACGTTATAATGGAAAATATACCCAGAGCTGCTCTAGATTACAAACACCTTTTAAAAAACCAAACTTTAAACTTTTCTTATAAAAGCAATTAACATTCCCTGGGAGGTATGTTATGACATACATGCGTTATACTGAACCAGCTCTTTCACTGCTCAAACATATCAAATCCAAATAATCTGGTCATGCAAAAATACTAATGTACTACAACATTGTTATGCTTAGTCAGTGGAGCAAAATAAGGAACTGTAGGTCATCTTGTGCTGTTAAAAACCCCAAATGGCTTGTGACGGCCTATTCCTTGCTTCTTTACAAACATATATGGAGCTCAGATCTAATAACCAAGTTGTAGACAATTAGTGTTTGGTGAGATGAACCCCACCCTGAACATGGTTCCTGTCTTTCAGGTGATACAATCTCCGTAGAATTTCACATGCTTACACAAATAAGCATAATAGAGAAAAACCATAAATATATTACACACATAATGTTTGGTAATGCCAAGAACCAAAAAACCAAACTGCAGAAGATCACACGCAGGGTTTTCACCTCTTCCTTGCACACCCATGGCAGTAATCAGGGTGTCGCAGGGGAGCAAAAAGATTGCTGTTTATTTACGATGCCGGGTGTCCAGGAGAGATGATAAGAGCCCATTGAAGTTGCTGAGTGACTAATGAGAAGTGAATTATACCTTTCCGAAGACTGAAACGGTGTGTGCCACCCAGCCTCCTGGGATGCGTAGGCAAAGGGGTTGCTGCTCCCAAGAAACCCTGAAGCGTGGGGTCCGAAGGCTGTGTGATAGCAATTGCTGCAAAATCTGTAGAGACTACTGGGGTTGAAGGAAGAGGAGCTCCAGAAGGGCTCAGGGACTGGTCTTTTTTTACATTTTAGAGCAGCCTGAGCACCGATGGAAAAACAGCTCTGAGGTGACACTACTGAACAGGTGGGACTGCAACCGAGCAGCAGTGAGCCCTCACTGCCCACACTGAGCAGAAAGCTCATCAGTTGCCTGCTGGGCCGCAGACCTGGCCTGTTTTAACACTTAACTAGATTCCCCAGGGCCAGGTGCCTGATCAGCTCAGCTTCAGCTAAAGAAAATGCAGCGGAGCTGGAGGGAGGTGGAGAATCCCTTGCTTTGTGAGGCAGAAAGACAGCGAGGCGGAGGATAAGAAAGTTCCCCATTAGATGACAAGCAGTCCTTCCTTTTAACATTTTTATACGCCTCTTAATAGCAGTTCCTACTGCATAAACTTCAAGCAGGCTGGGGCTGTGTAAACATCCTCCCCTCCCCTCTGCTGTGCTGGGCCTCTCGCTTATCCCCCGCCGGCAGCTGTGGCTCAGGAGGCAAACAGTGGTCATGCTGTTCTGTGCACAATGACAGACAAATAAAAGAACAAACAAGCTCGGGAGATTTAAAA
This sequence comes from Nycticryphes semicollaris, assembly GCA_013400055.1. Lineage (NCBI taxonomy): Eukaryota > Metazoa > Chordata > Aves > Charadriiformes > Rostratulidae > Nycticryphes > Nycticryphes semicollaris. The sequence goes on from VXBJ01005257.1 coordinate 340,852, forward strand.
TCTAGAGCTGAGGGACTTTGCTGAGTTTCACTGCGCCTCTGTGATCCTCCCACTAAATGTGAGAGATGTTTTCTTCAATAAATGAAGCCCATAATAAACATCTCTCCTCATGTCTCTCTAGGGCCCTTAGGGAGCTCTGCAACGGCGGAGTGGAGAAATTTTCAGAAAGGTGTCCTCTGATGGATTTGACTTACACGGCATCAGTTGTTATGAACTGCCAAGAAATGGGAAATGGGATGTCTCATGGCACCCATGGACTCCAGCCATTAAAAATCATTGTATCAAATGCATATTTGAGCTTTATTTCAAAGAAGTGTTTGATTCCATCAAACTATTTTTGAAGCATAAAGTTTTATTTATAAGGACTCTTTGCCTTTCATACCTCCCTTGTACACTCGATTCAAAGTTTCTCTCCTTAAGGGCATGAAAAAAATTTGTGCGTTAATTAGCAAATTTAGATTTCAAAAGTTATTTTATCACAGAATAACAAAATTGGAATATATTAAGTTGAAAATATATGAAGATGTTTCTAAAGCTGAAAAAGGCAAGGCCAGGTGGTAACTGGACCTCACATCTGCATGGTCAGAATAAGTACGATAGAGGACAAGTTCAAAGGCTCTGGTTTCAGCAGGGTGTTATCATGACACATATTGTATGTGCAAAACCTTACAAACTCTCATAAATGTACTTGCAAGACGTAAGTGCTTTATAATCAGTAATCTGCCCAACATTTAAAGCCTGCTGAAATTACAGAGGATCTCCTTTCTTTTCAGTTCTTCTTTTCAGTAGGCTTAAGGTCAGGTCTTTTACATTCAGTATTTAAAAGCAAACTCAGGAAAGTCACTGTTCGATCAATTCTTGTCCTTCCCCCTCATAAGGATCTATCTCCCCAGCCATACTACAAATCATGCAAGTCTCCTTTAACAATAAATGACAAGCTTTTACTATTGTTCAGAATTACACCTCATTTGGAAGGGAGGTGAATATCTCTTTTATCTGATGCACCATCAGCAAAATTCTTTATCTAAATCTGACCTGCAGAATTTTTGTTAGTGAGTTAAATGTGAAAGTCACAAACACAGATTTTCAGATATTGTATTCGGAGCTGGCAATTAGAAAAGCCATCTTTGACTTCCTTCCTACACTGACAGGGAAGTCATTGAGCAAATGCAGAATTTTACAGGCTTTTCAGACTATTTTTTCTGATTATATTTCCTGCAATTTTATCTCTCTAAAATATTTGCTGCAACTTGGAGTGAAGGAAATGAAAACCAGTATCAAGAAGGATGTAAAATATCCCTAACACTGTAATTCTAATACTTATTTACAAATTTATGTTAGCTCTTTATACACTTATCAGCTCAATGCTCCACAAAGTTAGCGATTCCAGTGCAGTTAGTTACAGCTATCTGATTGCACTTTGTAATTTAGATTGGACATGGATCCAACAAACTCTGGGAAGATTCTGAACGCTATTTGGATGATCTAGATAGATGTACTACAGGGGTATGCCAGCTCCCACAGCAATCATTCATGAAATCTCTATTATTATTAATGGGACCAGTATAGTTGTTGCTTCATTTTGAAAATAAAACCAAACCAAACCAAAAAAGTGTTTCTAAAATTTTCAGCATTCGTATGACAGAGATCATGCCTGCACAACAACAACTGCAATGTCACTGAGATGAGCTGGAACTTTAATGGAGGAAGTCACATGAGAGTATGTAACAAATTTCTGAAACAAAAACATTGATAAATTACTTACCTGAACAGGGGAAATGCATGCCACACCAAATGTATCATCTTACTTAAATTATAAGATACATACACACACACAGAGGCAGATTTTAAAATGTTATTCTATACAAGTTTATTATAAATAAGGTGGTATAATATAAAAATAAGATAGGGATTACTAATTTCCTAAACGTTTAGTCACTTTGCCAATAAAGCCGTAACTGTAAAACCTTGTAAATAAATGGATTATTACAAGAATATAAAGGATACAAAGACTTTCCAAAGAACTCTCAAAGTGGAAACAGATGTAAAGACTAAAATTAGGTGATAACCCAAAAAACAACGTCTGAATGTTTCTTATTCTGTTTATTAAATATTAAAGGAAGAATCAAACTATAGCAAACATTAAACAAAAGAAATCCTGTGCTATATAGTTCATGCACAGCAATGTTAGTAACTTGTAAAAGACCTGAAAGAATCTTTGGCAGAATTTTATCCTCAGGATCTTGTAACAATTCATTGTGTATGCTATGTTTATATATTGTAAAAGGTCAAGAAAAGCCAAATTTACCTTGGTACTGTTTTAACACAGTAGATTTTTCAGTTATGGAAGAAGTGGGCCTTATATCTTGTATTATTGTTTATTATACTATGGGCTTATATGTAATTTCACATCCTTTAGCACTGGAAGTGTGGTTAATGTTGTAGATGAGCAAGAACTGTATCTTCACAGACAAATGCTGTGACTGTCCACTAACAGGTAATGTTGAAATGCTGAAACATTTTTTTTTGTGTTTGCATACATGTTTATACTTGAGTCAGACCTTTGGGCAGTACATGTTAGAGGAGAACTGGGTAAAGATAAATGCTTGACTGTCTAGTGTTAGTAACTGCATGCACTAATGAGTAATCACTTTGTCCTTCCCTCTGCCTTGGGAGGATAATGGAAGTGACAAGAGACAAGTTCTTGGTTCTTTTTTCTTGACCCAGTGAACGCCAGGCAGCTCGAATTTATGCCACTGACAGAGAGTTTTCATGAGCCCAGGATGCCTCTGCTGTTGGTTGTTCCCACTTCTGCCCTTCTGCACCCAGCATACCCCTAAGGAGACCAGTGTCATATTGTGAGTTGGAGGGAATTGCTTGAGGTTCTTTGTCTCTTCGTGAATAGAATATTCATTATCACACCTGTTAATCTTTAGATGCACCCTATGTATATTTATTACAGCTTTCAGAAAATATTATTATAAATAATTGATATATTAAATTAGAGTGGGTGAGACTAGATTTTATTTCTTTTGGCATGACTATAACTTTGGTTTTGTTTTCATTATGCCTTCCCCTCAAAAATATAGATAAACTTCTGTCTTTCAAGCTCAACCTTCTGTGATCTCCGCTTCAATTACAGCACTTTTGACATTCATATGATACAATACAGACTGAGGATGGCTTTTAGTTGAAAACCTCTGCCAGCTGTGTCTTCCTACAGTTTTGTTTACTGCTTGACATACTCAAAATTCTGTCTCTGGTTTCCTGAGTTACTTCTCAACTGGGGACTTGATCTTGGAACACATATACACACTACATTCTTTAATTTGCTAAAAGTGATTGTCTGTAGAATTGGCATCACTGCTGTAAGATGTTCTGCAAATGCAGAGAGCAAGGCACATGGGATCTAGCTGGGACAGTATGCTCTTGAAGTTATTGCCTACATGAACAGTGTCTGTAATAAAAATACTAAATCAGACAATAGCAATAATGGGTGATGGTTTATTTAATCTCTGTTACTGATTAATTGATAATTAAAATGAATATCATTCTTCTGACATTTTAGCATATATTCTCCTGAAAAATTGAAATGAGGAATGATTTATCTTTTGATGCTTTTTACAAAGCTTCTTCACTCCTTGCATCTCCTTCTACAATCTTTATCATCCCTTTTTTCATATAATACTCAAAAATGTCATCTCAGGATAACCTTTTGTTTGACCTTTCCACAGATAAATACCCTCTAAAGAAATCAAACTTATATTTTCCAATTTCCCACTTTCAAATCATCAAGAGCAGGAAATACACACAGAAATACTGTTCTGGTTCTTGTTCTTGAGCTGAAAACATCAAATTACCATTTGACCCATTTTAATAATTTAAAACTATTTTCCTTGTCTTTTAATCTCAAAAATGTCAATTAAACACTGTCAGTTATAATGATATCAAATGACATACCCTACTTCTTTTGATGAAAATGATTAGTTTAGAAATGTAGAGCCATTTTTATGCATTTATTAATGATATCCTTTAAAAAATGAATAAACAAAGGAACAGATCTTCCACATGCCAAAGGTTAAAAGTACATCATGGTATTATCACTGAAAAAAATGACAGAAGATTTGGGACCCATAAGGGTAGCTGAAATGGGTCTGGTCGCATTTCATTCATTATTTTAATGCTGGAAAATATGGAATAATGCTACTTAAATACTACCTTTACACCACTGAAATTTGTAAAGTCAGGAGAGGCTTTGGCCAACTGAACATTGCTCCCTGGTGAGTCATTTTACTAAATTTAGTATTCTAAAAACCATTGGGGAAAAAAAAAGAAAAAAAGAAAAAAAGGGGGAGAGCGGGGAAGGTTGAAAGTAGCCAAACTGTTATTTAGAAATAGTCATAATCTACACAAAATAAGAAGATCATCTACGTATTTAAAAGATGGCTCATGGGAGGACAGAAAGGGAACCCTACACAAACACTCATTGCTATGTCTCTTCCCACCTCCTCCCTCCTAATTGACTTCAAAGCTATTTTCTGGAACTGTAACATTTGCCTTTAGGATTGATTCATGTCAATGGAAACCTTTACAAATACTGCTCTCTGATATTTCTAGCTGTATATAAATGAAACTTGTTTTTTCCAGAGCTCATTGAAACTTCTGTGAGTCTTCCCTTGACTTTGATCTGGATCTGGCCAAACGTGAAGAAAACATACTACATAACTGGAGTTCCTTGGTAACATTAGATGGTTAAATAAAATAAATAAATAAATTTAAAAGTATAGGTGTACTTTCTGTTGAATGTAGTTCAGACTTTCCTTTCCAAAATATTATAACTTTGAACAGAACTTCTTAGTGGGGGAATACTGGAGAAGTGAAACTTAAAATATACAGGATAGAAAAGATAGACTGATTTTTACTTACTATTGATTTAATTCTTAAAATATTTTGGTTTGATGTCCAGCAAATCTGTATAGCAGGACACTTACTGATAAATGCCATAGGATTGTAGTGACACCTCAAATAATAATTAAAAAATGAAAGGACTTCTGTATCGCACATGAAACTAAGACAAATTAAGAAAGATAGGGTGCGAGTAGAACTTTGTGAAAGATCCCAGCCTAAGTGTCACTCAGCAGAGACTGTGAGAGTCTTCTGCTGTCAAGACCTACTGTCTTTGTTCACCAAAGGAGATTAGCAGCAGTGAGGAAGAATAAAAAAACCCACCACTGTTGTAATGTTTAGCAACCTCCTTCACTCAATCATGGAGCAAAGTGGACTTTATACATAACAAGATCCGTATCTCTTCATCTGGCCAGTCTGGGACTGGTCAAAAAAAAAGAGCTATCCTGGAGAGTATCACTGAACTGAATTGTACAAATTAAATACATACTCTGAGTGAGTTCAAGCATTTGCTTTCCCAGATGGAGAGAATTACATACATGCATATAATGGCAAAAAAATGTTAACAGTGTTCTATGCATTTAGAGTATTTAATGACACCAGCTGGTTCTTGGCAAGACCTTGCATTCCGATTGCCTCACTGAATATTACTTTAAAAAAAATGCAAATGTTTTGTTTGAAAAATCTCCAATTTCAAAGTCTGAAGTGCATGGCTGCACTACAGTTTGTAACAAAGTATATGATGACTCCAACCAAGGTTGTCCCCTTGACATGACAAATAATGCATAAAACTCACAATGTTTTAATTTGTCTCTTTCGGTTTAACTGCACCTTGAAAGTCAGGATGTCAAATCAGGAAAACCTTATTCGTAGGGACCCATGCATTAGATCAGTACATCACTTTTTCCTTCCCATTTGTAAATTGTAAAAGACTTCTGATAAACAACTTAAATTGATTTTCAGTTAATGCAGATGCTAGGGGATACTATTTTCAGCAAGAACTCCGTGTCCTAGACCCCTAGACTCTTAGACTGAAGTCAGGCCCAAGCTTTTTGAAAATGAGTACTGATAAACCTTCATCAAATTGGAGGAAACTTAGAAATGCTGGCCTTAACACTTTTGATCTCTCAGACATAGGAAGATAAAAGGTTTAGCATTTGGAAAGCATTTTGAAATCCTGACAGGAAAGAATATATGGACAGTATCCAGAGCCCCTTCTAGAAAAGTGCAGCCATTGCCCTGTAACTACTGTTATTTCTAAGACACAGGATGATTCAGATGGCCCTCCCAGACTGCAACACCAGGCTTCCTCTGTAATTAAGTACCTGCATTGTCAGACTGGGGAAGACATTTAAGTGACCGCACTCCAATGATTTTAATGGGGCATAGACTCCTAAATACTTCTGTGGGCAGGACCTGTAGTGAAGAGTCTGCCTAACCTTAGATATCACAGACTCTTCCCATTGACTTCATCGGCAACCCTAGGGAATAGGATGTCTGAAAGCTTACTGCTGTTTCATATCTAAAGCAGGTATCTAAAAGTAGATGCCCTGACTTCCGCTTCAGTTATTCTTATGAGATAAGAGAAAAAGAAAGTAGTCTGGCTCCAAACTTCATTATGATTTTATGTAAATGATTTTAAGTAAGGATTCTTATTCTCCAGTGCTTGAGGATCCTGAAGGTGAATTACTTTTTAAAGCTACTTTAGCAAACTTTCAAAGATTTTGCAAGCAAACTTCATATTTCCTTGAAAATTCACACTCAAGACAGCTGTATGTACACCTCAATATCATAAAAACCACCTTTAAATACCTTTGTGTTCTTTTTTCATCTACCTCTCCATCCTTGCACTATAGAAACAGTAAATTCTCTCACTATAAAAAAATATCACACTGGGGAATTTTTTATTCAGGTACATTTTTTTTTTACATCACCTATAGACATTGTCTGTTTAGTTGTAATGATGTGTTATTCAAAAGTCTCTAAAAAGGACTACCCACAGGACTGTCTGAAGAAAAATCTACAAAGATTTTGGTGATAAGGAACAAAAAAATTCGGTAAATTATCTTGCATGGGATTTCACAGACATTTCTACAGAACTCTGCTCTAATTTTTCAGAATTTCCTCATAAAGGTAGATCTTTGCAAATCATCTAATCACTGTGCCTGAATGAGCTCTCAAATTACAAATATATACATACATACTAGAAAGCATTCTCTCGAGGCTGAAGTTCTGGCATCTGGCTTAGACAGGAAAGGAAACCATCGAAAACAGAAACCTCAGTCCTGAATCCTAAAAGGTTACTGTTCTCAGTAAAAAAGCTCAGCTATTTACAAGACAAGGCACAGAAAAATACCAAACAACTTTCCCATAGCCAAAATAAGCAACACATCTGGCTTTGATTTTCATTCCCTTTCCAGCTGTAATGTTAGAATTTTCAAAATGTCTATCATTTTACTTATATAGATTTAATTTAATTTAGAAAAGGCTCATTGTATAAATGCATTGCAGCTTCAAAGACATGCTTCTTCAAAATTATAGCATGAGAGCTTCCCATGGTTTCCATGGAAATGACCTTTCACTATTTCCATGGTAATGGATCTAGTTTTATATATTTCTCTTTTATGAGACTTTATTATACCAACAAAGCTAACATCCAGTATATGGCCCTTAACTTACGTATGCGAACTCACTGAGAGAAGTAATCTGACTCCCAAGCCCCGTGGGCATGCTAAGCTTTTGTATGTCTTTTTAATACTGTGTGAGTAACAGAGTTTTGAAAAAGATCACCTACTGCATATTGTCAGTAGAGAAATGCTGATATATTTTGCTCATTGCTATGTTCCTAAAGGAGTCTGGATTCATCTGCTGCAGTCTTTTCCAGACTGCTCCACTGCTCCCAAAAGAAGAACAGCTGGGAAAAAACAAATGGATTGAGAGCTCAGAGTCTTTCATAAATTCCAGGCTGTTAATCCTGCTGTGAAATAATTATTTTGCTAGTGCATTTATTGAAAATCTATAGGTCTTTGAAATTATGTATCCATAGGCTTGTTGATGTCTCTTTCAGAATTTATGCTTAAAATTGTTTTTCTCTTCCCTTTTTCATTTTTTTATCATTATGGTTATTGTTGCTGTCATCAAAAGCTAAAATCCTCTTCTTCACCCTGGAGACAAAAAGAATGGAAGCAGTGGATTCAAAGCTGTAACAACTGACAGCAACAGAGCAACCAAGGTAGCCCTGTCCCCAGCATCCTTGACACCTAAATAAACCAGTTACACCTAAGGTGTTAAGTGCCTTATGGTGTTATGGAGATGGGGCTTGGACAGGCCTGAACTGCCACTGAAGTTCACAAATACAAAATCCATACTCTACAGAGTGATGTTCCAGTAAGGTGAAATTTGAAAGAAAATTCCAGAAATATTTCAGTAAAGCTTCTTCCATCTCAGTCACAGCATTTAATAATGAAGCAAATCCTACAAGTCCATTTTCTTTGTTTCACTGCCCATTCAGAAAAAGTAAATAAAAGAAATCTGTGGGGAAACCCTTTCAGAGGTGCAAATTTCTCAGAGAATGAGAAAAAACACATGAATGTGATTGGGCAATTTAGTCTGACTCATATATAACTGTTGGTGATGAACAAGATGCTAGATAGAATTTTACCCTGTCATTCAGATTTGAGTTTCCTGGGCCAGCTGTTTTAAAACTACCGATTACTAAGTAAGATAGACATGAGTCAGATGCAGGTGGCTGCAAGACAATGATTGCAGATGACAAAGGTAAAAGAGCCGCTTTTCAGCATAAAATTTAATTTTAATGCTCTTTTTGGTTTTGTTTTGTTTTTTGGGTTCTTTTAATGAAAATAATGGGTCAAAGTGGTGGTTAGAGGGTTTGCTCTTAGAAATGTCCTAAGAATTAACTCCTTCACCTGCTTTAAAGGAGATAAAGACCAACGTAAAAATCACTTGTCACTAAGTGGTCAGCTGGTAAGTAAGCATGTATATCACTTTACATTACTGTTAAAGAATAACTAAAATGCTGGGATCATCGCTTACACTTTTGTTTTTTAAGGTACTGCAATCACAGTGACTAGAAAGGCTTCATCCTGCCATCACTGGAAATATTCAGCTCCATTTAATTGTATTCCTTACACATTTCTAAATGAAGTGTATTACAAGCAATGACTTTTATTCTATATATTGAACGCGCAGGCTTGGACAGAGAAATATTGAAACTGGAAATACTCAGACAAAACGCTCAAAGAAACAGGAGGTTTAAAAAACCTGACCTCACCTAACTTTAAATCTCTGCAGGGTTCATGGCTACACATGAGCTACTTAACACATAGAATTAAATTCACAGGACTGATTGTGGACATCTACTTCAGGGTAAAATTAGATCAATCAAACCACCAAATTGTTTGCTACTCTCCACTAACTATAAAGGGTGTCTAGGTGATTAGATCATTCAGTCAGATGAATTTAATCCACAATAATTGCAGAAGCGGGCATCTGATAATACTAGAGGACAGCATTTATTTCTCAGAAAATGTTCCTCTTACATTGCATTTTGTGTCACTAGTTCTTTAGAGAAAATATTTAAGAATGTTTTAATAAATTATTTTTCTTAGTGAAGCTTGCATTTTTATTGATAATTCTAAATTTTTAAACTTATTATTTTAATTTTCTTTTTCTTAAAATAGATCTGTTTAAAGAAGGCTTGAAGCCTTTACTTAAGTGAAATATTTGCTTCTGGCAATGAAGTATTTTTGGATATGAGAATGAATTATATTTTTTCTTAAATAATGCTGATTTCCCATTTATTTCTTCTGTAGGTTGACATTTTTGTCACACTTACAAAGACAGACTACCTAATTTCTTGTCATGGCCTATAGCAAAGCTGTTTACAATGGTATTTGTAGAGTGATTTGGATCAGAACAGTAATATACTATTTCCTTTTTTAAAGGTATAACTCTAGGTGATGTCAATGTTTGCTTCCAACAAGATAATACTGTGTCATACTGAAATGGAGCTATATCAACAAAAGAGACTATCTAAAAAATTAGAAAGAAAAAAAATAATCAATATTCTTGCAAGTCTGGAAAGACTGGGCCATCATAAGAGAAGAGAAAAAAACACACAACAAAACACACCCAAAAAAAGTCCTGTCAAAAGACTTTTTAAAATAAAGCATAAAACCACAAAGAAGCATGGAGACTTAACACTGTTGAAGCTTTCTTACTGTACCCCTGTGGTATGAAGGTATGTCACCACGCAGACGTAAGTCTCTTGTCAGAGACTTCTGTTAAAAGAAGCACGTCAATTGCAAAAATAATTGCTTCACAACCGTGGTTTAAAAGTACAGGTAGAGATAAATACCAAGTGTGTTGGCTGTAAAATCACAGAATCACAGAGTATCAGGGATTGGAAGGGACCTTGAAAGATCATCTAGTCCAATCCCAGTGCCGGAGCAGGAATACCTAGACCAGGTCGCACAGGAACGCGTCCAGGCGGGTTTTGAATATCTCCAGAGAAGGAGACTCCACAACCTCTCTGGGCAGCCGATTCCAGTGTTCCGTCACCCTCACTGTGAAGAAGTTTTTTCTCATATTTCAGTGGAACCTCCTATGTTCCAGCTTGCACACATTGCCCCTTGTCCTATCATTGGCCATCACTGAGAAGAGCCTGGCTCCATCCTCCTGACACTCACCCTTCACATATTTATAAACATTTATTAGATCACCCCTCAGTCTCCTCTTCTCCACGCTAAAGAGACCCAGCTCCCTCAGTCTTTCCTCATATGGGAGATGCTCCACTCCCTTCATCATCTTTGTGGCTCTACACTGGACTCTCTCAAGCAGTTCCCTCTCCTTCTTGAACTGAAGGGCCCAGAACTGGACACAATATTCCAGATGTGGTCTCACCAGGGCAGAGTAGAGGGGGAGGAGAACCTCTCTCGACCTACTAAGCACACCCCTTCTAATACACCCCAGGATGCCATTGGCCTTCTTGGCCACAATGGCACAGTGCTGGCTCATGGTCATCCTGCTGTCCATCAGGACCCCCAGGTCCTTTTCCCTTACGCTGCTCTCCAACAGGTCATTTCCCAACCTATACTGGTACCTGGGGTTGTTCTTGCCCAAATGCAAGACTCTATACTTGCCCTTGTTATATTTTATTAAATTTCTCCCTGCCCGACTCTCGAGCCTGTCCAGGTCTCGCTGGATGGCAGCACAGACTTCTGGCGTGTCAGCCACTCCTCCCAGTCTTGTGTCATTGGCAAAAATGGTGTCTCCTAGACCTGTCTTGAAGCACACACAATTCCAGCTCCTTCCACCACTATCTGCCACAAAGGACAGAGAAATTACGTTATTGTTTGCAAAGAAAGAATATCACAGGATAGGTTCTGCAACTGGTGTCTGTGGTCACCCTCTCTTACTAAGGAACGTGTGATTTTCTGGCACGAAATGAGTCTTGTCTCTGTGGTCTGTGAACATGCCTTTGGAAAGGCTAGTTTGAAGAAGCTGGAGCAAAAAAAAAAAAGCTTTCCAAACCACTGATAATGCTATTGTCAGGCATATTGCTGTGTACTATCAGACCAAAAAAGTAATGTTTCTGACAGCAAAATGAGCTCTTACGTTATTTTGTAATTAACATATGTTCCAAATGATAGATTGTGTTTCAAGTATTTAACATTAAAATAAGAAACTAAAAGCAAAAGGAGGGATGATGTGACACTTCTGGAATTGGATTTGCGGGTATAATCTTTCTACACTGTATTTTCTGATCCATCTAAATAGCTTTGTAACTGGTTAAAGCATGCCCCATGTCTCCCAACTGTAGGAACTGTCATAGCCATTTGGATTCAGAAAAGGATTATGTTCTCCACTGTTTTTAATTAACATATTTCTGGCCATAGTCAAAGCAGTACTGAGCAATTTCCATTTCACATTTCTCATGTATCTGAATTATAATCCACCCACTTCTTTTGATAAGACATTGAGTAGTGACCTGAAAATAGTGCTGGAAAGAAGTTTGAGAAAGAACTTGGGGGGAGAAAAATTGCAGTGTTAAAAATCTGTTAACCATTAGTTACTAATTTAAACTGCTAATGATCTAACAGAACTGGAGCTAAGACTCCTATTAATTAACTAAGGTTGGCAAAACAGTCACTCCCAAATATAACACGCTGTATATAGTTTCATCTACCAGGGAAACAAGCTATAAAAAGAAGAAAGAACAACTCTGCCACATACTAGTGGCAATGAATGCAATAGCTGTGAAGCTCTGTGATGGGATAAGACATGCATTTCTCCATACATTTACATTTTAAAGTTTTAATGAAAGCATATTGTCAGGGAATGCCAAACCCACTATGTATTTTCCCTTTGCAGTGCAGTGACAAGATCCTGCTTCATGTTGCAAGCAAGAAAACATTTTGTATTGAATGCAAAGTGAATATGCAAGAATGAAATTGAACAAGTTCCTCCAGCAAATCTGCTCCTCATCAAAAGCCTAGGGAAAGCCTTTTTGAAAGATAAAAACATTTTGCTCCATTTCTTAAGAAGCAGGGTCTTATCAGGTATTTAGCTACTGGCTCTTGGAAAATTCCTTCTTTCTTCAAGAAAGCTGCAAAGTTAAGGTGCTGAAGAACTTCCTGAAACTTCATCAGCAAAATAGTTTCTCTGTTGAGAAAATGCAGTCAAAATAAATACATGCATATAGAAATAACTGTCTGAGTCTGGCTGTTAAATGCCTTTTAACATCTAATGGATTGCTAATCCATCTGCATGGATTGATTGCATCACTTGGTACACAAAAACTTGCAGCAACTAAAAAAAATGACATCAAAATAAGATTGAATTTAGATCTCTTTCTGTAGGGTATTGGTCTTGTTTTTATCTATGTTCAAAACCTAAATTAAATTGTTCCCCTGGGTTCATAATAATATACGTTTTTCTTTTTCCCTTTGATGATGGCCACCAGTGAAGAGATTTTAGTTCATCCTACCCCACCTCCTGCTACAGCTAGCTCTCTTTTTTGGGAGAGGAAGGACTAGAATCTGGCTCTTACTGAACTAGACAAGGTTTATGTTGGCATATGGCATTTAGTATGAATAAATGGTGCTCATCAGTCTGAAGTACAGAGCTCAAAAAAATCCTAAGAAGTCTGTCCTACTTCAGGAAAGTTATCATACCCTAATTTTACTACACCTTTTTTTTTTTTTACCACCATTTAACCAATATATTGCAGTATTATAGAAATTTATAAAATGAAACTCGGGCTGGGACTTCTGCTAATGGACACCAGGGATCATTCTTCTGTAACTTGAGATCAAATTATGTAAAAATGAACGCAGGGGCGCCCTAACCTTGGCTAAAGTCAGATTCTGCACAGGGGAATTCAGCGGCAGATGACACAACCCCTGGCATGCCACTGAGCACTTACAAGTGCACGATGCAATATTGAAACTAAGGGGCCTGCTTGCAGTCTTGGCTGCCAGCTAACATGAGCCTGGGTTACACAATCAGGTTCTAAATTGGGCTAATCGCTTAACTTTGGCAGTAGTATTGCAATAAAAAAGATTCATAATTCATAATGGAGAAGGAGAAGATTTGAACCTTAGCAAAAAGACACCAAGTCATAAATCAAGAGACAATTATGGATCTCAAATACCAGCAAGGCGTGCAGGCGATGACTAGCATCAAGCCAGACAATGCGTCGACTTTCAGTCCTGATGACAGTGAGTGTTTTGTTTATTCTGTTGTGCATTAGTGTTGGTGTATTATTTCTCGTTTCTGCCTATATTTGAAAAAAAAAACCTCATGATCCTAACTCTTTTTTGGTCATCAGTGCTTCCTCACATGAGAACACTTGAACATCCATTCCCATTTCCAGAATTGAAAGTAAAAACGGTTCTCTTATTTGGAGTACCGGTACTTCACTGTAATTGAGTGTTGAGTTAGCCCTATAGCAGATCTTTAGTGAAATAAATGTTATTAAAGGCTGAAAAAAATAGCTGAGTATGGTGAAACTATCTATCTCTTTAGAGATCTGAGGGCTCTCTTTAGAGACTGAATTTCAGATTCTTTTTCGAAGACAATTCCAAACTGTTCTTCAGTCTTTTATGAAAAAGTCACTCTAAAAGAAAGATCTGATTTTCTGTAGAAAAAGCACCATTAAATTTAAGGTATTTCTTAAGTAAAGTATTCAACTGAGTATTATCTGCCATTAAGATAATTAGGTCTAATTTTGCCTTGGACCTTAGTTGAAGCTTTGCAGTGGGAAATAATTTCTGGAAGAGTTTTACTTATTTAAACAGGCAAGTTAAATAGGGGATTTTGAAAGACGTATGTATTTCTATCTTATTCTCAAATCAGATTTACTTGACATCAGAATTACATTTTCTATGTGCAAAAATCTAGCTAACCATAGTTAAGGAGCTATATTGGGATTTCTGAATGGGAATTATCAATCTATATTTTTTTTTTCAGATATGCAGATCTATAGTGCCAGTGAAAGTATTTTGAAAAATTACAATCTCATGATAATACAGGTATGCCATATGGGGTTGTCAAACATGTACACCATTGACCTAAAACTGTAGCACTAGCAATTTTCATACTGGCATCAATGGGACAATGCCACATGTTTTTTGAAATTGCATCCATAAAATGAAAAGCCTAATCCTCTCTTGGTTAAGTAAACAGCTAAGTAGTAGTAAATTTCATGGGGCATAGACTATTTTATCATCAAAAGAAAAATTATACCATCGTCTTGCTTAACCTTTGCAGCCACTGCTAAATGTATAGCTAAATAGAAACTCCTGTTTCTGAGCAAAACAATTGTCACTTTTTTTCCAGATGGGGAAGGACAGAAATGAAAAATAATCATTATTCCAAGCTCTACAGAGCTTAATTGCCTCTTCACTCTGGCAAATTCTCCATTGAGGCCACCAGTATTTTTACCTCAATAACTACTGAATCATCTAATGATAAAATAGCTTTAAAAAAAGGACAGAAAATACAAATGGGAGCTTGCAATAGATTTGCCTGCATACTGCACCACTGCATCTTTCCCCAATATTGTCATTTTTATTTTTTGTTTCCAGTGGGAGCTTTAAAAAGATTTTTAGATATTCTAAAATAAACACATATTTTTCTCTATGTTTACCCCAATATTTAATCCAACTCATTCCATACTGTCTCCTGGATTGAGCTGATACACAAAATACAGTATACTTTTTATCTCACTCTTCAATTCCAATACAGAAAGTTTCTTGAACCCAGACTGAATCTCCAGCAGAAACTATAGAAGTGCCAGGAGATGCTGTGTTCAGTGGAGCATCAATCCCTAATTTAACAAAGACAGCACTTAAGTAAATGGAGATACTGTATTTTGTGATATGGCATACTTGATTTAAATCATGATGATGTTAAACAGATTTACACATACTCGAGGAATGTGGAACCTAGTCAAGGTACCAGTTTAAAAAGATTTCCACAAGAAAATTCAACACAAAGCCTCAACATTGTACAAAACAACTTCTGAAACTTTATTGTGAATTTTAAAGTACATTTAGAAAGGATTTTATCCTTAATATCATTAATTAAAAATAAATTTGAAAGAAATCCACATACTAGTAGTTTAAGCAAAATTCAGTACAGACTTTTTGAAGTCACAATATATACATTGCATGAGAGTGCAATAAGCTTCCAATTACATTAAGTATATATTTTTAAAATAAAGAGTTTTGATTTGACATGTGTGAGAGGCATACTGTTTACAATGAAAAAGTTTTACAAAATATAGCAAAGGAAAAATGGAATTTAATACATTTTGAACGTACAACTACTTTATATCTTTTAAAGGTAGTTCTTTACTCAAAGTGTACAAAGGTCCATTTTTTAAAGGACACCTGTTTGTTTGCACTGTTCAACACTGATTAGAAATGATAGGTTTAAAAATTCATTACTATACATATCAGTGAATTCTTATTCAACTCAATGGCCACTACAATGAAGAAAATATTACAGAATCATTGACAGCATCTTCTTCTCTCCTAAACTATGCATAGATAAATACATAGCAATGGTGCCTATTACTACAATAAATGTGAAACACTTTGCCTTATTTTTGCAGCTATTCTTTGCATAAATATAATGCATTATATATATATTTGTCTATTTAACAATCATTTGATTGCTTATTTTAACACTCAGTAACATATAGAAGTACATACACTGCTATCCTTAAATATTTTCCACTCTGTAGCGGCTCATAAGATTCAAAAAATCAACACTATAAATTCATAATTTTCAACCTGGGGGAAGAGTATCCCTCAGATGGACTGATACTACTTATACAAGTTAAACCATATTATGATTCCATTGCGTCCACCTCCAAAATACATAACAGGAGTAATATAGTATACTGTGGCTACTAACTACTGCATAATCATTATATAGGAAACCGTCACATCAAGTGTTTTACATTTATGATTACTCATTACACTATATCACACACAGAGCGAAACTTTCCCCAACAGATGGACCTCCTTTTCCACAGTTTTAATGTTTTAGAGAAAAATCATCACACAGTGACAAAGTTATGTCTTGAGAAGTATGCAAACTGTGTTTCCTTTTTCATGATCAAAGAGTGAGCAGCAAACTATTAATTATTTTACAATTAGGATGTAAAATTACATTTATAAAAAGAAAGTCAAGTTTTCTGCACAACTAACCAAACCATATATTGGGTGTGTGGGACTGTCACTCAAAACTGTGGGAAAAGCATGCCAGAAAATTAGCTACCCAATAATGAATTAAAAGTTGTACTTTCCTTTCAAACGGAGCACAGTAGGGTTATGTGATTTGTGTCTAACCACTCTGCAATGTGTTATCTGAAAAGCTCAAAGCATTGCAAAGGACAAGACAGACTTGCATTCATTATTGCCAAAATAAAAGTTAGCAAATTAAATATGCTGAAGTGTGTAATAACCGACGGTGCATTTTTAACTACCACCGAGGATATCTGGGACATTAAGATGTGCAGAAGAGAGCGTGCTATTTCTTTTAAGAACCTGGGTAGGATGGAAAAAATCTGCCCTCCTTGGATTTGCTTACCTACTTTTCCTGGACTTCTTCACCATAGTTAAAATCAGCCCCACTGTCTTTTCAATATAACTGTCTCTTCTATGGAGAAAAAGTTTACTCGCTCTCTGCAAAACACTGCCTAATAACAGTGATCACTTAGAAGGCAGACACTCCAGTTCAGATGTGATCCACTTTTGGCTGGGCTGCTAATCCTAGAACCTCTCTTTGCTTTTCCATGGTAAAGGCAGATGACTAGACTTTCAGCTGGCATCCCCGTTAACAGCAAGAAAAATGCAAATAATTTTGCAGATTCACAGGATGTTTTTCACTTCTGCTATGCACTAATGCACCAGAGACTTCATGGTGAAAAGGTATGAAAATATGTGCCCCAATTTTGCCTAATATCCATGCAAGAAGAGTGCAGCATGCCCACCAACTTCAGTCATGCTGCACTCTCAGGTTCACCACAGACAGCAGCACACGAGGTGAGACCTATGAATTGCCTCAGGAACCCCATGGGAAGGGAAATAAGAAGTCTCTGGCATGGCTCCTGGAGACAAGACAGTCTTAGAGACAACACTAATGGCACACTGACAGGCTGTACTTTAAGACTTCTTTAATAATAAAAAAAAACAAAACAAAAACAAAAACAAAACAAACAAAAAAAAAACCCAAAAAACCAACCAGAAGCTTTACCAGTCAGAAAACTGCCCAGTGTTTCTGAATTAGAGTGTCACTTTAGGTTAAAAAGAAATCTTTTAGCTTACATTATGTGACACATTTTTTCCCTATTTCTGTTTTAAAAACACAAAATAGCCCACCCCTTCCTTTGATATCTGCAAAGAGGATAACTGAAGCCTTCCAGGATCCTTGACAGCTTAAGTATACAGTAGGAACAGTTGACAATTACATTTGCTTTTCCCAGAGTGCAGAAAGGATGGCTAATGGAATTAATAAATCGTTTGCTGTTCCACTAGTAAAAAGTCTAAATAACAACATGACCTTCACTCAATGCTACCGAAGAAGCATTTCCTTAAACAATTCACAGTATGTGAGAGATGACCTCAGACAGCAACTTATAAATGTGTTTGTGATTTTTCTTTAATTCCCCCTCACTTGTGTAGATCTACATAGATAAAAGTTTTACTGTTTGCACCAGCTGCTGTCTTCCCTAAGGACCAAGTGTTTATAGCAAACTGGGAGGAAAGGAAAAGTATCTTTCTCCAAAGGCTAAGTTCAGTTATCATGAACACAACACAAATATAAAGCTTCCACTTATGTCAAATAAATACTCCCAAGTTCATATTTTCCTTAAAGCAGTAATAACATTTAACAGATAAGTTACTTTCCAATGAAAGAGTTTTAAAAATAAAGCTGAATAGCTCTGTTCTTGCCTCTTGGGGTT
>VXBJ01005257.1:359287-381964 GCA_013400055.1 Nycticryphes semicollaris
TTTATTTAACATCAGGTCAGCACATGAATGCAGATTGCAAAAACAATTTTTATATATATACATACATATATATATATATATATATTTAAGTTCTAAAGCTGGAAACACTATTCCTAAGCAGGAACTGTATTCCTTAATTATCTTTGAAGAGATGGGTTGGACTAAACCTACATTTTTAATCTTTTTTAGGATTTAGTTTAGCAGGATAAGAGGTTATAGCAGAGTGAAAAAATGATTTAGTACAGTGCTTACAATCCACTGATGCTTAATGTAGTTGATCATTGAAATACTTAAAACGATAGTATTAAGTGATTTATGCAGTTGATGACATAAATGTTTATGACAGCCTTAGCCACGTAGTTGCATCCGCTTGACTTTCACACACTTTATTTGAAGACATGCATGTGTAAAGATCAGTAGCAATTGCCAATTTGCCTGATCTACCACATCACCATACAAAAAAACTGCTACAGATTTTCCCCCTCAGGTGCAATTTTGTCATACTCCANTCTGTTCTTGCCTCTTGGGGTTTTTTTTGGATTTTTTTTTTATTCCACTGCCATCAGTGGTGGGCTTCTTGGTTTAAACCAGTGTGACTATAAACCAAGTATTCGTTAACAAAATTCTAATGTCTAATAGTGGTAAACAGTTTATTAAAAATACATTAATATCCCATAAGAACCTGGGACTAAGACTGCTATTGTTGTTTTGAAATAGATATTTATCAAAGGGATAGAGAAGGTTTATTTAACATCAGGTCAGCACATGAATGCAGATTGCAAAAACAATTTTTATATATATACATACATATATATATATATATATATTTAAGTTCTAAAGCTGGAAACACTATTCCTAAGCAGGAACTGTATTCCTTAATTATCTTTGAAGAGATGGGTTGGACTAAACCTACATTTTTAATCTTTTTTAGGATTTAGTTTAGCAGGATAAGAGGTTATAGCAGAGTGAAAAAATGATTTAGTACAGTGCTTACAATCCACTGATGCTTAATGTAGTTGATCATTGAAATACTTAAAACGATAGTATTAAGTGATTTATGCAGTTGATGACATAAATGTTTATGACAGCCTTAGCCACGTAGTTGCATCCGCTTGACTTTCACACACTTTATTTGAAGACATGCATGTGTAAAGATCAGTAGCAATTGCCAATTTGCCTGATCTACCACATCACCATACAAAAAAACTGCTACAGATTTTCCCCCTCAGGTGCAATTTTGTCATACTCCATTAATCCTTTCAATCCTCCCCCAGTCCTGTGGACTT
This sequence comes from Nycticryphes semicollaris, assembly GCA_013400055.1. NCBI lineage: Eukaryota > Metazoa > Chordata > Aves > Charadriiformes > Rostratulidae > Nycticryphes > Nycticryphes semicollaris. The sequence continues at coordinate 360,574 of VXBJ01005257.1, forward strand.
GTTATTTAGTAATCCCTGATTGTTGTGGTGAAGGAACATTGGAAAGTCTCTGCTGTCCGCAAGGCAGAAAATTACAATGGTCGTCTATTAAATTTGGCTCTTACAGTGCCTGTTTGGATCAAGCCTGCGTGTCACAATCACAACCAATAGGCATAACGTCAGGACAAATTATCACCGACATCCAAAATGTCAATTTTAAACTAATTTTGTGTCTCACAAAGTATCGCCTCTTCAGTACTCAAACAAAGACGAAAGCCCAGCTGTATTTTTAAGGAGTGTGGTGGGGAGAAACTTAAATCAACACATCACACAGGGTAGCTTCATTCACTTATGCATGTCAGGTTTTCAGTTTTCAACTCCCAACTGGGAACTCTCCCACATGATTGGAACCTATTGTGCAACTGAACAACTTGGCTTTCTTCCACTTGAGTCTGTTAAAGAGAGATTACTGGGAGCATTCCTTTCCAGGACAGCTCTCGTTAAATACGAGACTCTCTATAAATACTAGCATTTCTTTCTTTAATTCAGCATTTTAACACTGCTGAAGTAATCTCCCTGGATCTTCTCTCTTTCTCATACGTGCACACACATGCACATGCACAAAGTCACAGGGTTTCTATCCAAAATCAAGTATGTCTATCTTTTTTTCCCCCTATACACAGAAGCCAAATTAATCTATTTTTCAGGAAAACAAACAAGCAAAAAAAACCCAGCCTTTCATCAGCTTGATTAATTTAAACCTGTAAACCTTGGGTTTTAATACTACTGATATGAAAAAGTAACAGCTACAAGCTCCTAGCCAGAATTTGTGATTGATTGTCTAGTGAAGCCTTCACAGAAAAGCTTGTTTGCTTATTAGTCGTACCTGACTAAATATTTAGATATTTATCTAAATAAATTTATTTAAAATAAATAAGCAAATAAATAAGCAAATAAATCACAAAAATAATAAAAAGCTTCACAGTCACACAGAGAGGAAAGCTTAAAATAAATGTCTTCTTAGTTATCTCAGGTATTTAAAGTTTTAACATTTTATTTGTAAGAGATTAGTTGTCTTTGGGAAGTATTGTACGTTCACTACTCCCTCATCCTTCAGAAGTCCAGCAAGATCTTACCCTTTCTGCTAGAACAGCATTCATGAGTGTGGTTACATGACTACATGATCTACATGCTCGCCACACACCACTTAGGTTTCTCAGCATACTGTAGCATGCATCAATTCTACTCACCCATGTGTGTAGTGTATACTACCTCCAGATCATCACTGAGCTAGTTTTGTTTCTTTTGATGTACACAGAGCATAACAAGTGGAAAAAATCTGTGCAGATGAATCATATTTAAGGTTGATGCGACTACTGAAGCCTAACCCAAACTTAACACATTATTTACTGAAAGGCAAACTGGAATTATTTTCTAGGATGAGTTTAAAAAATACTTGAAATTTCACTGTCAAACTTCAACATTTATAATAGTAAATATAATCAGAAATGCCAGTAATACCAGCCAAGTGTCCTTGCAACACTGTTTAAAACAGAAGGATACTCTTACAGTAAAACACTTAGCAAAATGCAATTTCTTACATGAAAATAAAAGGCTCAAATGCAATTGGGTTAAGAGATCTTAATCCATGCTGAGCAACAATATACATTCAGTAACTGATAGAGAAATTTGACTGGAATAGAAGGTTTGGCTGTCGATTTCTGACCCTAGCAGCTCTCTCAAAGTCAAGACTCATAGTAGCAGATACCATATACTTCAAAATAAGTCACACCAGTCTGCACTCCTGCTTACATTAGCCCTAACTGCACTTAGACATGAATTTGCCTAAGGAGATGTTCAGGACAGGCCTTCTCATCAGCACAGGAAGTACTCAACCATGACATGACCAACCACACAAGCCATGCTCCTGACAAGGAGTTTATCTTCTAGCACAATGCAATAGTGCTACACCTCTACATGTGGAATTTATGGTACCTGACAGCTCACTCTCTGTACCAGCACCGTGTTTCCCTGACTAAAAGCTTGTAGTAAATACCTGCCCATCTTCTACAGGAACAAAGATTCATGTGGTTCCAATCTTCAAGACTTTCACATCAATAAACAAATACTGAAATGCAAGTAAACCCAAATGGAATAAGAAATATGCATATGGAGGTATCTCATGATATCTTCCAGTTAGGAACTCTATTCCTTCACATGCTAGCTGATGCCTTAATGACATCCCTAGCTGTTTTAATTCTCATTTACACTGTAAGAAGCAGGGATACAGTCAGGGAACTGCCTGCTAAGGAGCCTGGCAGCTACAAACTGTTCATCCCTTCTGCCTTCTGTCAGTGCTTTTGTCTAAAGACATTCCTACAGCATATATTCACCTCTGATATATGTATGCCATCAGTGTCTGGGATAAACTTCACATTGATCAGGACTGCAATTGCACTAGATTTTCAGACAGTTCATTGGAGTCTGGCATCTGATTTTACCCTGTAAAACGAATCTTCAAATGTCATTAAATCAGATGTTTAGCTGTTTTCATAAACAAAGAGACTGTCCAGCATGGCCAGAGGACTTGGTTCACTTCTCGACTTGTAAATGTAAAGCTATTTTGGGTTAGTCATAACAGAAGTAGTGTTGGTCTTTCTGCCAGTATTGAAAATTACTTTGCACTTCCTTCCTATGACTCTTTAACTATATAACAGTGCATGTTCTTTAAGCAACATAAATAATGGACCTTGAGCCAGCATTGTGTCTTTCCTTTAAAGCAAAATCTTCTGTATATTTTAATCCTGTACGTACTTGCACATGTATATATCTATACACATATCTACACATGCACATGCAAAGTGACAAGGGGACATGATGAGTGATATCATACTCTCCTTGCTTGACTTACTTGTAGTAAGGCATTAACTAAATGAATATAACTAAAACAAACAAAAAATCATAGAACGAACGTAAAGAATTAAAAAATGTCAGGTGCAGTCAATATTACACACTAAAAGAATCACAACTGTGAGATGATGTGTAGTATGAAACCTGGTAAAAGTAGCCAGGTCATGGAGAGTTTCTCCTTGGACAAAACAGCACCTGTTTTAAGGCAGTGTGGCTGATGCCTTGCTAATTTCTTCCTCAGACTGACTACTGTCATCACTAATGTTTCCATTCAAAATGTTCTAACCTCCAAAGTAACCTAAGTTTTTAGGTGAAGTAGCAGACACACCCTTTGGATTTAGTTCTGTGATCCTCATGAGTCTAACATGAGACCAAAGAGCAGGATTTTCAAATGCACTTAGTGACAACTGAAAAATTCCCACAGATTTTGAAGGAAGTCTTTTGCTAACCCTAAACTGTTCTAATAAAAATTTCATCCCTCTATGAATTTAGGATTCAGTTAACTTGTGCACAGTAGCCAGTCCAGCTACTTGTAGATCAAATGCTAAGCACAGTCAGTTTCCCAAAAAGAAGCCCAAGCAGGTAATGCTGTCATTATTACCTTAGCAAATGAGAGTCATTGTAAAATAACAATGAATGTCTTAAAACAAACAAAGGGAAAGTCAAAGCAAAGAGCAGTTTAATATTCACCTTTGACAAGAGGAAGATGTTAATTTCCAGCTGTTCCCATTTTTAATTGATGATTTTTTTATGTAGTGAGTGAAAGCCAGCTAATTTTATTCAGAGAAGTGCTCATATTCGCTTAACTTGGTAAGAACTATGTGCTTCTTATTGGTCTACTGCACCATGGGGATGGGATAAAAAATGAAAGCAAGGATTTCTTTATACTAGCCTGGAAAATTAACTGTTAAACTCAGTGGGGGCAGAAACGAAGGTGGCATTTAGATATAACTAATTTAGTATCAAACCAAAGCAGAGAGCCTTCTCAGAGAAGAAAGAGACCAAAGGGAACACAAAATTGTACCTGAATTATTTCTGAGTCAATTCCTATAAATGCAGAAGTTTCTGTTATGCTGAAATGGATTACACATTTCCCTTTACAATATGCACATTATTCACAGGTTTTTAAAGATAATGTAATGAACAACAACTGCTAAGAAGGAAAGAATGATTTTTTTTTCAATACATTAAAGTGCAAGGGTCATTTGAACATAAGGTTGGGACTGCTTTCTAAAAATCTGATTGAGAGATCAATTCTCAGTTGATATGAAATGACATAGCTCTGTTAAGTTTATCATTCAATTAGAATGTAACGTAACTAAGATTATAATTTGCTTACATTGCTGTATAGTAATAAAATAACAAACACAACTTGTAAATTTTGTTCTTTGCTTTATTTTGGCTGCTTTTATTTGCTTGCATTTTCTTTAATTGTAAAGAGTGTATGTTTGAGGGGATAAATTCTCACTTATGCTGTCAGACCCGCCTAATCATTCCCTACTTATCCACATTTCTAAAGACCTAAGATTTTGTTTGAAAAGAGGCTTAGAAGCAATTGTCTTGTGTTCATTAATCCATAAACATTTGATTTCAAATCAGATTGCCAGCAGACATAACCTCTTTGCATTGCTACAACAGAGACTTGATTTGATTAATCAAACAGCTCTGATTCACTGAATTGTCTCCAGAACAGTTGTCCCTGACAATACTATGCAAATAACTATTGATGTTATGCTGGCATTCTCAGATTTCTAAAACTGAAAACATCAAAATTTTACATCTAATGCAAAGAGTATTCTGCACACGGGCCACTGCATCTAATGTACATAGTCTTTAATCCACATTCTATTCTTGACTTTGAAAAGAAGTGTCACCTTTAAGATGTTGTTTCTATGTATCTCAGTTTGCACTCCACTGAAATACCAATAATGATATTTCTCTATTGTAAAACACTTGAAAATGCATATAAATTATGTAAACAAAATTTTAAAATTATTATATTTAGAATAATAAATAAATAATAAATGCTTTATAATAAAACATTATATCCCATATGTATATTTTTGCCTGATCTGTTTGAAATAGCTCTCACTTATACAGAATTAAAAGGATTGTTTTAGGAAACAGGAAAGCTTTATCGTTTAAAATTCCAAACCCAAATATGCTAATTAAGCCTACACAGTTAATATTAACTGCTTCTAAAACAGCACAAGCTAGTAACATGCAAGAGACATATGATTCACTTCATAACAAATAATGATTACTTGGTGGGAGTATTTGCTCATTCTCCTGTGAAATAATGTAAAGGTGAAAAACAGTAAGTCTGCAGTCATGGCAAGGGAGAGGAAGCAGTAAGAATACTCTTATTACTATTACCTTTGGTTAGACAATAGGAAGAGAAGCCAAAGCACCTTAAAAAGATGCAAAAACTAAGTCTGCAGCCTCAGCAAAAAAGAGCAGGAGTCAAAAAACTTTCACCAGTTGATGTCTAAAAAGTGACAGCTCCCAAGCCCCAGAAAAAACCTGCACGGTATTCAAAGACCAATAGGAATCATGGACAGAAGGCTTCAGGGGAAGCAATAAAAACTGGGAAGGAAGCAAGTATGTATTTTTTCCTGGGCTTTATTAAATATTGCAGTTCTCATTGAGAGTTCAAGGAGGTTCACCCTGATGGTTGACCTGAGGAGCACTGTGTGACTAGATCACCGATAAAAACTCCCCTGAGACTATCAAACCTTTTGCTTTCCAGGAAACAATATTCACAATTAAAATGGTCATCTCTTCAGCATCATGTCAAATACCTACATTAACTGCGAATAGGCAAGAAACCTCAGCCAGACTACAACAACTTTGCCAAAGTGCAGATTGGTTAGATTACGCTATTTCTCACTTTCTATTTGACACAATCTATTTCTTCTTATGATTCAGAAAAATGAAGGATGGACCTTCTGGCATGATCTTAGTCTAAGCCCACCATATTGTTTTGGTAAGCTTCTTAACACATACTTCTATATATTAAACTGAGTATTTTCAGTATTCCGGGGAGATAAATTAAGTTACAAGATTCAGTGTACATGCAGCCTCACCTCCTTCACCAAGTGATAAAACAATACGCTAAATCATTCATGGGAATACTGACAATGCACGTATATTTCATAATTTATATATTAACATAAAAAAAACATGCTAGTACTTGCATCAGTTACTTGGTTATGATTTGTGCTAGATTTTCCATGCTGAAGTTTTATGTATTTATTGCATTTTGAACCACAGTGTGTGTATTCAATGGTAATTGCTTAAAGAGTTACAGAACAGTTGGTGATTTCTTTTCAGGTTTTTGGCAGAGATTGAAGTCTCAGTACATGTGGGAAAAAAATTGCTCGTTTGTTTTAGAACTACAAAGTGCAACTCTTTTGGTTATTACACTGGAAAAAAATACGAGTAATTTCCCCAGAGAAAAGGAAAGAAAATTAGAGGAAAAAAAAAGACACCAGAGTTTTAAGGAAGAGATGTAAGACCCTCTCTACACCTCTAGAGGTAGCAAGCCTTTCTACATTAGCAAGCTTGGTTCGAAACAGGGATGTGGTCAAAAGTGAAACTTCTTTTTAGACTTTCAGTTACTCTCCACTGGGCTTTTGCCCAGCATGCAGATTAGCATAATACACTGCCTGTGTTAAAAGAAATGGCCACGACTTGAAACAGCAGGAGTGCTGCAAGTCAGAACGGAGTTGCTTGCAAGAACTGAATGAGGAAGCTTGAACTTTGCATTTATTTATTTTTGGTTTTATTAACTGGAAAGATGTGTCCAATCATACACTTGTATTCAGTCCAAACATCTACCACCTGACTTTGTACATGATGTTACATTGCTTGGAGATGATTCTCACAGCCTAAGCTTAAAATAAGAAGTTTCAACTCAATTGAAATGCAAAGACAAAATACTGCATTCCTTTCCCAGCTGAGCTTTTATTTAATGTGCCAGATTAAGAAGCTTGCTCTACTTTACTGGATCAGAGTCAACACAGTTTGTCCAAGAAACTCAGAGATAAGGGGAAAACAGGTCTTAATCAGGCAAAATTCTCAACAAAACAAATGGGCATTTTGCCCAAGTATGTTCTGCAGAATTTATCACGATATTTTGGCCTCAGCTAAGCATGCAAAAGTGGACTGCTGCTGTCATACCTATATTTTGGGACAGCTACCCCAATCCAGAAGAGAGTAAAAGCAAAATTCTCCCTTTCTGTCTTTTGTTTGTTTGTTTGTTTTTATTTTTAACAAACTTTAATCAGCTAGGGATCCCCTAAATAAAATTTGCATGGCAACTTAGAACAGCAAAATCTGAAGCTCTTGTAGGTTTGGATGAAGCGTAATACACCCCACAATTGTGTTAAACTACCTTAAAAAACCACAGATCCATGGAGTACACACGTCAATCTTTGTCCCTTGTGTGTAGAAACTAATGGCATCTATTGCATTACTGTAAAAGTTTCTGTTAAGTGGATGTAGCCTGTCACCCCTAATATTTTTTCCTATAAATTTCAGGCTTTTTTGCTGTTTTTAAGAAGTTAAAGTATCACAAGTATTAAAAATTGAAACTCAATTTACATAGCTTGGAAACTGCATTCTGAAAATATTTGGTTTTAGACAATACCTAAAAAATGCTGTCTACATGCATAAGTAGCTCCAAAGTGGGCCATGACAGAAAGTGTCCGTGTAGTATCAGAAATTGTGTCAAAGAGCTTGAAACTGCTGACTCAGGGTCACCCTACAAAGTAAACCAAGAAGTCAGAGCTACAGATTAGGTACACAGATACAGCAGAGCTACGCTTCTAAAAGCATCAGACAGGCAACTTCATGGTTAAACTTGTAATTGTGGAGAGAGACTGAGCCCCAGTTTCCCTAATTCTTGCTATTTAAAGTGAATTAATGCTTCATATTAAAAATCAGAGATTACTCAAGAAGCCGCAAAAGAAGCATGGGTGCCGCAGGAAAGAAGAAAAGTCTGAGAGATCTCTGAGTCTCCTGCAGACTGTTGGTTGTGGGAGGCAAAAAGAGGGATTATTGCACAGACACGAGGAGAAAGATTCAGCTCTTGATTACAAGCAAAAACATCAGTGAAATAGCTGTAATTTCACAAATATAAAATTAATGGATGTGATATCAGAATTGGGCTCAGATAGCTTTTACACAGAGTTTACTACATGCAGCTCGAACCTCAACAAAAAAATCCCTTAACTTGGGAGTAAATGATATTAGCATTTTCTTGGCCTTTTTCCATAGCTATAAAATGGTATTAATGTAAAGGTGACTCAGACTTGGGATCCCTGGTCACTGTCGCAGCCAAGAGCCTAAGTATATGAAATCTCCTTGGCTCTGCTAAACCACTGGTGCTAAATTCTGGGAAATGATAACACTGATTCATCTCAAAATAGTCTATATATAACAGCAAGACTAGGCACACATAAAATTATGCACTATCTTGCCTCAAGGTTAGCAACATATTCCTAGTAGAAGGAAAAATGTTATTTTCATTCCCTGCAATCATGTGATAAATAGCTGTAGGGCAGATTCAGCAAGATCTCGAAGGTTGTGATTTTACAATATAATGAATGTATTATACAGCTTTTTGCCACCTGAAAAAGCAGCAAAACAAAGCAGGACTTGTCAGTATTTTGCTTATGGCAGAAATCAGACAATGTCCAGAACCCTTTATGAGACATACTGCCACCTTCTTAACTAGTTTGATTATAACATTGACTCCAATACTTCAACAGCTCGGCTTTCCAGCATATGGCATAATTGGAAGCAGCAGCCAGCAGGTATCATATGTGAATGGGAAATGTCTCCCACAGAGTAACTACTGACTGTAAATCAAGTACATGGTCTTGTAAGTAGGTTTGGGGGGGGGTGGGGGAAGAAGGAAAAAAAAAGTATATTGAAAATGAAAGGATCCTTAGATGGGTGGAGCATCTGTACAGGATATGAGGTGAGCAAATTACCTAGAAAGTTCAGAAATATAAACTACAAAAAAAAAGTAATTGAGTTTAGATGAAGTGATGAGACATCAGTAAAGAAACATAAATCAACTGTTTATCCAGAGTGCTTACCCAAAATAAACAGCAAATCTTAAAGGTGGTTTTAAAGGAATGGTAACCCTGTGATTGACAGCAATTCAAACCTAGGGACTATTTCAGGAAACACTTTAACACAGGTGGGAGACATAGCCTGAGAAGTGCATTCTTATGAGCAGGCAGACTCAAACTACAGATCAAAAAAATTGGAGATGGCAACTCATGCTAAGGACTGCTCACCTCACTTGCAAAGGACTGGCATTTGTTCCTATTCTACTCATTTATTGTCAAGATGGAGTAGACCATGGATGAAAAGTTTTATTCTGATCATGCTTCCCATAAAATACTGTGTTTTACTGAAGTAAAAATGGAATACAGGCACATCTATACCATCACCACTTAATGGCCTGTGTTAAATTAATGTCTGATTTTGATGCTTCACATTACTCTGTTCTGGGGGGATGACTGAGTTATAACCATTGTATGCAGCTACAATCATTGATGCAATCGTGCATGGTTTGCAAAATGGTAGCACCAACATTGAAGAAGGTGTGAAAATGCATTGGAATTACACCGCATGATAATGCAAGCCTGGCACAAACTTCTAGGGGCACTGCTGCCAATATAACCAGGGATAAATGTGGACATCCAACAAAGACTTTACTTCAGCCACAGGACCAAATCGTATGGTTTTGCCAGATAGTGGGGCAGAGATTCACTTTGCATCACTTCAAAAGTGCAAAAGGACCTAGAATAAGTACACATGTAATTCATGTCCTCAAAGACACCTTTACATTGTGCGATAGTGTAACATGACTTTACACTGAAGTAGGTAAAATCCTGTTAATGATAAGGTACTGTAGTTTTACCTGTACATAGCCAGTTGAAATCAACCCCAGGTGTATTGTTCGGGGCTGACCTCAACCAGCTACATCAAGGTATGAAATACCTGCTTCTTGTCTCCATAAGGATTTTACATTTAGACAGATACCTCACAATAGCAATCGTGATGTAAAACACACCTTTTTTTTTTCCCAATAAAGATAAAACCTTCACAAAAAATGAGCAAAAGGCACATCATATTTAAAGAATAGTACGTGTACAGCACAGTCCAAATGTAAATTAAGATCAAGCCTATCTCAGTCAATTGAGTTGAGCAGAATAACACAAAACCTAATTTTCTCCCTTTGTATTTTAAAACATTTCTAAGAGCAGCAAAATTTACAGAAGAAACTGTCAAACAAATTGGCTTCACAGATAGAAAAAGTCATATGAATTTTCTGTGTTTACAAGATTGCATCTTCCGGTGCAAGAGTTAATACACTTTGTGGAAGTTATTATGCTGTGGCTTAGAAGCTTCTGCTCTATGTGGTGGCAGTTCAAATTTCATGACAGAACGCTAACTTATCCTTGCTATTGAAAAAACTAATGAGGTGGTAAATAGTTGCAGAGCGACGTTACATGTGGTGATATGCAGGTTTTGTGGGTTTCTCATTATCTGTGTAACTGTATACACGTAAAAGTAATGAAAACCCAAAGCAGACGGCAAAAGCTTATGGCTTTAAAACTGGAATAGAGAATTGTGTTATTGTTTTCTAATGGAAACATGATAAATAAGCAAAAAAGAAAAAAAAAGCCCCTCGATATTTCAGGTAGGGTTTTCTGCTAGCTCTAAGGTCTTATGGGCAGTGCTTAGGTGAAGACCACAATTAAGCTAACATAGCCAATTTATTCTCATGCTGGTTTTATTCTAGTTGAGGCAATGGCATAATGTTAAGCAGTCTTAAGGCTTCTCTTTGTTACGCTTGTTGCCTATGGCTTTTAATTGAAGGTGCTATCACAGCATCCCTATCAGACTCCAAATGTCATGAGCAGTGGCAAGCAGCAGCAGCACATAGTGCAGAGGGCTCTCCTGACCCCCAGCTATCTTTACTAAGGACAGCAGGAAGTAGAATATAACACTCCTCAGTAGCTAGAGGCTTCCCAAAATGAACTTCCAGAATACTGAACACAAGCTAAGTTTCTATTTAGCACTAGGAAATGAAAATGTTAAAAAATACCAAGTGTGAGATAGTGAATGCAGAACGTTTTATAATGTGGTCACCACTGATCCAGAGAATGAAAGTTCTGAAATTGGGAATTACTTCTGTGACATATTTATGACAGATAAAAATCATAAATGGCAACAAGAAGTACTTTGTCTGGAGTTGATCTGCACCATCTGTAAAGCATCTTAGTAGGCATTGCATGAAACCGCTCTACTGAAAAGTGCTCAGCATGCTGCTTTAAACAAGCAGACTCAAGGATCACTCACATTCTGTACATCACAGCAGCGCTGCCAGCTTTCTTATTAAAAGACTAAGTTTTCCTACAAGTCCAGACACCCACACCGGGCTTTTAACCATTTTGAAATGTAAAGATACATAAATGTTTTCATCTCTCACCCCAATGTCCCTTTCAAATTGCTGAATTCAAGAAGCACTAACCAGTTACTGAGTTGCGATCTCCAGTGTTCTCTTTTGTGATTTACATTTTTTGCTGCTATTGTTTTCAGAATCAATTTTGTATTGTAAGTCTCAGTGAGATACCACACCTATTACAAATTGTGAATGCGTTATGCCACCTGTGAGAAAAGTATGAGCAATCTTGTGAAAAAAAACCCAAACCAACAACAAGAAAGCGAAGCATATATTAAAGAATTATTTTGTCTGCTTGTTTAAACTGTGTTAGATACTGGATGGCTGCAAAAATAACTGGTGAAGTCCAGCAGGCTAGCTGGTACTACAGTATTGTACAGTACTCCAGCAATTTTAGGTGAAGACAGATACAGAGGAGTTTGGTTGTGCATGTCTGTAATGCAGATGTTGGCTGCTCTGAAGGAAAACGAGTCATACAAGTCCTTATACCATATGAAACTAATTTTACTCCTCCATAACACACACCTAATATGTCTATATAACATCAATTACAAGTGAATCATGTCTGGTCAGTATTAAAATGCAGGTGCATACCACTACAAAACCAGCCATCTCTGTTCATGCTATACCTGTGTTTAGTGCTTACAAGTGCACAAGTGCTTCAGATTTTGACATGCAGCTTAGGGCCAGAGACATTTACTCCCCCACTCCCAATTACAGCCAGAAGGAGCTGTCCCAGCCAGCATCTTTGCAAATCCCTGGTTATGAAGTTAGGCCTTAATTTCTCCTCTGCCAATTTTAGCAATCTGAATTTAGTATGCCACCGAACTACAGAGGGACAATGTATGCTACCTATTGCAGGTCTGGGTTTTCTACTCAGGCTCGTATTAATAGCTGTAATTCATTCTAATTTGATTCCTTTAAATACACTGGAACAAGTCAAAGCAACCATCTATCTAGGCTAGAAAGTGTTTTATTTCCTGAACTGTGTTTCTATCCAAATGCTTTAAATCTTTGAATCTTAATGAAGCCAGTTGGTTCATTAAACATCCTTACCTATAGCAACATGTGGTTATGAGTTGGACGTGTTGCAACAGATTGTACACAAAATACGCTACTTCTCTACTGTGATAGCATTTACTTGAGAGCAAATCTCAGATTTCGAATATGTTCATACATATTCTTTACCAAAATAAGTGAACTCAGAGAATGAAAGAGGAGATTAAAAAGAGAAACAAGAAAGAACAGTGACAATATCTCATAAAAGAGATGTATTTAAGCATCAGTCAAATTACACTATTTTTCGTATCATTTATACTGGAAGCTTGAAGACTAAAATACTCCACAAGCCATTAGTTTCTTGGTACTCTGTGACAGATTAGAATATTTCTTAATCAACTGCTAAAGCACAGAAGAAGACCAAAGCCTAGATTTGTACAAAGCTGAGTAAAAGTAAAATACAGGGATGTTCAGCAGGAATGCTATCAATAGATGTATCACAGAACAACAAAAATGTATCAGTTTCTTAAACTCTCTTGAAAAGTACTTGGCATTTTCAATTTCTTAGTCCAGAGTGTGAAAAATCACATTCAGAAGCATAAATTCTGATTTGTAATCTGGGAAGCAGATTAAAAACAAACAAACAAACAAACTGTTATGAAATTCAAATTACTTGCTGAAGATTCTGAACCATCCCTCTGCCTTGAAGCACTTTGAAAGCCTACATGGCCCACCCACAAGTGGTCCTGAGCTTCCAGCTAAATATGAACAGCACGAGGTCTGTTGCAATGTATTACCTCTATAGCAAAAATGAAGAAAAACTGAAGTAAATGTATTTACATCTCATTCATACAATATATTTTAATGAGTTTGACATTCAGACAACTCATAGCATTACCTTGAAACCTACAGTTTCATTGTCTGCTGGGACTGTCCCAGTACTCTCAAAAGGATGGCCAACAGAAATCAAGACAAACAGGACTGGAGCGAACCAAGGGTAGCTTCCCTTTGCTACATCCATATTTCTCATCTTTTTCCACAGCACAGACAAGCATTGCTGTTTTTAGCTGGTTTTAAGTCACTGCAGTTAGAGGAAGAAAAAAGGGGTTGTAAAATAAAAATTTTTAAAAAATTGCCAATCATAGAAGCGGATCACCTATCTTGTCTCATTTTGTATTTCTGCTGATTGACAACCTGGTGCTCTTGTAGCATACAAAGGCGAAAAAAAATCAGGTGTTCATTTCAAACTGAAATTTTGACAGATGTAACAGCTTTCTGAAATGAAACTGATGAATCTCAAATAGGAAAGTCCATCTCCTGTACAGGAGAGAGATTAAATTTCAACAGGCAAGGTTTACTGTCCTTAGACAGATGCAGATTCTGTTTTTTTGTTTACCTGGCAGCTGTTAAAACTATGGGAGATGGTTAGGGCTTTGCTATTGGTACATAGTCTACCTCCTGCTGCTCTGGATGCTGCAGACCTCAGTGTGATCCACATTTCAGGGTACTGTTGTCACAGACTGAAGGCAATTTCAAATTCTCTTGCTGGTAATACTAGCACTTCACTGATAATTTTGACCTGTACTTTTGAAATGGTGAAAGTGAAACAATCTGAGAAGTGACTGAAAATTCATACTGCTATACACACATACCTGAACCATAGACGTAAGAAGTATTTTTACACTATAATGTGAATGGCCAGATATGACTGAAAGTAGAGATCAAAAGTTTACAACGTCCCTTTTCTCTACCCACATTCCCAGAATGAGGTATCAAGGAGCATGCAGCGCTGAGGAAAAACAGAAACACTCAGAACAGCTCCAAAACAAAATAGCTGCTGTTTAATTGCACCCCCTTCCTAAAATAGACAGCTGTACGAATGGCCAGAAAACAATTCAATAAAAAGTCAATAAGAGTCTTTCTGTTGATTTGGGAGCTTTGAATTTGAGCCATAATCTAAACTAGACTTTCCCAAAGGCAACTATGCACACTATGCATTTTTGTGTGTGTATACATGTAATGTAATACCTTTACTTGAAGAAATAGATACCCATAAAACCCTTCTCTCAAATTCAATGAGAAAACTGTACTGGATCATGCTCTTCACTGATAAAGTGAAGAGCATGATCCAGTCGGATCCATACACTGGTGCATGGATCCCGCTGGTGTGGTATGCATCTTGCCCAATTATATCCATCAGCTTCAGCAACCAGTTTAAACCAGTATGTTTTCTTTAAGATGGAATAAATAATGAATCCAGTGAAGCAGATTAGATTTGATTTACAATGAGACAAGATGAATCCTATCATAATGTCAACAAAAGCAAAATCAGATTACTATGTACACAGGAGCTACCAGCTAAGTATACAATTGAAAATTAAACAAATCATCCTTTTTGTGAACATCATTTACAGAAATTAGGCTAGATCCACAATCACAAGTTGAGCACCTAAAGCAACCATAATGTTCAGATATCTTCATTACAAGACACAAGGTGAGGGACTGGCGTAACATCAACATTCACAAAACCTACCCTACTGAACGGAAAGGTACTAAACCGAGAAGTTAAATATCACTCCCCTCCAGGCTCTGAATCTTATTCTACACCGGAATGAAGTGTTCTCTTAAGTGAAAATTCATGAGTCTGCACCCTTTTTTGGAGCTGCTGGACATCTTCGTGTAAAACCAAATTTTTGTTAAAACTTTCTTCCAAAAAATACTGGTATGAGAAGACAGAGACTCACATAAACCTCAGTGGTGAAATTATTCCACCATGGAGTTCAGTAGCAAATCCCTATTTCTTTTAAGGAACCTAAGTGAACACTCCCTATAATAACTTGATACATAGGTCGTATATAGAAACATATGTACCCTACAGATGCCTTTACATCAGAAATGAAGTTGCCTCCATAACCTTATGTGTTTTGAAGGAGCACAGATTATGAGACAGAAATTTGCATCTACCAGGTTTAGCCATTTAAGAGATATTACTGCCAGCTACCAATCAACAAGAGGCTGTAAGAATGGCAAATACCATTTACAACTGAAACAAGGGCTTCCTCTTACTTTTTTTTTTGGTGTTCTAAAGGCTGTATGACCATATAAGGCATAGGCTACAGTAGCTCATTTCATCAAAAATATTGTGCAGGCAGATATTTAACAATTAAGAAAACAAATTACAATTTCCTTACTAGTAACACATGAAAGCCTAGGATGTAGTGAGAATATCCTGCAAAATTACAACTAAAAGTAGTTGTATTTAACACTTCATTTGGCTGGAAGGAATGAGGTAGAATGGACGAATGTTAGTTTGAGGCTATTAAGTGGTTTACAAATCAATATCAACAGAAATCCTCTTTCAGCCATCACCCAATGAGAATATCCAATTTAATTTTTTGGAGTAAGGAGAGGCTGCTATTTTCAAATGCTACCTAGATTTTGTTTCTGCAAACTTGGGGGAGGAAACAAAGGAAGAAGAAAAATCTGACAGCTGATCCTCCACATATTATCAAATTCAGCTAAAAATAAAATGATTTTTAATTCACTTGACTCATGATTAATTTTACTTTTTTTTTTTTTTTTTTATCTTGGAAATATTATCTCAACATCATCCTATTCCTTTTATAAACAAGTGAACATCAGGGAGAGCTGTGGATGGCGTATCAATTGACTTTCAATTAATACTATTAATATTTGTGCACAAAAAATTCCATGTGGCATTTCACAAAAGAAATGGCAAAACTACAACATCAGCTCATAGGAAACTACAGACACTACACACCAACAAATCCTGACAAAACACTGAATTACTCAATTTTCTCTCTGTGCAACAGAAGATGCAGGACAACCCATGCCAAGACATTCAAACAGTTCTCCCCCGCAACTCACTAGCTGCAAAAGAAACAAGAAGAAGAAACAAAGAACGCATAACTTTTGAGACTGGTACAATTTGGACACCTCAGTATGACTACAAATCAGACTTTTAACCACCTTTCAGACTTTTAACCACCTTTCTAGGTGTCATCACACATAATTCATGGTATTTACAAAAAAATGTAAACTAAATAGAGAATGCAGGCCAAATCTTTCCAAGATTTGAAAGTCTAGATTATTTTTAGTAAGATCAATATGAATTTAATATCAAAACTAGAGTGGCCTAAATGCTTCCCTGAATCCTTAGATCATAGGAATAATCTACATGTTGTTTTGTATGGCTACAACAATGTCAATACACAAAACAATTTCATCTATTTATTCATCTGAAGTTTTCATAATCACTTGACCAGTGTAATAGTGAAGCAATACCAATTTAAGGTTTTCTTCTGTCAGTAATAGCTATTTCTGTTTCAAGAGAGAGTTTATAGCTCACCAGAACACAATCCATCGCAACAAAATTATTGCAACTATATTTGAAGGAACTTTTTTGAATAATATGTCAATTATAAAGAAACAGTTAAGATGAACAGTTAAGTTGTGTCTAGACAAGCACTTAAAATCTCAGTTAGGTAAGATGCTAAAGCCCTTTATGTTGCAAATGTCTTGCTAAAAGATGCCAATAGAAAGGAACAAAGATGCCCCCCTCCCCACATACTTCAGTATAATATGATAGCATCCATTCATGTCTTATCTACAGCCTGGGAAATCTTTTTCCAGTCAATGGAATGTTATCTCATGTAAACCAGAAATGAACTGATTAAATGCCCACATCAAGTCTATTGGGATAAAGCATTTTACATACATTCCACCACAGGCTGGAAAATCAAAACAGTAATAAAAGAAGAAAAGTAATATATCATTTCATGTGTTTGTTTTTCCTTCAACGAAGACAGAAATATTACAGAATGTATGTGAGATGGCTGTACTTGAGTAGCAACTGAGGAAACTTGTGAGTATAGATTATATAGACAACCATGACATTTAGTGGGAGAAGTGACACTAAAAATTCAAGTATCACCTGTAATTCCTGTTAGATCTTTCAGAACACGGTATTTTGTCAATTTTGTCAGTTATCTTCTGTATGTTCAGTGCAATTAAATGCTAGAGTAAGAAGATACAGCATCTCCTGATATAAATGAAACTTGAGCTCAGCTACTCTTGAACTGAATTTGCACAAGTGAGGATCGGTCCATTCAGTATAATGTGTCTGCCCCAGTACAGAATACGTTTATATGAGCAGTTCTATTGCAAAAATAAGCATCCTAGAACTGATGAAGCAACCTACCTTAGGACTTGAAACCTGCACTTCAGACAGGTAGATCGTGCCCATGAAGAGTTGCTGAATGCAAATGGGTTGCAGTTTTCATATCTTTAACATCTGTTGTTTATACCCAAGAAAGCACATCAGGGGCAAGAAAATTAATTCCCCAATTGCTGTCAACTGAGTTAGGGAACAGCAATAAACAGCTTACTGTAAGCCTCTAGCTACAATAAAATTGCTGTCAATAAAATGTGGCTGATATGGTTTTGCTGTGCTAGAAGAATAGATTCTTTGGAAGTGTAAATCTGAAATGGAAACTAAAAAGATCCTCCCTTGTTCCTGCATACAAAAGAACATTATCACAAAATTCCAGGAGCATTAAACTCCCAAGATCCAGTTCTCACTCCTATGTGTGACACGAAGTTGTTAACATTTTTGAAACTTTGGCTTTGCACATTCAGGACAGATGAGACCCCAGTGATTCCGATAAAAATCTTTTGCATGGGAAAGGTTTAAAGAGAAATGAAGCTTGCTAAGCTTTTACTGTATCTGTATACACAAAATGTTCCCTACTCAAGTTTAGCATTTCTACTGTCACTGTTGAAAATGGTATTATAGCTTAGGGTTATGTTCAGATTTCCATTATAACCCTGAGTTTTCACATGCTCTTAACTTTCTGAAAAATTCTTCTTTTCAGCTGAAATTTTCCATGCTTGGTCTCAGCTCAAAGATGAATTTCTTTAGACAGTTGAGTAAAATCTGTTAACCTATTTTTTTAGTTATACAAGGATAGAAAAAATACACTGTACATTTTCACCATTTCTAATATTTTAGTGTACGTAAAGTTACATAAATATACCAAACTAGAAAACAATAGCATTTTACATGCAGACATTTTTCCAGGTGACCAGTCCATACCCAAGACTAATATCCATGCTAACACATAAAACAAATTAAGCATAAAAAAGAAACAATGGAATCGTATTTTTTTATACTAAATGGTAAAACAAGGCCACTAAAAATAATACCACGCACAGAATTATGGAATGCTATGGTTACAGAATTTTAAGATTTGCAAGTGACGTAGACTCTGCACTGCTGTTCTAATGCAGATTTCCATCAATTTATTCACCTTGAAATTGCCACTCTCAGCGTATCAAATTAAGAGTCATTAATGTCTTCAGCTTTTCTTTTCTCTTACATAAACCCTAAAGTTACAAATTTAAACACTCCAGAGTAAGATAACATCAATTACATTTGCCACAGAAAGCTTAAGTGATGTGCATTGATCAGATGGAGCCTGGCTACTTGTTCCTTGATCAGGCAAGAAGTCCATTGACTGAAAAAGGAATACAGCAAGCTCTGTTGTTATTGACTATATGATTAAAAATATACTTTAGTATGAAATGCATTTCATGCATCAGTCAAGCCCCAAATCCTTAATTTCTGCCATCAGAGCACAGGAATAAAAGGATAGTGTTAACATATATTTAGCTTTCCTGAACCTACTAGAACTGTGCACATTTCCAAAATTTATGAATTTTCATCTTGATTCAGAAAAGTGCTTAGAGTGTGCTTCTGGCTGTCTTTCTTCAAGACAACATCTGAAGTCATTTGGACTTTAAGGATCTGCTTCAGTCCCACCACTTTAAATGAAAGTTAAGTACATGCCTAAATGCTATTTGATTAGGAATGAAGACTGAAGGTTTTGCTCATAACCTATACCGATACATATTTTTAAACCTGTTATTTGTCACTGCTGTGCTTCCAATCTGATTAAATGAAGTTGTTGTAATTGAAAACTGGGATAACCATGGTAAATTGGCCTTAATTTCTTTTATCATTCAATCCATTGTTAATCTAATGACACTGAGTAGGAGTTTTTTGTCTGTTTATTTGCTTTTTATAAGAGGTCTTTCACATAGAAGAATAAAACATGTCGTCTCCGACTGTATTTCTATGTAGCTGTTTAGTGTAGTGACTTACTAATTTGAAGTGCATTTTAAAGTTCAATCAAATACTGAAAAGAACACTGATTGAGAAGCCTGCATAGATTTCAGCATTCTTTATGAGTCATAACACTGATTTTGGAAGCTTAGCTATATGAGCTGGTGGTGTGCAACATCCTTTCCATACTCCTAATTATGTGAATTAGCATTTAGAACAATCCCAAGTTCAAGTATTCAAAAATGCTCTTTTCAGAGCATCCACCAGGTTTACTGCAAGATAGGCACTTGAAGAAGGCTTTGGTTTTTATACTGGGTACTTCTGAAACATCAGCCTGTGCAATTCAAAGTGACACGTGAAGACTTAATCAGAATTTCAACTAAATTTATTGACAATTGCACAGAAACTACCCAGAAAAAAAACAAAACAACCAAAACCAGAAAACAAAAACCAAAAAACCCACCCAAAACCCCAAAAACCTAAGAAATTTGTATTGAACAATCTGCTCTTGAATTCTGAAAGCTTTCTGACTTAGGACCCAGTTCTAACAGATTTCTAGGGCCAAGCTCCCATTAGAAGCAACAGGATTTGCTTGAATGAAGTCCAAGTGTGGACTTAGGTCTCAGCTCTCTATTAATATTAATGTATCTGCAAGATACATTGCATGTGTATTTACCTTGGACTGAAAGAAACTGTAAGCAAAAATGGAGGATGCTAGTATTTATTAGATATATATTAATCCTATATTTCTTCTCTCCCTAGCTTAGCATCCTCCACAAAAATTCTCACACCCTTTGCAAACCACATAAAGGAAACTTGTGGAATATAGAGGCAACTTAATGCAACTTCTAACATTAGATTCAGATCAATTAATTATGTTAAACCTCAAGAAAACGGTGTACTGGCACAGAACAATGTATATCTTCCTAAAGGGTTTTTAAAAAATAGTTTCAGATACTGCGGCACTAGCACACACTACTATTCAGTAAGATTTTTAAGTCTGAATACTTTGCTTAAAGGCCACACTCTATCACAAATCTTAAAAAAAAAAGATCTATGAAAATGTGTTTAACTCCTGTGCCAATGAATATTAGCTAAAATGCATCCTAATTTCAGAAATTGCAGACAGAATAACAGGAAGGATGCTAATGATTACTACCATTACTGGCTATACTCCTCCAGCCAGAAAGGGACAAGGGGATATTAAAAGGTTACGTCCTGTAAAACTCATCAGTGGGAAAAAAAAAAGACACTATCTATCTCCTTCCCCACAGAATAAAAATGTACAAGCTCAGTTTAGATAACTGTCTACCTAGAAAGAGTTATATTTCCAGTTGCATATAATATTACGGCTTTTGCAGGGAGTGATCCAAATTGTATGACACGAGCATCTGCTGACTTCAAAAAGGATTCAGTAAGACTTTGGTCTTGGTGGAATTCATACCAGGTCCATATAGAGGTATAAAGACTGATAATGTTATTAAAGTGAAACCAGTTATTTAATGTAATTAACACAGGTAACTCTGAAAATACTGCCAGTAGGTTTGTTTGGGGGGGTTTGTTTGTTTTCTTTTTTTTTCTTTTTTTCTCATATTAAATTTGACTGTGCAGAGCTTATACATTCTGTTAGGTAAATCATTTTTGGAGTCTTAACTGCCTCTAGATGCTGTGAGAGATTAAGTTTGAGTTTCCTAATAGAGTTTGGGAAACTAATTTAAACTGAATTAAGAACATCTCAGAACAGAAAACGAATGTGTGGGTTGGAGGTGTTACATTTTGTAACTAAAACTGGGGAGAAAACTTCAGCTGAGTAACCACAGATTATTCAGAGATCTTTTATATATTTGTTGTGTTTTTTTTTTCTTTTAAAT